>OX578140.1:108502467-108757467 GCA_951213105.1 Amaurobius ferox
TATCGATTTGCGTAACTTTATTAGCGGTTTTGATTTTTTGACTATTTTTTAAAAATTTTACTCGAAAATTTAGGAGGGTTCTGAACATTCGATTGCGTATAAAAACAATAGGCTTCCAGTGTTTACGGATTGTGATTTTTGTACCAAATTTCGTTCGAATTGGTCCATTCGTTCGTCAGTTATCGTCTCCACAGTCTCACTGACACACACACACACACACACACACAGACAGACATCACTTCAAAAAGGTTTGATTCGTGATCAGGGATGCTTGAAACGTGCTCTCCCGTCGAAAACTCGAATTCGAATTTTCGATTCCGTCACAATACTTTCCTTATACATTATGTATATAAGGAAAGTAAAAATCTATCTAGTTCTATATTATTTTTATAACAAAGCCGGATATAAAATTTCGAGAAAACTCGTTAATATTCGTGACTGCTATCATGTACACAAGAAATCAACCATAGACCTCAGACAGACAGACGGACATCACTCCAAAAATTGGCAAAACGTGTTCAGGAGGTTTTAAAACATACATTGGTATCAAAATCCGTTCTCGAGATATTGCATATTTTTCAAAAAAATTATCAAAATGTCATGTAAAATTAAAAAAAAAATATTTCCTCTTGAGAAACATGTTCACTTTTCATATGTAATACCATGCGATAAATTGGATGACATCATTCTCGGTGATCCAGCTCGTTCCATTCATGAAAAAAGATACTTTGAGTAATACTTTTGTATTTGAACGCCAATAGTCATTTATCTGCTGTAAGAATAACTTATTTCTTCGTCCATAACGCTTGGCGAGATTTTGGCGACGAATTTTGCGGAATGTCGCCAACTTGGCGACTTTTTGAAATGTTGCCAAATTAGCGAAAATCTCGACAAATGGATAAAAATGACGCTAAATCAATGAAATGACGACTAATTGTCAAAAATTCAATATCGTGGAAAGAACATTAGTATCACCTATAAGAAAAACCTATTTATTTTACTGTAAAAGTAGTAAATTCATTACATTATATAAGGAAAGTCATGTGTTGCCCACATCAGATTTTTCCAACTTTTTCTTGTAGTCGATTCGACTGCCACGAGTGCAGCCCCTGGAGCGACCCAAATTAATTAACATTTTACTATCATCCCACAGAGTATGAGATTGCAAAAAATGAAAGTGAAATAAAAGTGAAATATATTTTTGCTTACCTCCTATATATACCGCTAATATTTTACAAGTGTATTTTATATAATGAATGACTTTGTTTAATCTGCAGGCATCCCTTAGCTCGGAAGACGCATCGCTCTGGCAATTGGCTAAAAGACTCAGAAAACCTCAAATTAAACTCCCGCCACTAATAGATGGCGTTAAAATCGCGTACTCAGACGAAGAAAAAGCAGAGACGCTTGCTAGGCATTACGAAAAGCAATTTGTGCCAAACCACGATCTAATGTGTCAGGACACCCTAAGAATGGTTAGGCAAACTCTAAACAACTTCAGGAACTCACGGCTGAGATTAAACCAGCCACCCCGCAAGAGATAACTGATATCATCAAAAACCGTAAAAGCCCAGGGCACGACAAAATCAGGAATATCGCGGTGAAAAACCTACCCCTAAATATAATATTTTACTTGACCACCCTAATAAACAAAATACTAAAACTAAATTATTTCCCCAAAGAATGGAAGGAAGCGATAATTAAAGCGATCCATAAGCCTGGTGAGGATGCCATAATTCCAGCCAACTACAGACCAATCAGCTTACTACCGACACTTTGTAAAATTACTGAGAAAATAATTCTTAATAGACTGAACACGCACCTTAGTGAGAATGATATTATCATTCCGGAGCAGTTTGGATTTCGGCCAAAACACTCCACCACTCATCAATTGCTGAGAGTGGTAGAGTACATATCTTCTGGACTTAATAGTAAGACACCCACAGCTGCGATTTTTCTTGACATACAAAAATCATTTGATAAAGTGTGGCACTATGGATTAGCATACAAATTGATCACTCAAAAAGTTCCTGACGCACTTGTCAAACTTTTAATCTCATACCTAAATAACAGACACTTCCAAGTTAGAGTAAAAGATAACTTGTCTCATTAAAAGTAGTGTACCGCAAGGATCCATCCTGGGTCCGATACTCTTTAACATACATCTAAATGACATCCCCAGGACCCCAGACACGGAGCTGGCACTCAATGCAGACGACAGTGCGATACTTGCAAAACACCCTTACGTCTCAGTAATGCACAGACAGCTACAACAACACTTAGACATACTCCAAACATGGCTGGAAAAATGGCGAATAAAATTAAACCCCAATAAATGTCATTGGATTTATTTCTCTAGAAAACGTAAATCTCCGCCGCCTCTGTACATAAACAACCATGCCCTAAAAGCGGAAAAATCTACTAAATACCTAGGTGTAACGATAGATTCCCACCTAACCTGGAAACAGCACGTAACGAACTTAATCAAAAAAGCTTATATGGCCACAGGAGCCTTATACCCAATGATAGGAAACGGAAATCTAAGTTATCAAAATAAACTCCTAATTCATAAATCGGTCATCCGCTCGGGAATGCTGTATGCAGCACCCGTATGGGGATATGCCTGTAAAACTACTATAGACTTACTAGAGACAAAACAAAACAAAACCCTAAGGATTATAAGGAAAGCCCCTAGATACTTACGAAACTCGGTAATTAGGAAAGACTTCAAAATAAAAACTGTTAGAGCCCAAATTAAAAAACTAGCGCTTAAATTCCATAAAAATCTGCCATCTGTTCCAAATGAACTACTATTCAATCTGCATGATTATGATCATCGCAAAGCCAAATCACGTAAGAGACCCCGCGCGGTACTTAATATTGAAAATCGGAATTAGGTAAGTCCCAACTTAAATAGTTGATATTAAATAAAAACTCGATCAATGTTTTCTAAAAAATGTTCTTAAACCTTAAACTGCCAAATTGCTAGGAAATCCTTAGATCTGCATCAACTCCCCAAAATTACTCAACTCTAAATGTGCAACAAACTGCCACACTAGGAGCTAAGTCAAATAATTAAAACAGTAAATCAAAAACCTCGAACCTCCAACTATGGGCAAATCAAATAATGTCACAGTATGAAGATAAGAACCACACCTAGAGATTGGAGATTAAAGGCGCTTCGCGCCTGGTGCTCTTTTCTGGACGAAACCCTTCGCAATCTGCAGTCAGCAAGTCCTCTCAACTTAATCCTGAAAATTGTGTCAAATACGACCGAAGTGAATTGAAATAGATATGGCAAATAAATAATTGTGGGCTATCCCACTGATTAACATATACAGATATTTCACTCGACCTCAGCGCCCTCAACCGCCAACCAAAATATCAAGGTTGGCAGGCTTGGCGATGGTCTGTGACGGTTTTCGCTAAGACGTTCTGCTAATATAATCCTATTTGGCACTGAACGAAACACTTGGAACTTAGAACTTTATTGCTTTGTTCTATCATCGCATGCACATCGCATGTTACTTTCGCTGCTATTTTATGGATTACTAAAAGAAAAGGAATTACGTTTAAAAGGTATGTAATTTATTTTTATTTAAATAAAAAATTATGTGTTATCTATCCCATATTTCATCATATGCACGTGTTCATCATAAGAAATTGGTGCAGTATTATCATTGCCGCCTAGATTATAAATTCTAAGAAGCAATGGCATTATTAGTTAAAAAACCTTTTCCGCATTTATATAAAATGTATAAAAATTGAGATCTGGATAGCTTTTTCTAGAGAAAGTTGAATATAATATTGGATGTGTATATATTTTACATGCTTTTTACTAACTGACGTAATGTGGAAAATAATCCCCCCCCCCCTTCTAATTAACGTTTGAGTTCGACACCTTTGATAATACATTTATGTAAATTTGTTATTTAGTATAAGAATATAGTTTAGTATAGTGTATTTAAAAAATATATATATATATAATAACAGCATCCCAGAATAAATTAAGAACTAAGCAATTTAACTATCTATATGCTAGTATACTTTTTAGGCTGAAAATATTATATAATATTTTAGTCTTTTGGGTATGTTAGCTTGTAATTTTTGGTGTATAATGATTTACAGTGATGCAATGCGGAAATTTTTTTATTTAGTTTATGATTGCATGAATTAAATATATATCTGTGTTTATTTATTTAAAGTTAAACATATTACAGATAAAAGTATTTTTAAATGCTGATCATGTTTATAGTTTAAAAAATTATAGAAGTACATTTTATTTTATTTTTTTTGGCCGCATTAACTTAAAATCGCCAATTGAGCGATAGTCGCCAAATCTAGCAGTCAAGGATGGTTGGCTCATCGAACGCTAG
This sequence comes from Amaurobius ferox, assembly GCA_951213105.1. Classification (NCBI taxonomy): domain Eukaryota; kingdom Metazoa; phylum Arthropoda; class Arachnida; order Araneae; family Amaurobiidae; genus Amaurobius; species Amaurobius ferox. Next base: position 108,506,844 of record OX578140.1, read on the forward strand.
TGTCTATGCGAAATCCTATGTTAACGATGTTGCCATAGGTTCCTATGGGAGTGAACCTTCTGAATATAGTATTCTGTGGACTATCCAACCTCTCCAGACAGCATTGGTTTAAAGAAACGTGTTGCGCAGCATGAAATTGAGGTTGGTTAAAATTTCGTCAATGTTAATATAAAGCAATTGGGCGCGACTTTGCTATGTTTTACAGACATTTTAAAGTCTTATACAGGGTGTCCTAAAAAGATATAGACGCGCTTTAATTCTTTACCTGTTGGAAATAAGTGGGCAATGTAAATTGCAAAAATGTTGAAAGTAAGGTAGGAAATGAGACAACGTTAACGAAATAGTCCTACCATTCATTTTCAAAAAGTTACACTTTTTAAATTTTTATACGACCCACTTAGACAAATTTGGTCATACAGAAAATTTTTATTTTTAATGCAACAAGATCCTTAAAAAACCGCATATCTGTATCTTTAAAATTGAGCGAGTTATATTTACTTGAAAATTGAACATTGTGAATAGGGACCATATATCAAATTAGAAATGTAAATTTGTGACATATCATAAAAAATCATAAAAAAGATAAAACTGGATGATAATCCATAAGAGAGATTTTTGCGAAGTTCGCGTAGGCTCACGATGCAATCACGGATTCTTAAATAGTTTTCAATAGCTAAGTACTTTTTCAATAATTAAGTGCTTTTAAGTACTTTTTTTTATCTAAACAATTTCCATTGTCAATTTGTTTATGATGCCTATTTTCACTGATGAAACGGCCTTTCACATGGTACGGAAAAGTGGCATAAGCCAGATTTTCTCTTTATCATAATTCAGTTGATTTTAAAAATTCAGGTATGCGGTTTTTAATGATCTCGTTGCATTAAAAATAAAAATTTTCTGATTGACCAAATTTGTCTAAGAGGGTCTCATAAAAATTTAAAAAGTGTAACTTTTTGAAAATTAATGGGAGGACTATTTCATTAACGTATTCTTATTTTCTACCTTACTTTCGACATTTTTGCAATTGGCATTGCCCACTTATCTCCAGCAAGTAAAGTATTAAGGCGCGTTTCAATCTTTTTGGGACACCCTGTATAGACTGCATATATTATATATCTGTATTTCTAAAGTGCTATCCAGTTGCGTCCTGACCCGTGGGACGCATCTTTACTGCAAAAAAATTTTGTAACCCGTGAACGCAGCGTTTGTATAAAACATTTTAAACAAATTTAATTTTTTGAATTTTCTACAATTTCTGAATAAAGTTCTAACGCAAATCAACAATATTTAAGCGTGCCTTTTAACTTGCAGTTGTAGGTATGATTTAAATTGCAATCTTGTGACTCATATTACTGAAATATTCATCCAACTTATTTAAACTTTAAATTTTTATTTCAACTTCCTCCTAATCGCTCTATAAAACATCTTTTAATATTTACCACCTGAAGTGTCAACAGCTAGTGGTTAATTTTTTGAAATGTAACTTTATGGGAATTACGTTTTAGCAGACACCTTTGGCAGCCACCGCTAACGGTAGACATGTCCGCTACGCAGACGCAAGATATCCGAGAATGGCAAATGTTCAATTAATTCACAAAAAGGAAGATAGTATTCTCAATAGTTGCGTTTTAGGTAAAGTTGCAGAGTCCATTTCGATGATAAGAGCTTGCAATTTCGTACCAGTGGCTCAACGGTAGAGCGTCGGCTAGCCAGTTCGGAGACACAGGGTTCGATTCCCACAGGTCGAGCATCACCGAACTCCTTGTAGCCGAGCATCATTTCTGCCGGCAGACTGGTATCGTATACTGCTCAGCAATGAATGACGCTTCAATGAATGACTACTTAAATCATGCATCGGGCCGAATTTGATTAGATCTCGGGCCACATGTAGCCAGTAGTTTGGATACCTCTGTTTTTGAACATGAGAACGCAGCTATGCAGCTTTAAACTATTTACTTCACAATATTCAACGTAATTATAAATTCCTTACAATACATAATAGGCTACGCAGTCCAAAATAATTGTGACAAAATCAAATATTCGAAACACGGATTTTGTTAGATTTTCATATTTTATTAATGTGAAAATACTCTTCAAAATTTTCTCGGACGTGTCACACAGTAAATGTGATAGTGTCAACTTTCACACCGACAATAATGTGTGCCACAAGCTGTGTGTCCAAGGACAGGAGGGCGGAGAAGAGGTGACGAATTTAGTATCAAGTTAAAGCCTCCTTCCAAGGATACACACCAACAGCAAGAAATAAGATTTACCAAGCGTAACTTACTTGAGCGTTGTGATACTCAAAATAACCTCAAAGTTCGTAAGCTCCGGCTTACAAAATGCAAGCTGAACTCAGACAACATGAATAAGTAAAAAGGTGTCCAGATGGGAAAAATATGACAATAATAAATCATAAAATTGCTTTATTTAATATGTAGGTTAAGTCGTTAAGAATTGGAAAATGCAATTTAAAAGGCCTTTTTATCATATTTATATATATAACACACTAAGAATAAGGCCATTTCAAATAGAACCATCATTATTATAAAATATCAGATAAGATCACTCTTTAGCAACGATAATAATAATTTTCCTTATTATATATTCAAATCACTTCACCAGAGAATATTTTTGGAGAGAAGTTAAATATTTAGTAGAGGTAATCATAAGTATAAAATTCACTTTATAGGTCACACAATTTAATCAAAATTAATTCGATGAATTCTCTCCGTGATTAAATTTGTTCTCACTAGAGGCCATATGATAATTTCTGAAAAATACCTGGGGCTTTGCGTCACAAACCGACCTTTGTATAATCTCACAAAGAGATCACTATTAAACTATACACACACTTTCAGCAGAGATCACTCCGCGCTCTGTAGAATCACGTATGAATGTTCGAGATCTAGATCACTTGGTCGGGGAACAAGGGTCCCAACGTAACAAAATATAAATCCGAGTAATTCCAAGTTCACGCACTCGAAAACACAGCACGATCAGCCTGCGCTACCGGATTCAGGCATCTCAGGACTTTCTGCTCCAAAATCCACATTTTGTACTTCCCTGCTCTCCGATAATTTATCTGAAATATAATAAAAAGCGAATTTAGAATTTATCAGTAACAGAAATGTCTTGGCCAACGGCAGATTATATTCATAATGAATTAAAGTATAACCTGACCCACAAAGGAACCGTTAGGCACCTTTGTGTAAAAGATTTTAAAGGAGACCGACGTGAGGACCTTTCCTCACCGAGTCTCAGGGCTAAAGAGAACGACTACCCTGAATTTCGATAATATAAGCAAGCCACTCGAATTCGCAACCATTGGCCAGATTCAAGCGCGACTTTACAAATATTCTATCCGAAACCTCAATCGTCACCGCGCGTACAGGCGAAACTTTAGCCCGGGCATTCAAAAGAAGCAAAAGAGGTTGCAGTTCGGCAAACACTCGGCCAAACTCCCACGGTTTCTGCAGAAAAGTGCTAGCGTATTCGGAATTATAGACTGGAAATTAAAATGGCGTCTCAGAGAGAACATATTCATGAAGAAATACAAAATGTCCTGATTGCACCAGGACAGAGGTACGGCTGTTTTTATATATGCGTGTGGAGTGTCTCTCTCCGTTCAATGTAGGTATGTGCCAACTGTGAGTCAGGAACAGATCAAGAATTGTCATAATATTTACAGTTGGTGATTCACTCTGATGCCCACTGGATTTTCGTAAAAATGATAAAAAAAAAACAGTTTCTATTTTGCACCATTGCCTGAAAAATTCAAAAAGGTGAAATAAAAGATAAAGTATACACATCTGTATTTAGCAGTGAAATACATTTTATTCTTTTCTATCAGCACTTTTGGACCTGGGAATGCAGTTAGGCAGCCTTAGACTATTTACTTCGCAATAGTCAATACAATTATTCATTCTTCACAATATGCTACCCAGTAGAAAAATATTGTAACAGAATCACGTATTTGAATAAAAGCTTTTGCTAGATTTGCACATTTTATTGATCAAGAACAGATTTATAGTCAATAACAGATTAAGAATTTTCATTTACAGTTGATGATTTACTTGGGTGTTATTTAGATTTTCGTAAAAATTAAAAAAATAAAACTGGTTCTTTTGTACTTAAAAAAATCCAAAAAGGTGAAATAAAAAATAAGATATGCACATCTGTATTTAGCGGATAAATGTGTTTCATGAAATTATTTAGGAGAAATATCCTTTAATAAATTCCGATATGATAAGATAATCAGTTTAAAAGAAGTTTCAAGTTTATGGGAATTTTAGTGATTTGTCGTCAGTGAAAACAGAAAATTGCCAAATAGAAATTGATATGAAATGAGAGTGATTTGGAATCTATTGCATGTATTTCTATGGTAAAGGCTCGTATTGAATTTAATGTTATTTATTTAAAGTGCTGATTTTGTAGAAATAAATTATCATGACAAGGCAAATTAGAAATCAGAAAATACAGGATACTTTTACATATTCGAATCCATTTTATCTCTCAATTTACTTTTGTGTCCATATATTCTGTATTCTGCTGCACAATCATATATTAAACAATTACTACATTTATTAATAATTAGGGTACTTTTATTTGCAAATCATCAAACATACATACATTAAATTCTATGCAATCCTGTTGTGTTAAATGATAACAGATGGGACTTGAATGAGTAACCTTGGTATGATATGGACTTGAAACACCTGGATATTATTCTGGACTAGAAACACCTGGATATTATTCTAGACTAGAAGCACCTGGATATCATTCTAGATTAGAAACACCTTGATATGATTCTCAAAACATTACGGTATTTTCAAGCTTTTCATCCACAAAAGAGATTTATCTCCTCACTAACTTCACTCATCGGTGGGTCCATCTATCAATTCTTATATATAATTACTTGAAACCATTACGGGGTCATGCACAGAAGCTTAGTTGATGCGCGTATTTGCAGACACGAAATTTTCTCATTAGGAAATCACGATTATTCTAGTTTACATTTGAGTGAGATACGAAAATGTCACCGTGCCCAGTGTTAAGCAATGATAGTTATTTAAGGAAATATAGATTTCCTTGGAATAGTTTTGCAGAGTTCAATTTGACGATAAAAGCTTGAAATTCCATTTATAAAAGCGTAGGCTGGCCAATAGGAAGATCCCTGGTTCGATTTCCTATTTATGCAACAAGGTTCTTTATAGCTTAAACTTTAATGCTCGGCTTTAGATTAGAAAGAAAAGAAAAATAACCTGGAGTGTTTCTCAACTGGATTTTTTCATATCAGAATTCACTTTTTTTAAATTTTCACAATTTTATTTTGAAAAATTGCTATCATGGGCAATAATGATTACAATTATAGCATGTTATCATTCGCTTTAAAGGGCTTGAAAAATATTTCGATTGATACCATACTTGATAATGTACTCCCGGGAGCAGGGTAACGTGCCCCCTGAGGGGAGCTAATGACGTCACTAACAAAATATTGTATGACGGATACTTTTCACAATAAATGGTTGAAACTATAAAGTCTCGTAATCGTTGAGCTATTTATAAATCCTTTTAAGCATGAATATGCCAAATTTTGTCCTATGTTGCCATGTTAAAAAATATAAAATTTCGAATACATTTCGAAGTTTATGCTCGATTTTCAAAAAATTCTATCTATTTCTAGATTTTTACTTTCCTTATATACGTAATGTATAAGGAAAGTATGGTGACGGAGTCGAAAATTCGAATTCGAGTTTTCGACGGGAGAGCACGTTCAAAGAATCCCTGATCACGAATCAAACATTTTTGAGGTGATGTCTGTGTGTGTGTGTATGTGCATATCCGTGAATCTGTAGAGACGATATCTCACGAAAAAGTAGAGCGATTCGAATGAAATTTGGTACAAAAATCGCAATCTGTGAATACTGGAAGCCTATTGTTTTTAAACGTAATCGAATGTTCAGAACCCACCTAAATTTTCCAGTGAAATTTTGAAAAGATCATCAAAAAATCAAAACCTTTAATAAAGTTACGTAAATAGCCATTTTTTATGTAATTTTTCCTTAGAAAACGATTCACATAAACTGTAGAACGCTAGCATGAACCGTTCTTGAGTTATTGCACATTTTTAAAATAAATTTATCAAAAAATCCCATGAATTAAAAAAAATATATTAACTGTTGAAAAACATGTTCACTTTCATATGTAATATCATGCGATAAATTTGGTGGCATCATTCTCGTGGATCTAGCTCGTTCCATTCATGAAAAAAGATAATTTGAGTAATACTTTTGTATTTGAAAGCCAATAGTCATTTATCTGCTGTAAGAATAACTTATTTCTCCGTCCATAATGCTTAGCGAGATTTTGGCGCCGAATTTGGAGGAATATCGCCAACTTGGCGACTTTTTTAATGTTGCCAAATTAACGAAAATCTCGCCAAATGGATAAAAATGACACTAAATCAAAGAAAATGACGGCTAAGTAATGAAAATTTAATATCTTGGAAAGAATATAAATATCTACTATAAGAAAAACTTATTTTTGTATTGTAAAAGCAGTAAATTCATTGCATTATATAAGGAAAGTCATCTGCTGCTCACATCAGATTTTTTTATTTCGAAATCGGATATACAGTTTCGTGAAAATTCCTTAATATTCGTGGCTATCGTGTACACAAAAATTCGACCACATGCACACCGACAGACGGACATCACGCCAAAAACAGTCAAAACATGTTCAGGAGGTCCTGAAATATATATTGGCATAGAAATCTCGAATTCGAAAATTTTTGCGTAAACAATACTTTATACTATATTGCAATGTTGGAAAAAATAAAAATATTGACTCAAAATTCTTCTTAGAACATATGCCTAAACGGTTTCTAACTTTATTGGCAGGAAATGCATCGTAAATGCGCAAGAATTAAGATATAGATATGGATTAACCTGCTGGATATCTCCTAAATCCTCAAAATGGTTATAGGTAGCTTTCTATATTAATTTGTGCTTGATTATAAGTGAAAAGAAATTTGAAAAAAAATGTAATATATCCGCTAGTTGTACATGATTGACACGGATACACATTTTGAAGTTTAATGACGCTATTAAACTTTTCACAAATACATCACAAACATTACAGAGTTAAAATTTCACATAACAAAACTGGTGGGCTTCGAACCGATGTCGTGAGTCCTACTCTCTTCTTCTTCTTCCTTTCTTTTCCTCCTAGGTGTCGCTGCGCTGGCAGCTCACTCGTTATAGTCTCCCCCCCTGGCCACGAAGTCGACTCGACGAGTAGCCAGAAGTGGTAGATGGGGAACTAGAGCTGTTCTGCTTTATTTTAGTCTCTCGGGGTCGGCCCCTCTTACGCAAGGGGGTGATTGGCGTGGCTACGGTGTCGAGAGGCAAGGAGCAAGGTCGGAGGGCAGAGGTGTGGTAAGTCCCAACTGGTATATCTGGGGAACTTGGATCAGCCACTTCATAACTCGTTGGAGAACGCTGAGTTAGTATGACAAAGGGCCCGTCTCGCCGAGGTGCAAACTTGGTGGTCTTCTGGCTGGCTTTATTGCTTATCGGGTGGGTGGTTACCCACACTTCGTCTCCAGGCGCATACGACGGAGCTCCTCTTTTACCTTTATCAGCATATTTCTTCCTCCGATCCTGTTTCTGTTCTACCAAATCCTTTATCTCGGCGAACATATCTGCAAATCTTCGCAGATATGGCGTAATTTCGGCAACGAAGTTGTCATTATGGATCACGGTTCGTATGTCATGCTGAACGTCGTCCAGAGTCCTAAGTTCTCGTCCGAACTGTAAGAAGGCTGCAGTATGAGCAGTAGTGTCACATCTTGCGGTGTTGAGGGCAAAACGTATAGCTGGAAGTTTTTCGGACCACAAGGTGTGATCGTTTCCCACGAGGATGGCCAGTCTTGGTTTTAGATCTCTATTTTTCCGTTCGACAGGATTCGCTTGAGGCCAATAGACAGGAGTCAGTACTTGTTTGACTCCGAGCACGTTGCACACTTGCTGAAGGACAGCGCTAACAAATTGGGTACCATTGTCGCTGATAAGCCGGCGAGGCAATCCATATCTCAAAAACACCTCCTCCAGTAGAATTACCGCACATTCTTTTGCAGTGGCGTGTTGGAGAGAAAAGAGCTCCACCCACTTGGTAGAGGTATCTTCCACTATGAAAATCCATTTCTTCCCGTCCGGCGTTTTCGGAAGGGGGCCGAAGAGGTCTATCGCAAGCGTTTCGAAACGTTGGGAGTACACGGGTGTCCTTAAAAGTCCAGCAGGTTTTTGGTTACTGGGCTTATATCTATTACAATCAACACAGTTCTTTACGTAGTCCGCAATGTATTTTCTCATTCCAGGAAAGTAATAGCGGGAGGCAATCCTGTAGTAAGTACCCTCAGCACCATAATGTCCGCTGGTCGGAGCATCGTGATACTCCTGCAAGATTCTTTTGCGCTCTTGGATCGGTACCGCTAACTGGGCCTCTTCGGATTCAGTATCCGGGGAGTAACGATACAGGATTCCTTGGGACATAAGATAACCGCGGCTTGTCCAATTAGCGAAATTTTCAGTTCTGTGGTCACCTTCAAAACAGTCAATAATTTTCTTTAAGTCATCATCTTTCAACTGCTCATCCCGGATATCACTCGCTTTCCTGGACGGTAAGTCTATGATGACAGTACAGATGTCACAGGTGGGCCTCTCGTGTGTAGTACATGCAGGGCGGGATAACATGTCGGCAATGACATTCGCTCTACCGGCAATATACTCAAACTTCAAATTATACGATTGGATCTGTAAGGACCACCTTGCCAGTCGTCCTGTCGGCGACTTCAGGCTCATCAGCCATTTTAAGGGCTGATGATCGGAAACCACTGTTATTTCAGCTCCTTCGATGTATCCGCGGAATTTTTCTAGCGCCCAGACCACGGCAAGAATTTCTCGCTCGGTAGTTGAGTAGTTTCTTTCCGCGGAAGTCAACAATCGACTAGCGTACTCGATGGGGTGCTCCTCGGGGCCCTGCCCTTGAGTAAGGACCGCACCCAGAGCGTAACTTGAAGCGTCAGTCCTAAGAATAAAAGGCCTGGACTCATCGACCTGCTTCAACACAGGTGGTGACACCAAACTTTGTTTCAGAGTTTCAAAGGCTGTTTGCTCGTCTTGCCCCCACCTCCAGGGTGTTCGTTTCCTCGTAAGGTTGCTCAGCGGTCTGGAGGTTTCAGCAAACTGAGGAATGAAACGTCGATACCAACTACAGGTCTGGAGAAAACTTTGTACTTGCTTTACACTTTTTGGAGAGGGTATCTGTAGAACTGCTTCTATTTTCCCAGGGTCTACCTCGATTCCCTCTCTCGTTATGTAGTGGCCGAGGTACTTAACCTTTGGGCAAGCAAAGTGGCACTTTGCACGATTGGCATGCAATCTAAATTTATGTAACCGGTCAAAAACTAACCGAAGGTCCTCCAAATGTTCTTCGAAGGTAGAAGACATCACAATAATGTCATCTAAATAGGCTAGGATGTTGACTTTCAATCCGTTTCGGAAAAGATCCATAAGTCTTTGGAAGGTTGCAGGGGCCGTCTTTAGACCAAAGGGCATGCGCGTAAATCGGAACACTCCAAAAGGGCAAACAAAGGCTGTCTTGTCCTTATCGGGAGGGTACATTCTGACTTGATGGTAACCAGATGACTCCATGGTAGACATGTAGGTAGTCGGCTTAGCATTTTGCAAAAGATCATCCATACGTGGTAGAGGATATGGATCAGGCTTAGTTACAGCATTCAGTTTCCGATAATCGATGCAAAGGCGGAAATCCCCATTCTGTTTTGGTATTAACACCACCGGAGCAGCATACGGAGAGTCACATTCCTCGATTACGCCCGATTGGAGAAGGGTGTCGATCTGTTCTTTTAAAATTTCTTTCCTAGCAGGAGAAAGCCTATAGGGAGTAGTGGCAACTGGGGAAGAATCACCCGTGTCGATCCGATGTTCTATATACGGCGTCGGCTCTCCCCCCGGACTAAAGGTATCTTCACACTGGGTAAGCAACGCATTGAGTCTTCGGCGTTGGTCCTCCGTTAGATATTCACCTTCGTTGGGTCGGAGTAGACAAGAATTCGCTGCTATCGTACCTTCTTTAATGTCACAGGACTGGACAGTAGGGTTTTCAACGAATGGAAAGTATACATTTGGGTTATCACTGTAGAACCAGGTATGGTTTTGAAGATTCAACACGACTCCGGATTTCTTCAGAAAATCTGCTCCCAATAGAGTACGATTTCCTTTGGCTTCTGGTAGCACGAATAGAGTTACTGGGAAAGAACGTCCCTCCAGACATACCGTCACACACGTGGTAAAAGCGTTCCTTTCAGTTTGATCACCATCAGCAAGCGTCATCGTAATAAATGTTTTCTCAAACTCAACTCCTTCATCTTTCAGCAAATGGTACAGGGTCTCACCTGCAATAGAGTGTGTCGCTCCGCTATCCGCGCACGCTGTACCTGTGATACCATTTATTGTGACACTCACGACTGCAGCCCGCTCCAGTACCTCTGGACTATGGATTTGGATCTTCTCAAAACGAGCTGCTGCTCGCGTGGGAGGGTTACAAGTTGGGCATTTTGATTTTATAAATCCGGCTTTACCACAGCCATAACAGATTAACGTTGGTCGTTCCTGGTTGGATCCATCATCTGTTCGATTGGTTCTGCCTTCCTGAGAGCACCTCTTGGGCATAACAGGTTTCGTAACCTCATCTCTGACCGTGTTAGTCCTCCTCGGAAACGGCGGAATCGTACTTTTCTTCTGATTAGTCCTTAAACAGTCATACGTATCCAACCTTTCCGCCAAGTCTAAGGGGTTGGTTAGCTCTGGCCAAATATCAAGGAAATGGTCTCTGGTTTCCTGAGGTACTCGTTTCTTCATTTGGTCAGCCAGGACGAGTTCCCTTAATTGTTCAAATGTCTTGACATTCAGTTCAGTAAGCCAGCCTTCAAGATAACTGGTCAATTCAAAATAAAAATCACGCCAAGTACTGTTTTGGCTCTTACGATGCACAGAAAACAATTGTCTGTATTTATCGGCAGTAAGCTTATATCTTTTCAACAGCATTGCCTTCACTTTATTGTAATCCTGACATTCCTCCTCTGGTTCTCTAGCAATAAGTTGTCCGATCTCTGATGGTAAAGATCCAATTAAATATGGAACCCAAGTCGCTTCTGGAATCTTTAAGAACTTAAGTTGTCGTTCAAATAAATTAAGAAATAATGCCATATCATCATCCTTAGGGTCGTATTTAGGGAGAATTCTCCTCACGTCCCACTTGGGTTGCTCCGTCTCCAAAACCGGGGTTGCGGTTACGGATTGAGAGACCCTCTGAGATTCAAGTTGCAACTTCAAACGCTCCAATTCAAACATTCTTTCTTTTTCCAATTTGACTTCCTGTTCCCTTGCTATGCGATTTTCAATAATATTGTCCAACATATATTTTGTCAACTCTTCACTATAGCCTTCAGAACTCGTGATCAAATCTTTTAACTCCACCACCTTAAGAGTGTCCGCTCCATCTAATCCCAACTCTTGAACAAGTAATCTTAGATCTTCTTTACGTCCCTTACCAAGATAAGCCATTTCTATCGTAAAAACTCTAAATTCTTCAAATTAACACAGAACAGTATTTTTTCTTCTTTAAAAGGTAATAAATAATTCTGATCAAAAGCGAGAAAGATAAAGAAAACAGTTGCAGCACATCCGTTAATCCACTAGACCGATCGCAGACATTCTGTCGCGCGTCGGTCAAATGAAAATGAAAGTGACGCTCAGACGAGAACGGCAATCACTTCGTTTTATAAAAGAATGTTTTTGTACGATAGGTTTCACTACTGCAATTGGCGGATGGCGAAAACAGAAGTACAACTACTTAAAATAGTTTAAACAGGTTGAACACTTATCTGTTAATCTGTTAACATCCTTGGCATGGAAGGGATATTCCAACACCGCATTCACAGGAACACATCAGGATGGGGTTATCCCAAGAGTTCTTTTTGTCCGTCGTTTTGAGAACACACAAACACCCGCCACACGTTCGGGCGCCAAATTATATCCGCTAGTTGTACATGATTGACACGGATACACATTTTGAAGTTTAATGACGCTATTAAACTTTTCACAAATACATCACAAACATTACAGAGTTAAAATTTCACATAACAAAACTGGTGGGCTTCGAACCGATGTCGTGAGTCCTACTCTCTTCTTCTTCTTCTTCTTCCTTTCTTTTCCTCCTAGGTGTCGCTGCGCTGGCAGCTCACTCGTTATAGTAATCGATTTCATAAAATTCTGTACCTTTTTTACGTAATTTTGTATTTTATTATATATGTCTAAGATCAATATTTAAGGAATAAAAGCCGAGGTCAATGTTTTTGGGACACCCTGTATATATATATATATATATATATATATATACATATAAAAATACATATAAAAATAAGTATATCACGAACGGAACTCCTATTTAAGTAAAGGAGAAAACAGAAACCTTACAGAGGATGTGGCGCTTAGCAGCTCTGCATCCAGAGTGGCATATAAGGATATAAACAAGAAGAAAAAATAAGCGAGAACAGGAGTGACCATATGATTTGCATAGAATGGCAGGGGTGGATTGCGACACCCCTTTCCCGCTTAAAGCAGCTTTTACGACCCGGGCAACGCTCACGGCACCAATGTAACTCAATGGTCAATCTCCCACATGTGCAAAGACAGAAGCACCCGAACGGACACAAAAGCAAAGATGGAACCAAGCATGGAAGAGATACACCCTACAATCCAGCTTGAAAACACAACATTTTATAAGGGAAAGTCGCACATGCGCGATAAGACTTCATGATGATAGGATCGCAGATATGAAAATATATATGATTAAGAATACTCATTTAGAATCAAACAATGCACAATTTCTTTCTTTGAAAAAGGAATAGTAATAATGTTGTAAAAAATATCTAGGGTAATTTCTTTTTAATGCATCATTTATTATTTTATTACATTCATAAATGCAGTCTTTTTTAAAAGTACTGTAGTTTCTGTTTCTTCTGAAGTACCCGACAATAATATTTCTGAATATATTTTTAGTGAGGTTTGAATTCCAATCAATAATATTATTAATTTTGATATTGTATGAATTTCTCTTGTCGTGTATGGTTGTATAAATTCCATACTGTTGGTGTTTTCTTATTGACAAGTCCAGGAAGTCTGTCGATCCATCCTCATTGATCGGGTTTTCAATTAAGTCTAATTCCCTTGGGTAGAATGCAAAATCTATGTCAGGGGTGTTTGCATAACCCCCTAATATCACATCGTCAACATAACGGAAATAAGGTATTTCCGATAATATATGGGCTCCTCTTTCATATTTGGATAGATAAATATCCGCCAATATTGATGAGCATGCACCACCCATGGGTATGCCTTTGACCTGTTTGTAGTAATGCGTACCGTCATATAGTATGTTTTCATTCAATACTAACTCAATCAAATCCAAATATCTTCTGAGAGTTATAAATGGTAGAGGTCCGCCAGCATTGAGGAACAACCTCCCCCCATAGGGATACCTTTTATTTGTTGATAGAAATCTTTACCATTATTTAAAATATTCTCATATAATACTATGTTCAGTATAGCCTTATATTTGTGCAGTTCTATGTATTTTTGCATATTGTAGGTGCTGTGGATCTCTAACATAATTTTGAAGAGGTCGTCTAAATTGATGTTATTGAAAAGGTCCTTGAAATCAAAGCTCTTGTATATTAAATTCAAGGGTTGATTACGTAATCTAGTAATTACATCCGTACTGTTTTTTACCATGATTGAGCCCTTTTTTATTACCGTCTTCATGATTGGTTTTAACAGTATAAGAAGCTTCGAATTAGCTTGAGTCAAGTATGTTTTAAATCCCACTGTCACTGGACGAAACCTAACAGGAGACTTGTGAAGTTTTGGTACATATACATATATATATACACATATACATATATATATACATATACATATATATATATATATATATATATATATATATATATATATATATATATATACATATAAGTACATATATATATATGTATATATATATATATGTATATATACACACACACACACACATATATATATATATATATATATATATATATATATATATATATGTATTGAGTTGTATTATTGGAATGTTTGCGCATGGAAAGGGGGGGAACGTGGGAATGATCTAGGTTCAAAATAAACGATTTTGAAATCGAGCGGTATTATCTTATTTTGTATTATTTAAGCAACAAACACTTATTTAGGACTTGCAGGGTCATTTGTTCCAGTAGTAAATAAATCAGAAAGACATATTTACACTGTATATTTAAAAGGAAGAAGTTTGCATATAAATAGATTCCATTATATACCACTTTATTTACTTTTACCTGAACTCCAACCAGCAGAAAGTAATTCAAATATTACTTCATAATCCCAGAAATAAGATCCCATCTTCTCATAAAATTAATATGTTTTTTTTTTGCTCCGTCGTCTCTAGATTTGGTCTTTCATATTACACATTCTGTTTGCATTCTCTGGAAAGAGGATTGGACTTTATCGGAATGAATCTGCTATTTTCAGTTAGACAGACGAAAATCTTGAAGTACAAATTAGTTTTCTAAATAGCCTATTTCCGAAAATTGCAAACAGCATTTAATACTTATACAATTTATTGTAATTGGATTTTCCCTAAAATATTTTGCATTCGCATATTCAGTAAGAATATATTCTGTCCCTCATTAAACCAGTTTATTTTGCTATATTTTAATAAATAATATCAAAATAAGAGTATCATTTTATTAAATATGAATTTACTGGAATATATATATACTCGGCGTAATTTGACATACGGGAAAATTTTAAACGCATTCATTTTACTTTAAAAAATATTAAAGCAATAAAAGTAATTCTTGTATAAAAAGAAAAAAGTATAACAGGATACAAATCTAAGCAAGAAAGATCAATCACGGATAAAGCGTTCATTAAGAAACACTTTCCAATTTCAATGTAATTTTATTTAAACATCTCTAAAATGCGATACATTCCTCGGTAATATTTTTAAAATTATCACCATACTACATTAATTTATATAAATAAAATTGAAAATCTGTCTTTCTGTCCCATCATCACGTGAGAACAACTGAACCGAATTTGATGAAATTTTGTGAGTAGCCTGGAAATAGCCTCCACTTAAAATTTAGTCTGTGTTTGCAGTTTCTACGACTAGTGGTTCTCGAGATATTTGTAAAAATCGAAACTTTTGTTTGTCTCATCATTACGGGAGAAAGTCTGAATCGAAATTTGTGAAATTTTGTGGATAGCCTTGAAATAGTCCCTCATAAATTTAGTCCAAGTTTCGAGTTTCTAAGACTAGGGGTGGTTGAGATATTAATGAAATACGGAACTTTTTCCTACGAGTTCTACTCTGTAACTCCGTGATTTATTCAAACGAAAAGGTTGAAAATTGTTTGAAATTGAATTGAAACTGTACCTCTGAGTTTGATGGGACATTTTTCGCGCTAATTAGTCACTTTCTGAAAACATGAATTGTTTGAAACATGATTTAAATGGGAAATCTATTATTCTTTACAAACTTTTACTGAACAATGAAAAGTATAAAGAAATCAAAATTGTTAATTAATTTCGCAGTTTATGAGGAAGATTCTATCTTATATCATGTTGCTCAGAAACGCAATTAAATGAAATCTGTCTGTTAATTTTAATTAATAATTTTTCGATTTGAATAATAAATAAATGGATATAAAAGTATATTTTAGAAAAGAACGATTTGATTTTTCTTATAGCATTTTTGACTGGATAATATGAATTACGGTCTTCAGGTTTAAACGTTATTATTATTGATATTTTCGAGAATTATTGATTCAGGGATAATTGATATTTTCAAGTTATTATGCAATTGTTTTATTATGACAAAAATTGTTTAAACTCATATATTGTACGTTGTACGAGTAATCTTCTACAAATACATGGGTATATCTTCAAATCTACGAGAATATATGTAGTACAGATATATTGGCATATGGTTCGATATATATTGGCATCTATTGGAATCAGTTATCAATTACGACCTTCTGGTATAAAGAGTACGGGGATTATTGATATTTTCAATTTATTACGTCATCTCTTTTATTTTGATAAAGATTTTTGAGATTCATATTGTAATACTGGTAATCTTCTATTAACACACTGGCATATTTTCTAATCTGCGACAATATAAGTAGTACGGAATTGCATATATTGATTCAATTTCTATTTTATTTGTAAATTTGCTTACAAAACGTGCCAGGAGGTTTTATTCTTCAGATCTGCCAGTGAATATAATTTTGCATAGTGAGAACAGATATTCTTAAACTTCTCTTTAGGAGCAATAAATTTAACATTTTAACAGAATTTGCACATGATTGCGAATTTTGTTTCTTTATATTATATACTCCGTACGAAGAGCGAGTATGCTGCTAATTAATCTATATAAATAAAATTGAAAATCTGTCTGTCTGTCTGTCTGTTTGTCGCATCATCACGGGAGAACGACTGAACAGAATTTGATGAAATTTTGTGGGTAGCTTGGCGATAGCCTCCATTTAAAATTTTGTCTATGTTTGGAGTTTCTAGGACTAGTGGTTCTCGAGATATTAGTAAACAAGAAAGATCAATCATGCACAAAGCATTGATTATGAAACACTTTCCAACTTCAATGCAATTTTATTTAAACATCCCTAAAATGCGATACATTCCTCGGTAATATTTTAACAATTATCACAATACTACATTGATGTATTATATTTGAAAACTTAAAACTTCATCAAAAAAATGAACTTCATTCAAATGACGGCATTGAAATATATATTGCCTGGTTTAAACATCTCTAAAATGCGATACATTCCTCGGTAATATTTTTAAAATTATCATAATACTATAATAATTTATTATATTTGAAAACTTCATCGAAAACAAATGAAATTTAGTCAAATGACGTCATCGAAATATAACATACCTGGTTTCTCTATAAAATCAGCATTTCATTCATTAACATTTTCCATGCATTTCATTTATCACACTACTATAATAATTTATTTTATTCAAAAACTTAAGACCATGGTGGTACAAGTACTTAAACTCTATGCTTAAAATTTCATCGAAAAAATCGCCCTTCTCACTGTAAAATCGATGAATATTTCATTCAAATCAGCTATATCGCAGACTCCATGAGCTAAATAATTTGGCGTTAAAGAAATGCAGAAATTCTTATACAACTCACTCTACATGTTTTGCTGTTTACATTTTCCTTAAGTGAAAATAGGCTTCGTTGTAGAAGTAATCAAATTTGGATGATAATTTAAACTCAAATATATTGTAATTGCGTTGTTTGAGTATGTAGATGAACAGAATTTAAGCAAAAAAAAAAACCGGTTTTAGGACGGATACAACACTCAATATGAATTAAAAAGAACTTTGAAAATCACGATTTTGACACAAGATGGATGCCATATTTTATTTTGAAATGGGTCACGCGATCTCTTCATATAATGGTCAAGTGATCTCTTCATATGAAAGGTGTAATTATTATTTTAATTTTTATTTAAAAAACTACTGAAAATACTTTGCTGAAATTTTTTTTATATATTTTATGGGATAATTTAAATATTTCCTAAAACTTTCGAAACAATTTGAGAATTTTAAATCCGCTTAAAAAATGTTTGAAAAATTAGGTCCCATAGGGTTCAATGTATTTCATTTTTTCAACCCGGGTTCAATCCAAAACTAATTGGGTGATATTATTTATTTATATTCCCATAGGTCCTACAGACCGTCTGAACAACAAACTAAAATTTCATCTTGCGAAAGCCATTTTTACGGCAGTTATCGTGCTAACGGACAAACAGAGACAGATAGAATGAACAAAGTCATAAACACTTTTCAACTTTGTTTTAAAGTGTTAAAAAAGACTCAACCTTTGAACTTTTATAGTATTAATTTTCATTTCCTCCCTCTTAGGCGAAGAAAATGGTTCAAGGTTCTGCCAGACTTATTCCCTTTAACGCATCTGGTGACCTAGAACGCTGAACTTTTTCACATTTATAGTATCTACTGTGACACCGGTCGAATTTTTGATTCCTTACTCCTGGAAGCGAAAAACTAGAATCTTTCAAAAAATCGTTTTAGACTAACCAGAAGTCCTCCCCTGTGAATTAAAAGGTTGAGTCCTTTCACACTTATTGCATCGACCAAGGAACAGAAAATAACAGAACCGGATTTTTGATTTCTTCCCCGGGGATAGACAAAATCAGGACAAGGTTGACAAGAAAGATCAATCATGCATAAGCATTGATTATGAAACACTTTCCAACTGAAATGTAATTTCATTTAAAAATTTCTAAAATGTGATTCATTCAGTGGTAATATCTTTTACATTATCACAGTACTACAGTAATTTATTATACTTAAATATTTAAAACTGTATCGAAATATAAATCATCTGATTCTTTAAGCAAAATCAATGAATATTTCATTCATATAACTTGTATTCCAGACTCCAGAGCTAAATAATTTTGTGTGAAAAAAATTCAGCAATTCTTATGTAATTCATCTTACAATCGCTTGAGATATTTGCATTCTGCATATGTTAAAATTAGGCTTCCTTGAAGAAATAATAAAAGTTTAGGGATCATTTAAAATCACAACTATTGTAATTGCATAGGCACGGAATTTAGATACACAGATAATACACAGATAATATATATGTGTATGTGTATGTACTCAAAGTATTGGAATCGTGCCGAAGATCGGAACTCGAATTTTCAAAGGATCTACACATTTTGGGACTTCTAGAACACGAAAAAACTACTTTTAGGAAGACATCTGTGTGTGTAAGGGTGTATCTGTGTATGTTTCTGTGTGTCTGTGTGGATATTACATCCACTCTAATTGAAAAACTAATGGACCGAATTTCATACAATTTGGTAGGTATGTTTTTTGTGGGAAATCCTGATGTTCATTAGATTATAGAACGATTCGTAATAAAAGAATCTGCCTTCTTTGCGAAATGGCCGCAGAAATTGCCTTTATCCACTCTAGCTAAAAACTAATGAACCAAATTTAACAAAATTTGGAGTATAATATTTCAATAACCTACAAGTGATTTATATACCAAATTTAACAAAATTTTGTATATAAATCATTTGTAGGTTATTCTACTACGATTCGGGAAAAAGGAACGGGCTATTTTTGCGAAATGGCCAGCAAAAATCGTTATATATAAAAATAAAAGACTACGTGTGCTCAATTATATCAATTAAATTCCTATTTTATATGTGATTTTTGACAACAAAAAGAATAAGACTAACCCCATTACTCTAGGACTAGCCGTTCTTGAGATATTCTAGTTTTTTCGCGTTTTCGCTACGCCACCTTTGACAATAAGTCCAGCTATCAAATGAGAACCAAATTTAAGTTTAACGTGTAAATTCAATGTCATTTAAAATGCTTATGTTGTGCAGATAAACTCAAATTATCATTGAATAAATAAAGAGAACGAATATGAGTCTGCAGAGAAAGACATGTGCTGTCCACATCAGAATTTTTAACAATATTACACCAATGATTTATAGAAGTGAACGGGGATTATTTTCAGGCCATTTCGAAAAAAATGTATGATCTATATTTAAAGATCCATCAAATTTTTGTCGAATAAAATGTTCAACAAATTTAAGCTGTGTACCAAATTTTAACTCTCTAGGACGTAGGAAAGTGCATTTAAAATGCCATCAATTAAATTTATCATGAAGAGTTATATAAAATTTAAAAAAAATGAAAAATTGTTATCTACCAAATTTATTTTAAAATATGAAGGCACTCCCATATGCAAAACGTTTAAACAAATGGAGAGATATTTATTATATAATATCTCTCTCTTTTCTTTCTGGAAGATATCCCAAAGTCAGAATTTAAATGAATTTGTTTATTTCCCTATATTAAATAATTTTTTTAATTAAAAAACTACTTAACATTTTTTACTGAATTTTTTTTATATATTCTATGGGATAACGTGAATATTTCCTAAAAATTTCGAAGCAATTCGTGAATTTTAAATTTACTTAAAAAATGTTTGAAAAATTAGGTCCCATAGGGTTCAATGTATTTCATTTTTTCAACCCGGGTTCAATAAAAAACTAATTGGGTGATATTATTTATTTATATTCCCATAGGTCCTACAGACCGTCTGAACAACATACTAAAATTCCATTTTGATAAACTCATTTTTACGGCAGTTATCGTGCTAACGGACAGACAGACAGACAGACAGACAGACAGACAGACAGACAGAATGAACAAAGTCATAAACACTTTTCAACTTTGTTGTAAAGTGTTAATGAACAAAGTCATAAACACTTTTCAACTTTGTTGTAAAGTGTTAAAAACTTTTGTTTGTCTCATCATTACGGGAGAACTGCTGAATCGAAATTTGTGAAATTTTGTGGATAGCCTTGAAATAGCCCCCCATAAATTTTGTCCAAATTTCGAATTCCTAAGACTAGGGGTTGTCGAGATATTAATGAAAAACGAAACTTTTTACTTGGAGTTCTAGTCTCTTACTCCGTGGTTTATCCAAACGAAAAGGAATCGTTTGAAATTGAATTGAAACCATGGAGGTAAAAGTAAGGAGTTAAATCTTCATATTAAGAAAACGCCAATATCGTTTGAGACAATAATTCAGGTGGCGCTGGGATAAGTTAAGTAGTCCTGTATTATATGCATTTCTATGGCGAAAGACCTAAAATATTTATTTAAACTGTCAATTTTGTAAAAATTTATTATTAGCACAACGCAAAGAATAACTGAAGCAATAAATAATACTCCTACGTATTCAAAATCATTTTACTTTCCAATTCATTTTTATCTCCACATATTCTGTACTCTATCCTACAACTAAGAAAAAATACTGGTTAATTATACTCATAATTAAGGAATCCTTAATTTAAAAATTATTAAAAGTACATATACTAAATACTACATCTTTTTATAGTGTCAACTAACAGTAGCAACTACTTTACAAACACTACCGATAACTAGATATAATTCTCAAAGCATTATGGCATTTTCAAGTGTTTCATCCATAGGAGTTTTATCTCCTCCTTTCTAACTCCATGATTGAAACTTTATCTTTGAGATTGGTGGGATATTTTTTGCGCTAATTAGTCACTTTCTAAAAACATGAATTGTTTGAAACATGAATTTAAATGGAAAACCTATCTCCATGATTTATTTTTCAAGCTTTTACTCAACAATGAAAATTATAAAGAAATAAAAATGGTCATTTAATTTCGCAGTTTATGAGGAAGATTCTATCTTATATCATGTTGCTCAGAAACGCAATAAATTTAAATCTCTCTGTTAATTTTAATTATTAATTTTCGATTTGAATAATACATAAATGGTTATAAAAATATATTTTAGAAAATAACTGTTTGATTTTTCTTTTAATTAAATTAATTGCGGACTGCGTACATCACTTTCATTTATTTTGGCAAAGAGTTTTTAAGTTTTTATTGTGTTTAGCTAATAAACTCATATATTGTATTTTCCCAACAAATTCATTTATCGATTGTTGAATCAGAAAAGAGTAGAACGGGTATATCTTCTAATGCAATTTTAGTGTTTTCATTTAGTATATACAAACGGGATCAGGATATTTTATTCTTCAGATCTGCAAATTCAGAGCTACGAATTTAGCGCAAAATCTCTAAATAACTTGGTAACGTTTCTTAAACTTTATCAAATTAGTGAAAATGTCTCCAAATTGATAAAAATGGCCCAAATCAATCAATGAAATTAAATTTGTTTTTTTAGAATAGAGTACTGAAATGATGTTTCTGTAGCATTTGTCGGTCAGTTCATCCATCCTACTTAGTAACACATTGAAGGAATTTTTTTAATATCACCAAATTGGTAAAAATATTTTTAAATCCATAAAAATATCATGAAATTGATAAAATCGCGCTTACTAAATGAAATTAATTGTGTTTTGTTAGGGGATAGTATTGTGATGATGTTTCGTCAATTTGTCGCAAAATGGGACTATCAGTTCTACAGTCCCACTTGGCGATAAATTTGGCGATTTTTTAAGTTATCGCTAAATTGACGAAAATGTCGCCAAACCTTCCATGGAGATTGCATTATTCAGATGATATCATTTCTATTAATTTATTTGAAGCAAATGATATCATGTCGCTTAGCAACGGATTCAATATGTTATGCGGCATACGATTTTTATTAAATCTTTTCCGATTTGAATAATAAAAATCTGATGTGGGCAGCACACCTGCAGACTTATATTCACGTTCTATTTATTTAAATTAAATTAAATTAATTTTTAATTCAATTTTCGTTCTCGTTTGAAAACTGGACTTATTTTCAAAAATGGTGTAGGAAAAATACGAAAAACTAAAATATCTCGAGAACGGCTAGTCCTAGTGTAATGGGGCTGTTCTTATTATTTTCTTCGCTAAAAATTACGTAATAAACAATCATTTAATGGCTATATTTGAGCATACGTAGTTCTTAAGTTTTGATTTTGATGATTTTTGCGGGCCATTTTGCAAAAAAAGGCAGGTTATTTCTTTTCGAATTGTACCAAAATCTAATCAGCACCAGGTGGCACAAGTGACTTATCTACCAAATTTTGTGAAATTCGGTCCATTAGTTTTTCAGTTAGAGTGGATACAAGCTTTTGCGGGCCATTTCGCAAAAAAATTCGGGTTCTTTTATTCCAAATCGTACCCAAAACTAATCAGCACTAGACTTGCTCACAAGTGACTTACCTGCAAAACCGAATTTCACAAAATTCGGTAGATGAGTCACTTGTAGATTATCCTGGTGCTGATTAGATTTTGGTACGATTCGGAAAAAAATAACCTGCCTTTTTTTGCAAAATTGCCCGCAAAAATCGTCAAATTCTAAACTAAAGAACTAAGTATACTCAAATATATCCATTAAATGCTCGTTTAATACGTAATTTTTAAAGACGAAAATAATAAGATCAACCCCATTACACTAGGACTAGCCGTTCTCGAGATATTTTAGTGTTCTCTATTTTCTGTACGCCACCTTTGAAAATAAGTCCGGTTACCGAGTGAGAACGAAAATTGAATTAAAAGTGAAATCTATATAAATAAAAATGAAAATCTGTCTGTCTGTCTGTCTGTCTGTCTGTCTGTCTGTCTGTCTGTTTGTCACACCATCACGGGAGAACGGCTGAACCGAATTTGATGAAATTTTGTGGGTAGCCCAGAAATAGCCCCACTTAAAATTATATCCGTATTTTGAGTTTCTACGACCAGTGGTTCTCGAGATATTAGTAAAAAACGAAATTTTCGTTTGTCTCATCATCACGGAAAAACGGCTGAACCGAATTTAATGAAATTTGGAGAATAGCCTTGAAATATCCCCCCATAAATTTTGTCCAAGTTTCGAGTTTCTAAGACCTGGGGTTGTCGAGATATTAATGAAAAACGGAACTTTTTCCTAGGAGTTCTACTCCCTAACTCCGTGGTTTATCCAAACGAAAAGCTTGAAAATCGTTTGAAAGTGAATTAAAATTTAATCTCTGAGTTTGATGGGAGATTTTTTGCGTTAATTAGTCACTTTCTGAAAACATGTTGTTTGAAACATGATTTAAAGGGGAAATCTATCTCCATGGTTCATGGTTTATTTAAAACAAGCTTTTACGGAACAATGAGAAGTATAGAGAAATCAAAATCGTTATTTAATTTCGCAGTTTATGTTATAAGACATGACATATTTAACATGTTATAAGATTCTATCTTATATCATGTTACTCAGAAACGCAATTAAATTAAATCTGTCTGTTAATTTTAATAATTATTTTTTCGATTTGAATAATAAATAAATGGATATAAAAATATATTTTAGAAAAGAACGATTTGATTTTTCTTATAGCATTTTTGACTGGATAATATCAATTACGGTTTTCAGGTTTAAAAATTATTATTATTTATATTTTCGGGGATTATTGATTCAAGGATTATTGATATTTTCAAGTTATTATGCAATTATTTTATTATGACAAAAATTGTTTAAACTCATATATTGTATGTTGTACGAATCTTCTACAAATACACGTGTATATCTTTTAATTTCCGAGAATATAAGTAGTACAGGTATATTGACATATATTTTGATATATATTGGCATATATTGGAATCAATTACGACCTTCTGGTATAAAGAGTACGGATATTATTGATGTTTTCAATTTATTACGTCATCTCTTTTATTTTGGCAAATATTTTTGAGACGCATATTGTAATACGGGTAATCTTCTACTAACACATTGGCATATTTTCTGATCTGCGACAATATAATTAGTACGGGGTTGCATATATTCATTCAATTCCTATTTTTTCTTCTGTAAATTTGCTTATAAAAAGGAGCAGGATATTTTATTCTTCAGATCTGATCGTGAAGATAATTTTGCATAGTGAGAACATATATTCTTAAACTTCTCTTTAGGAGCAATAAATTTAATATTTTAACAGAATTTGCACATGATTGCGAACTTTAAGTTTCTTTAAATTATACACTCCGTACGAATAACGGGTGTGCTGTTAGTGGCTAATAAATTTTAACATTTTAGGAGGATATATCATGTTGCTCGGCATCGCAATTAAATTAAATGTGTTTGTTAATGTTTTTATTATTTTTTTTCGATTTAAATAATAAATAAATGGATAAATGGATATAAAAGTATATCTTATGAATGGACGGTTTGATTTTTCTTTTAATTATATTAATTGCTGACTGCGTACATCAATTGCATTTATTTTGGCAAAGAGTTTTCAAGCTTATATCGTATTTAGCTACTAAACTCATATATTGTGTTTAGCCAATAAATTCATATAGCCGATTGTTGAAACAGAAAAAGAGTAGAGCGGGTATATCTTCTAATACAATTGTAGTGTTTTCATTTAGTATATTGAAACGGGATAAGAATGTTTCATTCAGATCTGCAAATTCAAAGCTACGAATTTGGAGGGATATCGCTAATTTGACAACTTTTCTTAAACTTTGCCAAATTGGCGGAAATGTCGCCAAATTGATATAAACGACACACAAACAGCTGCCATAAACCTTCGGGTTGGTCGTGTGGCTTGGGTCTTCTACATATCAATGAATTTTTTTTTTGTTTTGTTATAAGAGAGTACTAAAATGATGTTCGGTTAGCATTTATCTGTCAGACCAACCATCCTACTTAGTAATACATTTAGCGAATTTTTAAAATGTCACCAAATTGATAAAAATGTTTTCAAATCTATAAAAATATCTTGAAATTGATAAAATTGCGCTACATAAATGATATTGTTTTTTGTTAGGGGATAGTATTGTGATGATATTTCGTCAATTTGTCGCAAAGTGGAACTGTCAGTTCTACAGTCCCACTTGGCGATAAATTTGGCGATTTTTTAAAATGTCGCTAATTTGACGAAACTGTCGCCAAATGTTCCATAGAAATATAACTATTTAGACGATATTTTTTCTACCAATTTATTTAAAGCAAATGATATCATGTCGCTTAGCAACGGATTTAAATCCAATGTGTTTATGCGGCAGACGATTTTTATTAAATCCTTTCCGATTTGAATAATGAAGATATGTATATAAAATAAATTTCATTGCCATTTCATTTTGGACTGGATAATATCAATTATACTCTTCAGGTTTAAACATTATTATTATTGATATTTTGCGGAATTATTGATTCAGGGATTATTGATATTTTTAAGTTATTACGCCATTGTTTTGTTGCGGCAAAAATTGCTGACACACGCATATTGTACGTTGTACGAGTAATCTTCTAGGAATGCACGGGTATATCTTCTAACCTACGAGAATATACGTAGTACAGGTATATTGGCATATATTTTGACATATATTGACATATATTGGAATCAAGTACAGTCTTCTGGTATGAAGATTAAGGGGATTAATTATATATTCAATTTATTACGTCGTCTGTTGTATTTTACCAAAAAACATTTGAGACTCATATTGCAAAACGGGTAATCTTCTACTAATAATCCCACATTATAAGTAGTACGTGTATATCTTCCCATATAATGTTAGCACTTTAATTTTGACATATATTGGAATAAATGACTGTCTTCAGATTTAAAGATTACGGGTTTATTGGTATTTTCAATTTATACATGTAATCTACTAATACAGGTTATATTTTCTAATATTCGCGTATATAATTAGTACGGGTCCCATACAATTTTAACGCTTTTATTTTGCATATATTGATTCAATTCCATATTTTTTTTTTATATTTGCTTACATAAGGGGTCCAAGATGTTTTATTCTTCAGATATGTCCATGAAGATAATTTTATATAGCGAGAACAGAGATTCTTAAACTTCTTTTTAGGAGCATTATACTAAATATTTTAACAGAATATTTTGTATTCGTTACCATAAACCCTTGGGTTGGTCGTGTGGTCTGGGCCTTCAACAGAATATTTTGATTAAACATGTCATTTAGTATACTATAAGAATTTGCGCATGATTATGAATTTCAAGTTTCTTTATATTATATACTCCGTACGAAGAACGGGTATGCTGCTAGTCTATATAAATAAAAATGAAAATCTGTCTGTCTGTCTGTCTGTCTGTTTGTCACACCATCACGGGAGAACGGCTGAACCGAATTTGATGAAATTTTGTGGGTAGCCCAGAAATAGCCCCACTTAAAATTATATCCGTGTTTTGAGTTTCTACGACCAGTGGTTCTCGAGATATTAGTAAAAAACGAAATTTTCGTTTGTCTCATCATCACGGAAAAACGGCTGAACCAAATTTAATGAAATTTGGTGAATTGCCTTGAAATATCCCCCCATAAATTTTGTCCAAGTTTCGAGTTTCTAAGACGTGGGGTTGTCGAGATATTAATGAAAAACGGAACTTTTTCCTAGGAGTTCTACTCCCTAACTCCGTGGTTTATCCAAACGAAAAGCTTGAAAATCGTTTGAAAGTGAATTAAAATTTAATCTCTGAGTTTGATGGGAGATTTTTTGCGTTAATTAGTCACTTTCTGAAAACATGAATTGTTTGAAACATGATTTAAAGGGGAAATCTATCTCCATGGTTCATGGTTTATTTAAAACAAGCTTTTACGGAACAATGAGAAGTATAGAGAAATCAAAATCGTTATTTAATTTCGCAGTTTATGTTATAAGACATGACATATTTAACATGTTATAAGATTCTATCTTATATCATGTTACTCAGAAACGCAATTAAATTAAATCTGTCTGTTAATTTTAATAATTATTTTTTCGATTTGAATAATAAATAAATGGATATAAAAATATATTTTAGAAAAGAACGATTTGATTTTTCTTATAGCATTTTTGACTGGATAATATCAATTACGGTCTTCAGGTTTAAAAATTATTATTATTTATATTTTCGGGGATTATTGATTCAAGGATTATTGATATTTTCAAGTTATTATGCAATTATTTTATTATGAAAAAATTGTTTAAACTCATATATTGTATGTTGTACGAATCTTCTACAAATACACGTGTATATATTTTAATCTACGAGAATATAAGTAGTACAGGTATATTGACATATGTTTTGATATATATTGGCATATATTGGAATCAATTACGACCTTCTGGTATAAAGAGTACGGATATTATTGATGTTTTCAATTTATTACGTCATCTCTTTTATTTTGGCAAATATTTTTGAGACGCATATTGTAATACGGGTAATCTTCTACTAACACATTGGCATATTTTCTGATCTGCGACAATATAATTAGTACGGGGTTGCAGATATTCATTCAATTCCTATTTTTTCTTCTGTAAATTTGCTTACAAAAGGGGGCAGGATATTTTATTCTTCAGATCTGATCGTGAAGATAATTTTGCATAGTGAGAACATATATTCTTAAACTTCTCTTTAGGAGCAATAAATTTAATATTTTAACAGAATTTGCACATGATTGCGAACTATAAGTTTCTTTAAATTATACACTCCGTACGAATAACGGGTGTGCTGTTAGTGGTTAATAAATTATAACATTTTAGGAGGATATATCATGTTGCTCGGCATCGCAATTAAATTAAATGTGTTTGTTAATGTTTTTATTATTTTTTTTCGATTTAAATAATAAATAAATGGATAAATGGATATAAAAGTATATCTTATGAATGGACGGTTTGATTTTTCTTTTAATTATATTAATTGCTGACTGCGTATATATCTTCCCATATAATTTTAGCACTTTAATTTTGACATATATTGGAATAAATGACTGTCTTCAGATTTAAAGATTACGGGTTTATTGGTATTTTCAATTTATACATGTAATCTACTAATACAGGTTATATCTTCTAATATTCGCGTATATAATTAGTACGGGTCCCATACAATTTTAACGCTTTTATTTTGCATATATTGATTCAATTCCATATTTTTTTTTATATTTGCTTACATAAGGGGTCCAAGATGTTTTATTCTTCAGATATGTCCATGAAGATAATTTTATATAGCGAGAACAGAGATTCTTAAACTTCTTTTTAGGAGCATTATATTAAATATTTTAACAGAATATTTTGATTAAACATGTCATTTAGTATACTTAAAGAATTTGGGCATTATTATGAATTTCAAGTTTCTTTATATTATATACTCCGTACGAAGAACGGGTATGCTGCTAGTAAATTTAATAAAAATAAAGAGAACGTTAATATAAGTCTGCAGGGAAAGTCATGTGCTGCCCACATCAAATTTTTTTATATGCAATTGTTTTTTCGGTACGAAGCAAAGAATCTCGAGAAACTAGAAATTTGTCATACAGCGGCGGCGGCTACTTTTTTTTAATATCTATATAAATAAAAATGAAAAT
Organism: Amaurobius ferox; assembly: GCA_951213105.1. NCBI lineage: Eukaryota > Metazoa > Arthropoda > Arachnida > Araneae > Amaurobiidae > Amaurobius > Amaurobius ferox. The sequence goes on from OX578140.1 coordinate 108,535,891, forward strand.
CTGTCTGTCTGTTTGTCCCATCATCACGGGAGAACGGCTGAACCGAATTTGATGAAATTTTATGGATAGCCTAGAAATAGCCCCACTTAAACTTTAGTCCGTGTTTTGAGTTTTTACGACCAGTGGTTCTCGAGATATTAGTAAAAAACAAAATTTTCGTTTGTCTCATCGTCACGGAAAAACGGCTGAACCGAATTTAATGAAATTTTGTGGATCGCCTTGAAATAGCCTCTCATAAATTTTATCCAAGTTTCGAATTTCTAAGACCAGGGGTTGTCGAGATATTAATGAAAAACGGAACTTTTTCTTAGGAGATCTACTCTCCAACTTCGTGGTTTATCCAAACGGAAAGGATGAAAATCGTTTGTTTAAAACGCCAAAATGAAATAAAACTTTATTTCCGAGTTTAGTACAGGATTTTTGCATTAATTAGTCACTATAGGAAAGCATGAATTGTTTGAAACATGAATTTAAATGGAAAAATCTACTTCCATGGTTCATCTTTCACAAATTTTTACTCAACGATGAAGAGTATAAAGAAATCAAAATGGCTATTTAATTTCACATTTTATGAGGAAGTTTCTATCTTATATCATGTTGTTCGGCAATGGAATGAAATTAAATGTGTTGGTAATATTTATTATTATTTTTTCTATTTGTATAATAAATAAATGGATGTAAAAATATATTTATAAATGAACGGTTTGATTGTTATTTTAATTATATATATTGCGGACTGCGTACATCACTTTCATTTATTTAAGCAAAGATGTTTCAAACTCATATATTGTGTTTAGCTAATAAACTCATATATTGTGTTTACCCAATAAATTCATTTAGCCGATTGTTGAAGCAGAAAAAGAGTAGAACGGGTGTATGTATCTTCTAATACAATTTTAGTGTTTTCATTTAGTATATACAAAAGGGATCAGGATATTTTATTCTTCAGATCTGCAAATTCATAGCCACGAATTTGGCGGGATATCGCTAATTTTTCAACTTTTCTTAAAGTTTACCAAATTCACGGAAATGTCGCCAAATTGATAAAGACGACGCAAATCAATGAAATTAAATTTGTGTTTTTAAAAGATGTGAGATTAGAAATAGATCTCACATGTGTTTTGGTGAGACAGTTTTATGTCAGTTATTTATTGTATCCGAAACATCGAACAATACTTGTAGTCTGGATGGCGCTGAATTTTACTTCAAACCAAAAATTTAGGAGCGTCAAGACAGAGGGGGCCAAGCGGGGCCTTACGAGGATGCCAAATATGATGAATTTATGTTCAATGATTAACCAATGAAGAAAGTGCTTATTGCGTCACACTGAATGCTGCAAATGAAAGCAAAGGGGGAGTGACAACCACGAGGAAGAAAGAGAACCACAGCCTGTGACCGAAGAAGGACACTAGAAGCAGACTTTGACAGGTAACTTCGAGACGATGCCTTAATAACGACTTGTGGAATAGCAGTTCGAGTTCGACATTACAATTATGACTTAATGACTTGTGCAGAGACTAGAGATATACTTGTGCGACATGATGACTTGTTGATGTGTGGGTGTGCATGCCATGAGTACAAAGTGATCGTCGATATTACGGGTCAGTGAATAAGTACTTCGAGTCTATTCCGGTAATATGATCGGCGAAGTACCTGGTGGTGACAAAGTACAAGACAGACTTGAAGGTATGTGTTCCTCAAAAAGATATCTAGGTCTAAACAAATATATTAGGCCAGTTAGGTGGTCCCACATGTTCCCCCGCCCAAACTAATAATTAATTGTGTAACGAATTAATAAGAGTTTATGTCGTTAATAAATGTTTTATTGTTAAAAAAGTTTAAATGAAGTAATCGATTTAATATTATTCTAATAATATTCCTTTACAGAACTCACAAATAATTGGAGGGTTTTATATAGCGGCACAACAATGCAATGTACAATAACAACTAAGTACCACTATACGAGTAATTTACGACCATGTATATGAGGTTTACAATGGGTTAACAATATTATATTATAATAATTAATAGCAAATCTTAATAGTACTTTTAAGTATCTTTTTATTTAGCGTACCACAAAAGAAAGTACTAAAATAATGTTTCGGTAGCATTTGTCAGTCACTCCATCCATCCTACTTAGTAACACAATTAGTGAATTTTTAAAATATCACCTAATTGATAAAAATATTTGTAAATCCATAACAATATCATGAAATTGATAAAATTGCGCTTAATAAATGAAATTAATTGTGTTTTGTTAGGAGATAGTATTGTTGTTGTTGAAACCCAGACCGTCCGACCTACCAGAAAAGTGTAAGGTAACTGTTTAGACGGTCGGGAAGTGCCACCCAATTTAGACCGGAACCCAGTGGGGGAGGCATCCACAGGGACCGTACCCTCCTTCCCCTACCACCAACCTCTCGGAAGGACTTTTGGACCCACATGTTTAACGTGATCGTACTCCGTATGAACACGGCGGCAGTTTTTGGCAGTGGCTGGAATCGAACCCGGGCCTACCGAGTGCAACTCCAGCGCGCTAACCAATGGGCTACCGCGCCCAGGAGATAGTATTGTGATGATGTTTCGCCAATTTGTCGTAAAATGGGACTATCTGTTCTACAGACCCACTTGGCGATAAATTTGGCGATTTTTTTAATTATCGTTAAATTGGCGAAAATGTCGCCAAACCTTCCATGGAGATAGCATTATTCAGACGATATGATTTCTATCAATTTATTTGAAGCAAATGATATCATGTCGTTTAGTAACGGATGTAAATCCAATGTGTTATGCGGCATACGATTTTTATTAAATCTTTTCCGATTTGAAAAATAAAGATATGTATATAAAATAAATTTTATTGACATTGCATTTTTGACTGGATAATATCAATTACGGTCTTTAGGTTTAAACGTTATTATTATTGATATTTTCGGGGATTATGGATTCAGGGATTATTGATATTTTCAAGTTATTATGCCATTGTTTTATTATGACAAAAATTGTTTAAACTCATATATTTTACGTCGTACGAGTAATCTTCTACGAATGTATAGATATATCTTCTAATCTACGAGAATATAAGTAGTACAGGTATATTGGCATATATTTGGATATATAATGGCATATATTGGAATCAATTACGACCTTCTGGTATAAAGATTACGGGGATTATTGATATATTCAATTTATTACGTCATCTGTTCTATTTTGGCAAATATTTTTGAGACTCATATTGTAATACGGGTAATCTTCTACTAACACACGGGCATATTTTCTAATCAGCGACAATATAAGTAGTACGGGAATATATACATACATACATATATATATATATATATATATATATATATATATATATATATATATATATATATATATATATATATATATATATATATATCCGAGTGAAAAGGAAGAAACGTCAAAACTTTGAAACGGGAGATCCAAATGCGTTGCATATAATGGCAGGGGAGGGTGGCGACTCCCCTTCCCGTTTAAAGCAGCTTTTACAGCCCGGGCAACGCTCACGGAACCAATACAATACAATGGACAGTCCCGTACATGTGCATAGACAAAGGCACCCGTATACAAGAAGAGCAAGAACAACATCGACGCAGAAGGAATGGACGTAAAATGAAAAACGATCCAAGTACCAGAGCCTATATATCAACACTTACGCATGCGTGCCAACACACCAGTATCGCATAAATCATAAAATTCCAACCAATTCCCGATGGAAACGGCTAAAGTTTTCTTTATTACCGAAAAAGGAATTATAGCATGCCCGCAAGAAATAAATAGGATAGTGGTTTTTTAAAGCTTCGGTTACGATTTTTTGATTACATTTATTGCAATCCCTTTTGAAAGTGTTATAAGCCAGATTTCTCTTGAAATGGCCGACAAGGATGTTTCTGAAGACATTCTTAGTAAGGTTTGTCCTCCAATCTATAAGATGGCCAATCTTGATTTTGTAAAAATCGCGTTTGTCGTATAAAGTTGTATAAGTACCATATCGTTGATGTCTATTTATTGATATGTCCAAAAAATTAACTGCACCATTCTCGTCAACTTGGTTTTCGACCAGTTCCAATTCTCCTGGATAAAAGGTGAAATCGAAGTTAGTTGTGTCCTCAAAACACCCCAAAAGCACGGCGTCCACATAACGGAAATATGGCATTTCATAAAGAATATGGGTGCCTTTTTCATAAGTAGATAGATAAATATCAGCCAGAATGGACGAACATGCTCCCCCCATGGGTATTCCTTTAATTTGTTGGTAATAGCCATTTCCGTCATGTAAAATATTCTCTTTTAGCACTAATTCCACGAGATTCAAGTATCTACGAAATGTGATAAACACTTTTAGGTCATATTCTTCATGTAAATTCTTCAGTATTATGTACAGCTGTGTTAAGTCAATATTGTTAAACAAATCTCGAAAGTCATAGCTTTTAAATCTGGTGCCCTTGTGACAAAATTTGAGGCGATTTATGACCTCTTGTCCGTTTTTAATCATAACAGTATTTTGTTTATTAAGATTAAACATAACATGTTTAAGGATATTCAAAAGCTTCAGATTTGCTTGCGTTAGGTAAGTTTCACATCCAACAGTGACTGTGCGGAATTTGACCGGCACTTTGTGCAATTTAGGAATAAGAATTAAATATGGAAACTTGACAGATTTCAATTCTATTCCTATACGTTTGTATAATGCCCTTATCCTGTTAGAAAAAACACTACCGTTATTGGACAAGTGAGTATACATGGTGCGATCTTGGTAACACATTTGTAAAGTGTCCACATAATATTTTCTACAAGTAAAGGCATAATGTGAAACAATTTTATCTGTATAGGTCAAAAAGAAACTTTCTTTAACACAATGAATGGAAGCTGGAATGGAAGGACCCTTGGTATTGTGATGTTGCTGTAGGTAGTGTAGACGGAATTGTAAAATTGACATTTCCATTCCCCAAAAACATGGATAGGTAAACTATACTTTACTGCCAATCTGTAAATGAAAACTTCTAGATCGTTGTTAAAATCTTCTAAAACATCTTTAAAAACTTGTGTACGAAATTTCGTACCGAGTCGAAAAATTTGTTTTAGTTTATGATCCTTGATCACTGCTAGATTGCCCGTAATTATATGTTTATGAAATGGATCTTTATAAATACTATCATGGCATTTACATTCTGCCGTTCCATATGCCTTTGAATTTTTACAAATTTGACCGTAGTTAAAAAGTTTTCTGCCATTTGTTCGGACATACCGATATGTTAATTTCACCTGATGGTTTGGGATGGGCAAAAAGGAATCAATATTGTAGAGAATAGAGTTGAATGGGATCCCTTCAAAAAGCTTATTCTTGAAAGTAGTGATGAAATAATCCTTAGATTTCTTCTTCTGTGTTATGGGTTCTAAATTAACTTTAAATTTTTCCGCTCTTAACTTAATTAGATCAAGTATTATAGCCATATTTCTTTGCATTTCTTCATGATTATCCTTGAAAGGTTCGTTTGAGTGATATTGCAGTATGAATCTCCAAATACGTGGTAGATATTTGAGTTTAATGCCGTTGACGATGTTTTTAATCCAACTGAATTTTATCGAGTTATCACCTTTCAAGTTATCAATAAAATGGTTTATTTTTTCTTCTGTGTTAAGATAGGTAGCATGATGGTGTCCTTTTCCTCGATGCCATCGGTGAGTTTTCTTATGGATCAATGAACGTGACAAGGGATTTGTTTCAAAATTTCTGCAATAGTCCATGTTGTAGTTTTCTTTAAAGATAAGAGTATTTAAACCATATGGGTATGCCGTAGTGTATTGTTTGACATGGGTGGCTTCCCACCACAACCTTTCTAAATTGTTAGGTACTATATCAGTTACAGTTACAGTGATTTTGGAAAAATCATGAAGCTTGAAATGACGAATTTCCTGATTATATGATGGCAGCTCCTGATTTTTAGTCTTGCTCACTTGACTTCGATGGAGGTTTATTCTGATGTTTAATAGATTCTGTGTTTGTCCAATATACTTTGCTTGACATGTAAGGCAGGTGATACAATATATAATGTTGTAAGATTTACAAAAAATCTTGTACTTATTAGCTTGATTATCAATCTGAAGAGGGTTGGCGACAGGACATAACTTGCATCGTTTTGAAAGACACTTATTAAACTTATAATTCCTCATGTTGTGGTAATGAATACATATAGGGTCAAAGAATTGTGATCCATTTAGGATCGGGTCATTGTATTCACAAAGATTGTTACGGACGATTTGTTTGGATGTCACAGGTATTTCTTGGACATGGTCAGAGGGCTTGAAAAATTGCTTAATAGAAGTCATCTCCAAAGAACGTAGAGGGTAACAGGATATCGGTGACACAAATACCCTTTATTATTGTGTCACCGGGCATATACTCGGTAATGAATATAGTTGCCAATCACGATAAATATATATTGTATACATCCATAGTATAAATCACCAGTTTTTACTCTTGTTGAGGAGCGTAAGAAGTGATTAAAAGATAATACTAATGCCCAAAGTTCACATAAGATCTGTAAGTTCGTACAAATACATTGAGCCAATAAAACTTCAAAAAGCCAGAAAATCCACACAAAAACCGTAAGAAGCCCCGATATACCAACAAAGTCCAATCATACAAAGTGACATGCATTTTAAAGATTTTTAACTGTTTTTGTAATTTTTTAAAAACTAATTTCCCAGAAAAGCGTTGAAGACGCGGCACGATCAATGTGTTTTGTCCATATAAAATATGTAAAATACAAAATGACAAGAAAAACACTCTAAAACATTAAAAACATAAATACCACATAAAGATGCTTGATACAAATAGATGACATCACAAGAAATTTCAGAAAGTCGAATTATATTCATACAAGCAAACTACACAACTACGTACCTGATGTCATCTTGCCCCGCCTGTCTCCGTACTACCGACATCCCACAACACACGGAAGACCAAGACATCTCATGCATGGTCCGAGAAGTACCCAAAATATATAAGTATGGAGAGATACACTATCCGCGCCCAGCAGCAGAATAAAGATCTTCCGAAATAACATATATATATATATATATATATATATATATATATATATATATATATATATATATATATATATATATATATATTCCCATATAATTTTAGTGCTTTCATTCTGGCATATATTGGAATCAATGACGGGTTTATTGATATTTTCAATTTATATATGTAATGTACTAATACAGGTTATATCTTCTAATATTCGCGTATATAAGTAGTACGGGTCCCATACAATTTTAATGCTTTCATTTTGTATATATTGATTCAATTCTCTTTGGGTTTTTTTTTCTTTGTAAATTTGCTGATAAAAGGGGGCAGAACATTTTATTCTTCAGATCTGCCCGTGAAGATAATTTTGTATAGCGAGAACAGAGATTCTTAAACTTCCTTTCAGGAGCATTGTATTAAATATTTTAACAGAATATTTTGATTAAAAATGTCAATTAATATACATTAGGAATTTGCAATGTGAATTTTAAGTTTCTTTATATTATATACTCTGTACGAAGAACGGGTATGATGCTAGTTTATTATATTTAAAAACTTGAAACTTCATCGAAAAAAATGAACTTCATTCAAGTGACGGCATTGAAATATAAATTGCTTGGTTTAAACATCTCTAAAATGCAATACATTCCTCGGTAATATTTTTAAAATTATCATAATACTACAATAATTTATCATATTTGAAAACTTCATCGAAAACAAATGAACTTTATTCAAATGACTTCATCGAAATATAACATGCCTGGCTCTCTCTATAAAAGCTGCATTTCATTCATAAACTTTTTCTATTCATTTCATTCATCACAATACTATAATAATTTATTTCATTTAAAACTTAAAACCATGGAGGTACAAGTAATTTAACTCTATGCTTAAAGCTTCGTCGAAAAAATCGTCTTTTCTCTGCGTAAAATCAATGAAGTTTCATTTATATCAGCTGTATTGCAGACTCCATGAACTAAATAATTTTGCGTTAAAGAATTGCAGCAATTCTTATACAACTCATTATGCATCTTTTAGTATTTACATTCTCCAAAGTTGGATGATCATTTAAACTCAAATATATCGTAATTACGTTATTTCAGCATGTAGATGCATACAATTTAAGCAAAAATAAAGCGGTTTTACGACAGATGCAACACTAAATATGAATTAAAAAGAACTTTAAAAATCACGATTTTGACACAAGATGATGCTATATTTTATTTTGAAGTGGGTCGTGTGATCTCTTCATACAATGGTCACGGGATCTCTTCATGTAATGGTCACGTGATCTCTTCATATAAAAGGTGTAATTATTATTTTAATTTTTATTTAAAAAGCTACTGAATATGTTTTGCTGAAATTTTTTTATGTATTTTTTGGGATAATTTGAATATTTCCTAAAACTTGTGCAATTTGTGAATTTTAAATCCGTTTAAAAAATGTTTGAAAAATTAGGTCCCATAGGGTTCAATGTATTTCATGTTTTAACCCGGATTCAATCCAAAACTAATTGGGTGATATTATTCATTTATATTCCAATAAGTCCCACAGACCCTCTGAACAGCATACTAAAATTTCAATTTGATAAAGTCATTTTTATGGCAGTTATCGTGCGAACGGACAGACAGACAGAATGAACAAAGTCATAAAAACTTTTCAAATATGTTGTAAAGTGTTAAATAAAACTAAAAGCAGTGTTGTCAGTCTTGAAATTATATAAGAAAGTCGGATCAAACGTAAAAGCAGGAAAAACACAAGTTATACAACATTTAAAATACAACAAATGCCTATTAGAAACATATAGACAATAATTAGTAATTAAACTAATAACTAGTATAACATTAATATTAATAAATACTAAGGAGAGTAGGACGGGACTAGGATGTTTAATTCTTCAGATCTGTCTTTGAAGATAATTTTGCATGACGAGAACATTGATTTTTATACATTTTAGGAGAATGAAATTAACTATTTAAATAGAATGATTTGAATAACAATATCAGTTAGAATACTATAAGAATTTACACGCAATTGTGAATTTCAAGTTCCTTTTTATTATACTATATTCCGTATGAAGAACGGGTATACTGCTAATAGTAAATAAAATAGCACTTATTGTTCACAGACCGCCCCTTTGCTGTTTCAACTTTTGTCCTTTTCTTCGTTTGCTTGTCTGGAATGCGAAAATATACATAACATTTTCTGTATTTGCGATGGATAAATGAGTTTGACGAAATGGCGCAAAATGGTGATTTTAGACTTCAAAATTTAGTTTTCTTTAAACTAATTTCATTTAAAATTTTTAAACTAATTCCATTAAAACAATACGACGAAGTGTACATTACGGGGTGCACATTATTATTATTATTTCACAAAATTTGGTAGATAAGTCACTTGTGAGTTACTCTAAGGCTGGTTAGATTTTGGTTCAATTTGGAAAAAAGAACCTGGCTTTCTTTTTGCGAAATGACCCACAAAAATAACATATATCCAGTCTAGCTAAAAAAATAATTGCCCAAATTTCACAAAGTTTCATAGATAACGCCCTCGCGGGTTACCAATCAAATCAAACTTAGGGTAAGTTTGATGTGATTGTGGTAATATTCGGAAAAACAAAACCTGCATTTTTGCAAAAGGGCCCGCAAAAATCTTCAAAATCTATAAAAATGACTTATGTATCAATATTTAAAAATTGGATGCAGTAATTAAATGCTTGTTTTCAACATAATTTTTAAAGAAGGAAAAATAAGACCGATCTCACAACTCTAGAGCTAACTATTTTCAAGACATTTTTAATCATTTTTACTATGCCTTTTTTAACATTTTACAACAAAGTTGAAAAGTGTTTATGACTTTGTTCATTCTGTCTGTCTGTCTGTCTGTCCGTTAGCACGATAACTGCCGTAAAAATGACTTCATCAAAATGAAATTTTAGTATGTTGTTCAGACGGTCTGTAAGATCTATGGGAATATAAATGAATATCACCCAATTAGTTTTGGATTGAATCCGGGTTGAGAAAATGAAATACATTGAACCCTATGGGACCAAATTTTTCAAACATTTTTGAAGCGGATTTAAAATTCACAAACTGCTTCGAAAATTTTAGGTAATATTCAAATTATTCCATAAAATATATAAAAAAAAATTCAGCAAAATATATTCAGCAGTTTTTTAAATAAAAATTAAAATAATAATTACACCTCTTATATGAAGCGATCACGTGACCATGATATGAAAAGATCACGTGACCCACTTCAAAATATGATATGGTATCCATCTTGTCTCAAAATCGTGATTTTTAAAGTTCTTTTTAATTCATATTGAGTGTTGTATTCGTCCTAAAACCGCTTTATTTTTGCTTAAATTCTGTGCATCTACATACTGAAACAACGCAATGACAATATATTTGAGTTTAAATGGTCATCCAAATTTGATCATTTCTACTACGAAGCCTATTTTTCTCTTATGTAAAATGTAAACAGCAAAATATGTAGGATGAGTTGTATAAGAATTGCTGCATTTTTTTAACGCAAAAATATTTAGCTCATGGAGTCTGCATAGCGGATATGAATGAAATATTCATTCATTTTATAGAGAGAAGGAGAATTTTTTTCGATGAAGTGTTAAGCATAGTGTTTAATTACTTGTAGCTCCATGGTCTTAAGTTTTTAAATAAAATAAATTATTTTAGTACTGTGATGAATGAAATGATTGGGAAAATGTTATGAATGAAATGCTGCTTTTATAGAGAGAGACAGGCGTGTTATTTTTTCTATGACGTCATTTGAATGAATGATAGTTGTTTTCGATGAAGTTTTCAAATATAATAAATTATTGTAGTATTATGATGATTTTAAAAATATTACCGAGAAATGTATCGCATTTTAACGATGTTTAACAAAGAGAATTTATATTTCAATGGCGTCATTTGAATGAAGTTCAGTTTTTTTGGATGAGTGTTTAAGTTTTCAAATATAATAAATTAATGTAGCACTGTGATAAGTTTTATTTAAAGTATTACTTAGGAATGCATTGCATTTTAGAGATGTTTAAATAAAATTGCATTGAAGTTGAAAAGTGTTTCATAATCAATGCTTTAAGCATGATTGATCTTTCTTGTTTAAAAATACGTTTTTTCGCCAAGTGAATCTGAAAATTGAATTAAAACTGCAAAAGTGTTATTTCAATTAATTATTCGTATAATTTTATACAAGTGAACTCAATTTAATGAAATATGAAAGAAAAAAAAAGAAAATGTATTTGAGGCTGTCATTTGCTTCCCACAGCAGATTTTTTAATTTACTGCAATAAAAAAGAAAACGTACGTTAAATAATTTTCTTATAAAGATAAATTTTATTTCAAATGGTCATAAATGCTAGAATAAACTATATTAAAATTATTAAAATTATACTTTGTGATTGCCATATATATTTTAAATGTAAGGTAGTATTATTAACTTTTTAAGGTAAGTTTCTTTACTGTTATGTAAACATTACAAATTCATCGTCATTACTGATAAAAATCTTATATCGCATGAAAATTTACTGTAATTGGTTCGCACTATTCTCATCACGCTCTCCTGTATCTGCTAAAAAGGCTTTTATAAAAATGACCCATTTCTATTCGAACACCAAAATTGTGATAGATTGTGCGATAAACGTTTGCATAAAACGAAACTACATGCATGAGGCCAACGCACAATACCATTATTCTTTACTTTCCAATATACTATCCTATGAATATGACTAGATATATAGTAGACAGGTATTCACAATTACATTTCTGGATATTGATAAATTGATCATTTTCATTATGTTCTTTGATGCATCGGAATATATATGATATATCTGTACGTGAGAAAAGAAATATTGTCATTTGACAATACTGTCAAATAGTTATTGTCGTTTAAGGGCATTTTAATAAATTTAACTGTTGAGAAAAATCAACTAAATAATGGCACCCATTTTTACTTTCCTTATATAGAGAGTATAACATATAAGAAAAGTATTGTGACGGGGTTGAAAATTCGAAATCGAGTTTTCGACGGGGCACGTTTCAAGAATCCCTGAACTCGAATCGAATGTTCTTGAGGTGATGTCTGCGTGTGTTGTTGTTGTTGAGACCCAGACCGTCCGACCTACCAGAAAGGTGTAAGGTAACTGGTTGGGCGGCCGGGAAGAACCACCAATTTAGACCGGAACCCAATGGGGGAGGCATCCACAGGGACCGTATCACTCTTCCCCTACCACCAATCTCTCGGAAGTATTTACGGATCCACATGTTTAACGTGATCGTACTCCGCATGAATACTGCGGCAGTTTTGGCAGCGGAGGGAATCGAACCCGGGCCTAACGAGTGCAGTTCCCGCGGGCTGACCACTGGGCTACCGCGCCCGTGTATGTGTGTGTTGTTGATGAGATCCAGACCGTTCGACCTACCAGAAAGGTGTAAGGTAACCGTTTGGACGGCCGGGAAGTGCCACCCAATTTAGACCGGAACCCAGTGGGGAGGCATTCACAAGGACCGTACCCTCCTTCCCATACCACCAACCTCTCGGAAGGACTTACGGACCCACAAGCTTAACGTGATCGTACCCCGCATGAACACGGCGGCAGTTGTGGCAGCGTGCAAATCCAGCGCGCAAACCACCGGGCTACCGCGCCCGAAATGTGCCAACAGCACGCGGTGTTCCCTGTGTATTATCTGTAAATATACAAATGTAGTATAATTATGTCTAATTAAAAGTTTAAATAATTACAGTATTAAAATCTTCAGTACTTGTGCTATGTTGAAGTCAATATGCTCTTGAACAAACCACGTCATTGAGAGAGTGCTGAAATAAAGGTGAATGAATTTTATCTCACTACCTTAATAAACTGTTCAAAAACACTAAAAACAAGTGACATAAGAAACGACGTTACATCAAGTTTAATAAAATAGCGCTCTCGTTGATAACGCAGACGCAGGTGGGTCTTTAGTGTCCTTCTCACGCTTAAAGTATGCCATGTTATAAGAAGGTAATGAAGCGTGTTTGAATTTAATTTTAACTCCCGCGTTTCAATTAGTCAGATGGTAATTGTGTTTGAGATAATTAATTGTGTCAGCTTCTTGACAATTTGCATATTAATAAATGCTTATTAAACCGAGTTTGGGTGAGAGAGAACTAAGGAACGTCTATAACTATGTAAGAAATATATAGAGAGAATTATTTGCCTAATTAAAATTTCTAATTTTCATTTATCTGCAAATAATTATAATATTGGTTCTATACTATATCATTAATTCTTGGTTTTTTACATTTTTTATACACATTTTGTCTGGGGTTATCAGAGCTTAAATCAATATTTGAAATTAAACCTTTCAATGCATTTTTAACACAACACATTGAAAAAAATCTGATGTGGGCAGTACATGACTTTCCTTATATAATGCAATGAATTTACTACTTTTACAGTAAAAAAAATAGATTATTTTCATAGTAGTTATTTATATTCTTTCCAAGATATTGAATTTTCGTCAATGAGTCGTCATTTTCCATATCGTCGTCATTAATGAGTCGTCATTGATTTAGCGTCATTTTTATCCCTTTGGCGAGTTTTTCGTTAATTTAGCAACATTTAAAAAACTCGCAAAGTTAGCGACATTCCTCCAAATCCGTTGCCAACATCTCGCCAAAAGTTATGGAAGAAGAAATAAGTTATTCTTACAGCATATATATGACTATTGGCGTTCAAATACAAAAGTATTACCCCAAATATCTTTTTCCATGAATGAAATGAGCTAGATCCACGAGAATGATGTTACCCAATTTATCGCATGGTATTACATATGAAAAGTGAACATGTTTCTCAATAGGAAATTTTTTTTTTATTTTACATGACTTTTTGATAATTTTTTTGAAAAATGTGCAATATCTCGAGAACGGTTTATGTTAGCGTTCTAAAATTTATGTCAATCGTTTTCGAATGAAAAATTACATAAGAAATGTCTATTTGCATAACTTTATAAGTGGTTTTGAGTCTTTGACGATTTTTTCAAAATTTCACTCGAAAATTTAGGGGGGGGGGGGTTCTGAACATTCGATTGCGTATAAAAACAATAGGCTTCTAGTATTTACAGAGTGTGATTTTTGTAGCAAATTTCGTTCGAATCGGTCTATTCGTTCGTCAGTTATCGTCTCCACAGACTCACTGACACACACACACACACAAACACACATATTTTCACAAACACACACACACAGACATCAGTTCAAAAATGTTTGATTCGTGATCAGGGATACTTGAAACGTGCTCTCCCGTCGAATACTCGAATTCGAAATTTCGATCCCGTCACAATACTTTCCTTATACATTATGTATAGAAGGAAAGTAATAAATAGTTATATATGTACTTTAATGCAGAAATCCACGATTGAAATAAATGTGTTTATTCGGCGTGCTGTAGGTGAAATTTGCCCGAGTCCCAAATATGGTAGGGGTTTTGATTTTAATACGCAATATGGGTAAAGAACCTTGACGATCAAGCTGTAAATCGAATCCTGGATCTCCGAATTGGCCAGCCGACGTTCTACAGTTGAGCTACTGGGACGAAATTGCACATTCTTGTTGTCGGAGTGGACTCTGCATTCTCCACTCTTTCATGTCAGATTAGCGTGGGACTGGCACTTTGACTGACCACCTTCTATTATTTTTACCTCAGATTAGCCTCCTGTTACTTCTGCTTTTCATCTCGGTTAGTATTTTGCGTGGTTGTTATCCACTTGATTTGAAACCAGCTATCCATATCTCGGAGTCCACTGAATCCGCGCTAGTCATACTATGGCCATTTTCAGATAAAATTAAAAACTGTATTCTTGTTGCCATGGAAATTTCTAATAAAGTGACCTAAGCTTATGAGTAGATTCTGATCTCAATTAATTTTAATCAATGAATCCCTTTATTTTATTCTTATTATCTTATTAATTTATATGAACTTATTGTGCTCCCCCCATATTTTATGTTAAAAAAAAGTTTAAAAAAAAAGCTATGTTAATTGCTCTTATTTTCTCGGTTCTTTCTTTTTCTTTTGACCCTTTTTATTTGTATTTTTTCTAATTTTGCTTTTCTAAATTTTATTCTAAATTTCTGTTTTTGTTTTTCATGTGCCTAATTTTTTTTACCTTTCATACATTTTCTTTTTATATGTTTTCTAAATTTTACTTTCAAAATTTATTACTTTCTTTAATTTTAATCTATATTTCGTTATGTTAATATACCTCACTCTAAATTTTATTTTTCAATGATCTTTTTATCTATATTCGCAATAACCCTTTTCCCATTTTTGAAAAATAGACGTACTTGTCAAGTTCAAATATAATGTAAAACTGTCTGTTTAATCACAATATTTTTCATCAAGTGTTATCTTCTTAGATCTAAATAAATGTTCGTTTGTCGGGATGGTAGACCTTGGGTGCCTCCTGAGTGCAGGAGGTATCCTTTCCCGCCAGTGCAGCTAAACCCACTATGTGAGTCGCACGGTCTGGGGTCTTCAGACCACAGACATCTTTGCATTAACATTCAGGGTTGATTTGTTTGGGCACCATTGTACAGAAACTTTGCTGCCCCAGCCGGGAATCGAACCATGGATCTCTGAACTGGCCAGCTGACGCTCTACCGCTGAGCTACTGGGACGAATTTGCAAGCTCTTCCCGTCGATGTGGACTCTGCATATGTCAAAATATAAAATACTTACCACTCTATGGGAAAAACTTATTTGTTAGCTATATACTTGATTCCCAACTTCTGAATTACATTAGCGTATATTTTATAGAATGTAAAATTGTAGTAAACGAAATGTATAAATAAATAAACAAATATTAAAAATATTAATAAATATAACTAAATATTAAAAATATTTTTATCTAATCTTGCTTACATGTGTTGTGTCGATCCGGTGGTCGAGCGGTCAGGGGCATGCGTTTCCGTCTAATCGCTGGATTGCCGGGTTGCGGGTTCGAATCCCGCCAGCGGGCATGGATGTTGCCATGTCGAGGCCAAGTCAGACTTCCACCCTTCGGGGAGCCTCTATAAAAGTGAAGCTGCAATTCTTCTCCCCTTCACCATAGGATACCCTGGGGGGTCTTGTGGACGTGGTGCGTAGGCGCTTCTTCACCACGGGGGAATTAGTAACGAACATGTGTTGTCACTGAAGAACTTTAATAATCGAATTATTTCAAATATGCAAATGACGCAAATCTGAGGGAAATTTTCCATTGCGTCTGTCATAGTGAAATAAATCAAATGATTAACGTTAAGTATAATAAATCGCATGCAATAAGTCACGTCAGATTTTCTCAATCTTTCTGACAGTTTGATCTCTTCTATCTTCAATTATCTCAGACACAGTCCTGCTCATGAATAAAATCATTTTTTTTTTGCAATGAAGATGCACAGTCTTAAAAAAACATTAAACCTGTTACGAAATTTAAAGTTGACTAGCAAACTGAAATTGACGAAAAATATAATTTTGTTTTGTTTCCTTTCTTTAAAATTTTAAATCTTGCCTATCCAAGGATGTATTGCGTTAGAAAATCATTTCAGTGCGGAGTAGTTATATTGAAACATGCATGAATGAAGTCTTTGAAAGGTCAGTCATTAAATGGTGAAAATGTGTATGATTTAAGTGCTATAAAAGATTACAAAACTTCCTTGAATAAAGAAGGTATTTGTTAGTAAGGTGACGGAAATTGTTTTGAAGGCGTTATAAATCCCCTTCTTCAGGCCTAGTGGTCGATCAGTATGCGTTCATAGCCACTGCCAAGAACGTTTTTCTGTACGAGCGAGCTGCAGTTCGTTCTTTGACCCGGATAAGGCCTCATACTCTAACTGTTCATTTAGTCTGAAGACGGGCTTTATAACGCTCTCAAAACAATTATCGTCACCTTAATAACAAATGCCTTCTGTATTCAAGCTTTTAAGTTTTGCAAAATTTCATCTTACAAGCAGTAGTTTGATTTATTGTAAGCATAAGTACCTTTTGGAAAGAGTTGGAAACCATGGGAATTAATGGTCGAGCAACCGCGGACAAGCTTTCAGATCAAGGGCGCCAAGTGCCGGATGAAGTGGTGTAATGATCACCACAATTGGACTGTAGGTAGAGCATTGGAAACACTTCTGGAGCTAAGAATTACGTTTCAGAACCTGTCAGTCATGTACCAATCTGGGTTTGTCGAATATCAGAAGAACACTACCTGAAAGAAGTAAACTGGCAACTGTGAGGTTTGGTGGAGGAGGCGTTGATTTATGAGTATGCGATTGCTCTTCGTGATTTGGATAGGAACCTATAGTTCTTGTGATTAAACATCTTAACTCTGAGAATTATAAAGTAATGTTTGACAATTTCATGTGTCCAACCATAAAGCTAAGGTGTTTCCTCTATCAACATGCTAATGGTCCTTCTCGCACAGTATAGTTCGTGTAAGAAGTTTAGTAATATATGTGTTAAGAAGCTTGACTGGGGCCTGTGCAGAATTTCAATATCACACCCAAAGAAACAAATAAAAATAGGACGTTGATTAGAAAACATGCCAAATCGCCCACAAACAGTAGCCGATTTTAGTCATACTTTTGTGGAAGTATGGAATGCAATTTCTACACCTACATTTCAAAATCTAATGG
The DNA here is from genome assembly GCA_951213105.1 of Amaurobius ferox. NCBI lineage: Eukaryota > Metazoa > Arthropoda > Arachnida > Araneae > Amaurobiidae > Amaurobius > Amaurobius ferox. The sequence continues at coordinate 108,553,616 of OX578140.1, forward strand.
AAAGTTCCCCACATTTCTTATAAGTTGTTTTGAAATGAAAATAATGATATAATGTCATGAACTAACATCATATTAATGTATTTAATATTAAAGTTTGTTTAAGGACAAACCGGTGTCTTTATGGTTAGTGTACGACTCCAAACTAAATATCTCTTACAATACATAATTTCTTAAAATACACATTTCCTAATATAGTGAAACTTTATTAAGAATTCAAGAAATTGAGTGAATTCAAGAAGTTTTTATTATTTTATCATTTATTATTTATTATTTTATTATTTTATTATTTATTTATTATTTATTATTAATTATTGATTATTTTATTATTTATTATTAAGGTTTATCTTCCTATACCTATCCTTAAATTAATGGTAGTTAAATTATCTTTTTATCTCTCTATAACCAATTTGCATATTTTTCACTGGTTTGTTAAATTTAATTGGAAGGAGTTTATGGTGAAAATATTCAATATTTTGCATTACATTTTGTTTTAGTTTCTATGACACGATTGGCCACTTACGCTAGACAGTCATAAAGCACTTATTTAAATAAAACATAAACACGTACACTTATTTAAATAAAACATAAACATAAACATTAGGCTAAGAAGGTTATGTTAACATAAGTATAAAAGTAGTCAGTCGTCTGTGCTTAGGAAATGACGTGATTACACGTGACAGGAATCCAGGATTACAGTTAAAAAAATCTGATGTGGGCAGCACATGACTTTCCTTATATAATGCAATGAATTTATTACTTTTACAGTAAAAAAAACTGGTTATTCTTATAGTAGATACTTATATTCTTTCCAAGATATTGAATTTTCGTCAATGAGTCGTCATTTTAATTAATTTAGCGTCATTTTTAACCATTTGGCGAGATTTTCATTAATTTTTTAACATTTTAAAAAGTCGCCAAGTTAGCGACATTTCGCCAAATTCGTCGGCAAAATATCGCCAAGTGTTATGGACGGAGAAATGAGTTATCCCTATAACAAATAAATGACTGTTGGCGTTCAAATACAAAAGTATTACTCAAAGTATCTTTTCTCATGAATGGAACGAGCTAGATCCACAAGAATGATGTCACCAAATTTATCGCGTGATATTACATATGAAAAGTGAACATGTTTCTTAAAGGTTAATATATTTTTTTCTATTTATAGGATTTTTTGAAAAAATTATTTGAAAAATGTGCAATATCTCAAGAACGGTTCAATTAAGGGTTAAGGGTTCAATTAAGGGTCAATTAACGGTTCAGTTAAATTTGATTTTGTGATCAGTGTTTTGATTTTTTGATGATTTTTTCAAAATTTCACTCGAAAATTTAGGGGGTGCTGAACTTTCGATTACGTTTAAAAACAATAGGTTTCCAGTATTCACGAATTGTGATTTTTGTACCAAATTTCATTCGAATCGCTCCATTCATTCATGAGATATTGTCTCCACAGTCTCACTGACACACACACACACGTACTTTCACACACATACACACACACGTACTTTCACACACATACACACACACACACTGTCATCACCTCAAAAATGTAGGATTCGTGATCAGTGATGCTTAAAACGTGCTCTCCCGTCGAAAACTCGATTTCGAATTTTCGACCTCGTCACAATACTTTCCTTATATATTATGTATATAAGGAAAGTAACAATAGATATGAAGAGTTCCAAAGCATGCTTGAACCATGCTTGATCTAAACTATTATTCACCCATGGTTAACTAAGCATTTCATCGCAAAATTTCACAAGAATTGTGAGAATTGTTTATTAAAAATATATAAGTTGGTATAAAAACCTTATTATTATAATTTAAAAGTAAGTATTTACAAATGTAAGAAAAGAACAATATTTAAAATTTCAGTACTCATTTTCTATATATCTAAAACTTGTTGTGAAAGAAATGGAGAATATTTTCTATTACATCATGTATGGCAATTAAAAAAAACTGATTAAAATTATTGATCAAATTTCTCCCTATGGCGAAAATGAATAAAATTTTTATGACAAATAGTAAGTGATTTATTGAGTAATATATTAAACAGCCAAGAGTAGAAAGAACTGAACAAAATTATTTCTATTGGATTCTAATACTTGTGATTGAAAATCAATTCATCATACTTCAACTCTGTATTGTCTTTATGTTAAAAGTCACACGATTTTGACACTATATTTTAATTTGACATTTTAATTTAGAAATATTTGTATGCCAATGAGAATGTTTTCATGATTTACCTGTATATATGTATATATGTTTATTAAAATGAAAAATTTGTAAACAAAAATGTTTGAATATATTTTGTTTTTTCAGTGTGTTGTTTTACATGATAGCTTGTGTTTTCATACATGACAGGAATATTGCAAATTACGTTATCTTATTAATCCCATTAGTATGTGTTGTACTGTAAAGAAATTTGGTTTCCACTGATCGTTGGATTTTTAGAGGACGCCTGATGCCATAAATCATAATGCATTGGAATATTTATAAATTTGTTATTATTCAGATCTAACATCCACTTAATATGATATTCAGGGTTAACTTGTTTGTGAGCCATTGTAAAGAACGCCTGTCTCAGTGGAGATTGGAACCACCTATGACCTGCCGACCAGACGACAAACACTCATTCCACTGAGACACTGAGGCAATTATCATTCCTCCTATATTTGTAGAGGACCCTAGACAGTTTCAAATAATACGCAGGTGCAATTAAAAGTATTTCATGTTTTAAAAAACAACAATACAATGGATTTCCTATCTTTTTGAAATAGTATATAAAATAGGACTCTACATTATTACTTTCCCTGCAATACATGGTAATGTATAGGGAAAGTATTGGAATCATGTCGAAAATCGCAACTCGAGTTTTCGACGGATCTACACGTTTCAAGACCTCTAGAATACGAAAAACCATTTTTAGCGTGACGGCTGTGTGTGTGTTTGCCTGTCTGTCTGTGCAGATTTTGTATCCACTCTAACTAAAAATGTAATACACCGTATTTCACAAATTTTTGTAGGTAAGTCACTTGCGGGCGAGTCTGGTGTTTATTAGTTTTGGGTACGATTCGGGATAAAAGAACCCGCCTTTTTTTGCGAAATGGCCCGCAAAAGCTTATATCCACTCTAGCTGAAAAACTAATAGACCGAATTTCACAAAATTCGGTAGATGAGTCACGTATAGATCACCCTGGTGCTGATTAGATTTTGGTATGATTCAGATAAAAATAACCTGTCTGTTTTTTTTGCAGAATGGCCCACTAAAATTGTCAAAATTTAAACTAAAAAGCTACGTATGCTGAAATATATCCATTAAATGCTTGTTTAATACGTAATTTTTAACGAAGAAAAGAATAAGACCAACCCCATTACACTAGGACTAGCCGTCCTCGAGATGTATTAGTTTTTTTCGTATTTTCTCCACGCCACCTTTGAAAATAAGTCCAGTTATCAAATGAGAACGAAAATTGAATTAAAAGTGAATTAAATTTAATTTAAATAAAGAGAACGTGGATATAAGTCTGCAGGGAAAGTCATGTGCTGCCCACATCAGATTTTTTTAAATAGTGTTGAACTTTAATATCTCTACCTCAATGTGATCAGCGTTCTTGTAATATTTCCTTTAGTTTTTGACTTCGTACATACTACATATAGTTCTTAACATGAATTCTTTAATCATAACCGTCGTATATAAATGTACTATTATAATGCATGCTGAGCATACTTGAATTATATTTACTCAATTCTAAAGACAAAATATTAAAATACGTAAGAGATCAAGAGATGAAATACTTAATTCATAATGATAGAAATAAGATAGATTTAATGTAGAAACAATGTAGATATTTAAAGTGGGAATGAAAGTCCTTGCAGAAGAAGATACATATGTACACGATATTACCTATAATTTCAGATATTGTAATATTCAAATAGTTCACATATTACTTCATGTTTTCATTTTCATAAACCCCAAAATAGCGTCTCATCTTTTCCAGAAATTAAATATGTTCCATATCAGCAATTCTTAGTAAGATTTGTTATTGCGTAGTAAAGTTTCAAACTTCCAGAAACAGGTATGCGTGTTTCGTACAGATATAAATATTTTGACTTTGGTAAAAGTATTTCCGTTGCATTCAGCAGATCCATTTACTTTCTAAATAATCTAAAAGTTTCAAAATATCATTCTGTATTTAATGCATTTCACTTTGTATGTGATACATTCTGTATGTAATACATTTCGTATAAAATAATTTACTTCATTCTTAATAAAATAATGTACGTAATAATATATTTTGTCTGTTACTCTTTATCGCGAACACCGTCAATTCTTCCCTAAGGTATATATATATATATATATATATATATATATACAAATAACAAAATAAAAATATAGAATGATTGCGTTTACGGGGTTGCAGATACGTCAAGGGGGATTGTGACCCTTTTTCTTGGTTAGAAGCTAGTTTTGATAAAATGACCGAATCCCAGACATCTGGGATTCGGTCATTTTATCCCCACGGACACGTTAGATTGTTATTTCGGGCGTGCAGTGTTTCTGGGAGTGTTTCCAGAAGTCAAATCTAGCTTCTAACCAGGAAAAGGGGTCACAATCCCCCTTGACCTATTAGCAACCCCGTAAACGCAAGCATTTTATATTTTTATTTTGTTATTTGTATATATATATATATCAAGACTGATAGTGCGGTATTTTGCGTCTTTCTATTTCTAATATATGTATATATATATATATATATATATATATATATATATATATATATATATAATATTGTAAATACCAAAGTACGAATCGTACCCGATTGTAAACTAATAGAAATTACCAAGTCATATAGGCGCAATGCAGCTCTATTAATGTCTTGTATATAAGAAGATAAAAAAAGTTTGAGATGTGAAATAAGTACCAACAGGGAAATAACAAGTGGCCAAGGGGGATTGCGACCCCTTGTTCCCGGTTATAGCCAGCTATTTCTCCTAAGGAAACAGTCCCGGAACCGTTATGTGCCTGTGGCCAAATTTCCTTGGATCGTCAAAGCAAAAGGCGTATACCAGAAGTGAATGCATGCCTACTGATCAATCCAATTTTTTCTCCACTCGGTCCATACATTCACTTATATATATATATATATATATATATATATATATATATATATATATATATATATATATATATATATATATATATATATATATATATATATATATATATATATATATATATATATATATATACAATATATATATACATACATATATATATAATATATATACAATATATATAAATATATATATATATATATATATATATATAATATATATACAATATATATATATACATACATATATAATATATATATATAAATATATATATATAATATATATATATATAATATATAATACATATATATATATATATATATATATATATATATATAAAATATATATATATATAATATATAATATATATATATAATATATATATAATATATAAATATATTATATATATATATATATATATATATATATATATATATATATATATATATAGGACAATTTTAAAAAGTTAGCAAATTAGCAATAGCCGTGTAGCTATCTTGACAAATATCTTCTTTAAATTCGAGGAAAATTTTCAACAATTCAATGAATTTTCTCCATTGGTTTTGTGGTACAATTTTTAGGTGAATCAGTCTGCTATTATCATCGTCGTCGTTAGAAACTCGTCTTGAGTTAAAATCTCCGCATCTGTCACTTCCGCATATGCCTACTGATACCAGAGATAGCGCAACATGAGAAATATTGAAAGATTCGATCAAAAAAGTTTTCGAATAAAATGTCTAGATTATGTTTACTTCTGAAGATCATTGGCACTTCCGAGTTTTCTTTTCTGGTTTCATATTCCACCCCCAGAGTTAACGGTTTTTTGCTGTTCCTTCCCTGTCCTCGTTGATCGTATATTCTGCTTTTAGGAAATCGTTCCTGATTGTGTTCTTCGAATCATTTTTCCAATCATTCTGCCAACCTCATTCCATCCAAAACATTGATGATGAAAACTGTATTATCATTGTCGATGATGTTTAGAATTTTTCGATTCAGGTCTCGTTTGCATCCGACTTCCAATGATCCCGTGATTAAGTGGTTATTGCTTGGATATAGGGTAAATCCGGCATAGATGGCATACCTCTTTTTAAATCACAATTCTGTGACCCATAGTGCAACAATAAGAAACTTATTTATTCATAATAACTTATACACATTTATAAAAACATATGTATTCGGATAAAAAAAATTATAAAAAATTCAATAAGACATTATAATTTATTTCTAAAACTCCCTCATTGAAGCATCTCTCCCGAGTGAGTTTGTGTTACGCCGCACCATAAAGAAGACTTGCCGCCTTTGACATAAAGGAATTAAAATGGAAGTAACAACTATGTTTCTTCAAAAAATTGTATGCTTAAATATAAAAAGGATTGAATAATTGAAATTGAAATTTTATCTATACTTATATTATATATATATGTATATATTATCGGCAGCAGTCGACTCTGCTCCTGCCAGAACATCGATCGAAGATGCTAGGAATCACTGCCCGAATTATAATTTCGAACGGGAAGCTTTGGTCTAATCTTATAATGTCGGTCTTGTAAACTCTAGGTCCTGCCAAAACATCGATCGAAGATACTAGGAATCAATTCCCGAATTATAAGTTCGAACGCGAAACTAGCTTTTGTTCTAATCTTATAATGTCCGTCTTGTAAGCTATAGGTCCCGAATTCGAAACTGGCTCGGGTCCAAATATCATCAATTCCTACAAATTTTAAGCAGCATTTTTGAACTCTAAAGCTCATAAGCACCCTTAGGTTATTTACTTTAAAACATTTAATTCTTTTACATTCCTTATAATACATAATATGCTAGGAAAAGTATTGTAACAGAAACACTGTGCTGTATTAGCTGTCGGTTATAGTATTGTAAGTATTGTAACAAAAACTTGTACTAAATTATAAATTTTTACCGCGACATAACATAATTTCTAGACATATATTATATACGTGTAGAAGATTACAATTATTAATGTTTCATTGAAAGTATTCGAAATCGAATTTTAATTAGAATTGCGCATTCTGTGTATGTCAGAACACGATTCAACTACTTTTAGAGGTAGGATTTTTTTTATATATGCATGTATTGTGTACCTATAGTGCAATTGAAATGTAATGTACTTATGTGTCAACTATAATCCACGATTTATCAGATTTTTACGAAATTTGTAATTGGTGATTTATTCTGGTGCTCATTAAAATTTCATAAGAATAAAAATAAATAAAAATGGAAGTAGCTATTTCTTATATCATAACTGTAAGAATTCAAAATATTGAAATAAGATATAAAATATGCATATCCGTATTTAGCTTAGGAATGTTTTTTGAAAATATTTTTATGAGAAATCCTATGCAGTCAATTACAATAATTTAGGATAAACCTTTCTTTTGGACGAAGTTTCTCGTTTATTTAATTCCGATTTCACCGCTTTCAAGTTACTAAAAGCAACAAATTAAATAATTATACTGGACATTTGTTGTGATTTTCAGTAAAATTCAATTTTATATGAGAAAATACTTACTAATGTAATTAATATAAATGGAAAAAAAAGAGACAAACAATAAAGAATAAAGAAATTTTTGTAATGTTACGTAATTTAGACTTTATCTGTTTATTAGATAAATAATAAAGGAAACTAACTCCACCTCAAGTTAGTACAACCCAGCGGTTTGGAAGTTTCAACCTTTTTGCAAAGTAAAATTGAATATTTGAAATTATTGTTTATTGAGCAAGATTGGGAATCATTATTTTGATGTAGTACTTCAAAACAATGTTGATTCCTAAATATTGCATTTACATTATATGTAATAATAAAACAAAAATTTCATTTGAATAGCTTAATTTGTATCAAATATTATGTTGTTCACATACTCACACCCATACCTCGCCTCCAAAATATTTGATGTGTATTTAGCCGTTCCTAACATATGATTAATTGTCAACATTTTAAATTATAACTTTTGACCGCGTCATAGAATAATTTCCACATACACTTGTATATCATATTACGCATGGGAGTTTAAAATTACTAACATTTCATTGAAAGCTATATTTCCCTATGTTGCTACTGAAATTTAATATCATCCTTATAAACAAGTGACAATTCTCAACATCATTTAAAAGACAACTGTGACACCAAAATATGAGATCAAAAATCAGATATATTAATAAACTAGCAGCATACCCGTTCTTCGTACGGAATATATAATATAGAGAAATGTATATTTCGCAATCATGTGCAAATTCTGTTATAATATTAAATTTATTGCTCCTAAAGAGAAGTTTAGGAATATCTGTTCTGATTATGCGAAATTATCTTCACGGGCAGATCTGAAGAATAAAACATCTTGGCCTCTTTTGTAAGCAAATTTGCAAAAAAAAAGGAATTGAATCAAAATATGCAACCCCGTACTACTTATATTGTCGCAGATTAGAAAATATGCCAGTGTGTTAATAGAAGATTACCCGTATTACAATATGAGTCTCAAAAATATTTGCCAAAATTAAAGAGATGACGTAATAAATTGAAAATATCAATAATCCCCGTTTTCTTTATACCAGAAGGTCGTAATTGATTCCAAGATATGCCAATATATATCAAAATATATGCCAATATACCTGTACTACTTATATTCTCGTAGATTAGAAGATATATTGCATTTGTAGAAGATTACTCGTACAACGTACTATATATGAGATTCAACAATTTTCGTCATAATAAAACAATGTCATAATAACTTGAAAATATCAATAATCCCTGAATCAACAGTCCCCGAAAATATCAATTATAATAAAGTTTAAACTTGAAGACCATAATTGATATCATCCAGTCAAAAATGCAATGTCAATGACATTTATTTTATATACATATATTTATTATTCAAATCGGAAAAGATTTAATATAAAATCGTATGCCGCATAACACATTGGATCCGTTGCTAAGCGACATGATATCATTTGCTTCAAATAAATTGGCGGAAATCATATCGTCTGAATAATGCGATCTCCATGGAAGGTTTGGCGACATTTTAGTCAATTTAGCGATAACTTAAAAAATCGCCAAATTTATCGCCAAGTGGGACTGTAGAACTGATAGTCCCATTTTGCGATAAATTGACGAAACATCATCACAATACTATCCCCTAACAAAATACAATTATTTTCATTTATTAAGCGCGATTTTATCAATTCCATGGTATTTTTATGCACTCACAAATTCTTTTATCGATTTTGTGATATTTAAAAAATCCGTTAAATGTGTTACCAAGTAGGATGGATGGATTGACCGACAAATGATACCGAAAATCATTTCAGTACTCTATTCTAAAAAACAAATCATTGATTTGCGTCAATTTTATAAATTTGGAAACATTTCCGCTAATTTGGTAAAGTTTAAGAGAAGTTACCAAGTTATTTAGATATATTCCACTAAATTCATAGCTCTGAATTTGTAGATCTGAAGAATATCCTGATCCCGTTTGTATATACTAAATGAAAACACTAAAATTGTATTATAAGATACACCTGTTCTACTCTTTTTCTGCTTCAACAATCGGCTAAATGAATTTATTGGGTAAACACAATATATGAGTTTATTAGCTAAACACAATATATGAGCTTGAAACCTCTTTGCTTAAATAAATGAAAGTGATGTACGCAGTCCGCAATATATATAATTAAAATAACAATCAAACCGTTCATTTATAAATATATTTTTACATCCATTTATTTATTATACAAATAGAAAAAATAATAATAAATATTACCAACACATTTAATTTCATTCCATTGCCGAACAACATGATATAAGATAGAATCTTCTTCATAAAATGTGAAATTAAATAGCCATTTTGATTTCTTTATACTCTTCATCGTTGAGTAAAAATTTGTGAAAGATGAACCATGGAGGTAGATTTTTCCATTTAAATTCATGTTTCAAACAATTCATGCTTTCCTATAGTGACTAATTAATGCAAAAATCCTGTACTAAACTCGGAAATAAAGTTTTATTTCATTTTGGCGTTTTAAACAAACGATTTTCATCCTTTCCGTTTGGATAAACCACGAAGTTGGAGAGTAGATCTCCTAAGAAAAAGTTCCGTTTTTCATTAATATCTCGACAACCCCTGGTCTTAGAAACTCGAAACTTGGATAAAATTTATGAGAGGCTATTTCAAGGCAATCCACAAAATTTCATTAAATTCGGTTCAGCCGTTTTTTCGTGATGATGAGACAAACGAAAATTTCGTTTTTTACTAATATCTCGAGAACCACTGGTCGTAAGAACTCAAAACACGGACTAAATTTTAAGTGGGGCTATTTCTAGGCTACCCATAAAATTTCATCAAATTCGGTTCAGCCGTTCTCCCGTGATGATGGGACAAACAGACAGACATACAGACAGACAGACAGACAGACAGATTTTCATTTTTATTTATATAGATTAGAACATGAGTAGAGAATTGATTGGTGAACTAAAGCTGGTAATAATATGCCAGATGAAACGGTAGCAACATTAGCAGTAAATTGGACATTGATTTATAACCAAAAATATGCGGATTAAAATTGAAATGTAATCACGGAGAGAAGACGGAATGACCAGATACAGCCTTGGGTCTGAAGGGTGAATACAGCTGAATAATTGGCCAGAGGAAATGGTGGCATCATTGACAGTAAATCGGATAAAAATTTAGAACCAGTAAATATATCAATTAAAATTAAAACGTAATCAAGGAGAAAATACAGAATGACAAGATACAGCCCCGTGACTAAAGTGTGACTAGAGCTGAATAATAGACCAGATCAAACGGTGGTATCATCGGCAGTAAATTGGATATTGATTTAAAACCAATAAAAATACTAATTAAAATTGAAACGTAATCATAGAGAGAAGACAGAATGACCAGATCCAGCCCCTGGTTTACAGGGTGAATAGAGTTAAATAATAGACCAGACAGAACGACAGGAACATTGTTGGTAAATGAGACATTGATTTGTAACCAAAAATATACTAATTAAAATTGAAATGTAATCACGGAAAGAAGACAGAATGATCACATACAGCCATGGGTGTGAAGAGGGCGAACACACAATCAATGTCCAGTCCCTAAACACCAAGCCAAGAGCCAAGACGAAACATTTCGGGACCCCTGTGCCGGGGCACTTATCTCTACACCGAAAGTTGTAAATTGTGTTGCAAATTAGGTGTTGCTCTTAGTCCTCTGGACGAGTCGGACGGTCTGGGTCTTCAACGTTATTTAGGTGTTTCTTTATTCCAATTCTGAACGTAGCTTGTAGATGCATCGATGTTGGTGTTAGGTGACGCTGTTTTGGCATTGGCCAACTGCCTAGAGGATGTAAGAAGAGGGAGGGGTGAAGGGAAAGCTCAGACAAGGTAGTATATATCAGTCCGGGAAATTAAAGTTATAAGTACAATTAATAAAGTACGATGAGAGATCCTAAGAATATAAAAATTATAAAGTTAGCAAACTTGACATTAGAAAATGAAACGCGAATGGATTGCAATCGGGCTGGCATCAAGAACAGCTTACTAATAAGCAATCGTGCCATGTCAGTGGGCTTTGATCTAATGACGAGCAGGCGCAGAAATGGCACCATCTATTGTCGTCATTCAGATCGAATTCAGCCTAAGTGGACTTTTAATGATCCGGCCAGAAGATTTCTCGGACGCCGCTTCCTTAGATAACGAAGGGGAGTGTTGTCGTAGCTTTGATCTGCGTCTCTCAAACATGGTTTGCTGGAATTCTTCTTGTAGAAATTTCGAGTGAATCTCCTAATCTGCTCTACAACTTTAAAGACTTTGAGGTCATGGTGAATACTGCGTTTTGTACAAATCGAGGAGCATTCACAATGCATCGTAATGCTTTGTTTTGGAATACTTGCAATTTCTCAATGTGCGTTTGTGCAGCCGATCTCCAAACAGGGCAAGCATACAGAAACGCTGATGCAATGATTTGGTTGTAGAAAATAAGTTTATTTTGGCTGGAGAGGTGGGAATTTCTACCGAGAAGTGGGATGAGGGCGGTATAAGTTTTGTTGACAGTTTTTAATTCATCAGTGATGTGCTGTTTAAATGCCATATGGGAGTCAAGGGTGATTCCCAGGTACTTAAGAGAGTTGCAGATGGGGATGGACTCATTAAAGATTTTTAAAGTGAAATTATGAGAGAGATTGACTTCTCGGCAGTGGGGTTTGAATATGCACACTGCACTCTTGGTTGCATTAATTTTGATTCTCCAGGTCACGAGCCAGTGCTCAAGTCTATGTTTGATGTAACTTTGGAATGTGTTGATGGCGTTGTGTGGTGAGCGACTGCGAGCAATCAGTGCTGTGTCCTCTGCAAAGACAGCCAGATTAACTTGGGGTATCTTCGGCAAGTCGTTGATGTAGATGTTGAATAACACTGGGCTGAGATTTCCACCTTCTGGAACACCAGCCCTGATTGGTCGAATAGAAGAGAGAGTTTGATTAACCCGTACGCGGAAGGAACGATTAGTGAGATACGAGTTGATGATCGTCAAAAGCTGAGCCGAAATGCCAAGCCGCACCAACTTGGAAAATAGACCAGGAATATACGTTTTATGAAACGCTTTGCTTATGTCGAAAAATACTATGCTGGTGTACTGCCTGCTGGAATATTTTTTGTGGATAGTTTCGACTACACGCAAAAGTTGGGATTGTGTGGAATGAGCAGACAGAAATCCGTGCTGTTCAAGAATTAAAACATTATTCAGTCTGCAGAAACTATCCAAACGTCTTAAAAAAACCAATTCATAAATTTTGGATTAGCTTGATAATAAGCTTATAGGTCTTTAGCTTTCTGCTAGGGTTAAATTTAGATTATTTTTGGCCAAGGGAATAATAACGGCAGTTTTCCAACTTTGGGGAAAAAGGAGATATTCAAGCATTCAATTAATAAGCACGGTCAACCAGCATAGATAAATAATAGGAAGGTTCCTGATGATGCGATTGCTGATACCATCAAGGCCGGGCGACTTTCTTACCTTGATACCCCTGACGATGTCAATAACTTTAGGCAGTGTAGTGTTGTCCAGATCATATTTCTTGCATCTGTGTGTAGTGCTTCTTGATTGGTCTGTTGTAGTTCGTCTTCAATGTTGTTGTGGAACTGACTGAAGTTCTGGTCTGTGTGTGGTGTGAATTGAAGTTTCAAGCTGTCTGCAATTCATTGGCTTTTTCCTCCACAGTCTGGGCAAGTCCATTGGGGCCGTTAATGGGAGGAATTGTTGTCTTCTTGTATCTGAAATTCTTAGCTGTTCACCATAGACTGTGATCCGTGGATGTAAGACTTTCTAAGTGTGTGCACCAGCGTTGCTGGGTGTGTGTTTTAATCATAATCTTGATCTCGTTATTGGGCTTACGGAATTGTGCGCCGTAAATTGGGTACCTCGTGCGGACACAATCCTTCCGTAACCGGTTACGCTGCTTAATTTTGTCCTTAATATCACCTGGAAGAGTGTGATGATTAGGTCTGGAGTGATTTGGTAACGAGGCTGCAGCTACTGCCTTGAGCAGAACATGATTCATATCCAGGACTCATTTTACAATGCCGTCCGTGCTGGTAATTTTGAGAGGGGGACGATAGAAGTTTTAAGGGTATAACGAAAGTTATCCCAATTTGTTTGTAGCTCCGAAGGATGGTCTAAAGAGATTTTTATCAAAGTTAAGGGTCAAGATTACGGGAAGGTGATCAGACGTCAAATTTCAGTCAACGCTGATCGATAGTCGTAAGGAATGTTCCGAAAAAGTGACAAGTCGATAGTAGAGGGGTTCCTTCCCGTAAAGTAGTGAGTGGGGTGGACGGACCTACAATCCTGAAGTTGGCGCACTGAGCCAATCGTTTTAGAGCTACGCCATGCGAGTTCGAAGCTGTGTCCCAGTTCGTATGGCGTGAATTTAGGTCACCAGCTATGATCATGTTACTGCAGGGTCCTAAAAGTGCTCCTAAGTCTTTGATTGGGAATCTTATCGTATTTAATGGAGGGATATGCACAGAAGCAAGTGCAATCTGGACCAAATTTGGAATAGTGGCTTTAATTACAGTGGCCTCCAGCTTCGTAAAGACCTGGACGCTTAAACGATGATGAGGAATATTATTCTTAGTATAGAGTGCAGTGCCACTACTGACATATACCTAGGTCTAGGGGATCTGTACTGGAAGTAACCTGTATAGTTATAGATTGCTGGGGAGGTGGGTGATGCAGATGGGTTTCAGAAATCAGAAAAACATCAAAATTATTGTCTACAACATAATCACGCACCTCGTCGAGCATGGAACGCACTCCATTGGCGTTCCAGAAGCCGACTTTTAGAGACTGCAAGCAATGGGAAGCCGAAAGACAGAACATGGCAAAAAACCAATGGAAGGTCAAAAAGTGGAGGGGGGGGGTCTTATCCAGCCAGCGCATCATAGCGGTGGTAGATAAGGAAAATCATGTCAACTTTCGTCGACGCAGAACGGAGATCAGGGAGTGCAAGCTGAAAAGCACGCAGGACCAAGTCCTTGTTGTACGCACTTCTCATATGAATCAAAGTCAAAAAAGGACGATCTAGTCAACACTAGTGTTGACCATTGTTTTAGAATTTTGGGTTGCGTCTCTAGGGTCCGTCGGCTCAACAATTTTTTCGCTAATTTGGGGGGGAGCAGTCTCCTCGATTTGCCCACTGACAGCGGCAGCAAAGTTTACATTAGATTTGACACCAGCGTCTTGGAAAGGACGGTTGAGATTTCCAGGCCTGTATGCTGGAGAAGGGGTTAGAGGAATTATTAGAATTCCTAGCATTAGCTCTATTACCGGGGGTAACCCTATTGTTGCTAGTCACGGACGAATTGCCCGGATTTCTCGGTCAACCTCGCCAGGTGGCTGCATGTGGCCCGTTACAATTACAACACAGCAAGTAATTGGCTTTACAGTCTTTGGCGGAGTGGGGCCCCGCACATTAGACACATCTCAGTGGCAATGTACATACCTGTGACGAATGAAAATATCCGCTACAACCATGACATTGGGAGGCAAAGTCTTTCCTACATGTCTAGGGCTCCAGCTTCACTTCCGTGCCTGGCAAATTATTGATCTCCTATTGATCCTCCGGGTTAGTCAAGGGCTTAATCTGCAGGTAGTAAAGGGGAAGGGGCTGTTTAGTTCCCCTCCGAGTTATTCTGACATTACTGAAGACGTTGAAGTCCATGGCTTGCATTACCTCAGTAATAGTCTCAATTTTGGTGGCTACTGGCAGCCCCCTGATCACAATCTTGACCGGCCGGTTCTCTTTCAGATTGTACGTTTTGAATTGCACCCCACACCTTTTCAGGTATGTGGTGCATTCACGGAAATGGTCTTCACTCTTAACCAGACACTTGAAGAAGAGTCCCTCCAGTTCGGTTGTTATGCTAGGAGCTCTTCGCTCCAAACTGGCGATAATGCCCGGCCAATCAGGCTGTAGGGCGCTGAACAGAAGGTGAAGTATGTTCGAAAGGGGGGGTCGGTGGGCGGGGCTTCATTTCCAGTACCGCCTTTCCCTGACTGTGGGGCAGCTGATTTTCTATTGGTGGGTTGTGAATCCACCGATTGCACTGCTCTCCGTTTCTTCAGACTTAATTTCATGATGAAGCCATCTTCATCTACTCTCGTTCTTTTGGTAGAGTTTCTACAGTGGGTCCTTTTCCTTGAATTAATGTTCATCTCAACATTAGAGGTATTAATTTTAGAAAATTCACAATTTAAATTTCAGTTTTAAACAGAATCAGCTACCTCAGCAGGAGAGTCCACGTGGGAGACTTTAGGAGTCTCCTTATTAGCACTATCAACATTAGCACTATTATCAGAGCTAACATTACAATCTACAACATTATCTACAGCACTATCTAACACATTATTTACAGCATCAACATCAGTTTCTTTTACACTAGCATTATTACATTACTAAGATTCCTATCAACATTACTAAGAGTCCTAACGTCAGAGATTTAGGAGTCTCTGCTACAGGGATGGGGAGAGGTTTAAATAAAGAGAACTTGCCAACTCCTACGCAGTCGTCCATCTGGTCCAGGTCTTGTTCGATCTTGGTGTACAGGTTCATCAGTTCAGCAATCGTCACCTTTTCACCATCAGTCTTGTTTCGTCTATGCCTTATAATCATAATTTTATGTTCAATATCCAAGAATTTCTTTTTTAAATTCAAAACATCGTCGCGCTTGATCACACCAGGCGGGGACTCATCCATTAACACAACACCATTATCACCTTCACTATCACCGACACTCTCCAAAAACAGTTGCTCAGGCGTTACCTGGGCTTCGCCGCTCATCGCCGGAGCACTCAAGCTGTAAGGACGTATGAACGTCCTTATAGCTCGGAGTCTAGGCTCTGAATCCTAAAGAAATTAGAAGGGAATCTCAAGCAAATAAGAAGGGAATCCCTAAACACTGAAATAAATCAGAACAGAAACACAAGGACACTAAGGTTGAAAAAAAGATCATCAAGTATGATTTTACAGGCGTGCAGAGCACAACATTTACATACAATTACACTCTGACGTAAAAATAGAAAAGGTTTAAAATTCGAAACATTGCCTTTATTTTATCTCTAATTGTTGTATGTGACATACCTAACACTCGAATTGTGATGCAAAAATTATTGTATTTGCAGTGAGGTTTGAAAGAATATGCTGTGATTCCAGTTAGCCTTTGCGAGAAAATGATTAAAGTGCCTTACTTTCCAAGCTGCATTTAAATCTCTTCTCAACAATGTGACAGATTATTCAGCTAATGATGTGTGCCAGTGATATTTGTCCATTGCAACATTTTTTTGGTTTCCCAATCATCTATATGATATGGCACATACTTTGGCTTTCTATTTTGCATTACACTATTCTCTTCAACTTTACATGTATTCTGTTTCTTCGTTCAACATCTTTGACGGGATCGGAACTCAGAGCACGTAGAGAATTGAAATGGGTACAAAGTTTCATCTCGCGGAGCATTTTAATCTATAACATTTCCACCCCACTCTGTTGCGTCGTTACATCATTTACGTCTGTTTGTCCCTTTGTTCAACAACTTATTTTCGGGCTTATTTTCGGCTCTCAGATCACATAAAGAGTTGGAACTCTTCACACAGTTTCATCTTTCCGTACATTTTTATCCATTAAATGTTCATGCTGTTACGTTATTTACGTACATCATGACTAGGTTTTTGTCATTTTCCTGCATTTTCTTAGTGAATTACAGTTGGGTGCCTTGAGAAATGCTCTCCTGGTTCTAACGGGTTGTGCCTAGAATTTTCAAGTTATTACGTTATGTCATTGCGTCATTTACATACGTAAACTTTTGTGGACTCGTTCTCGACTTCCAGATGACATAGAATTGAAACTCGGCACACAGTTTCTTGTACTAAAATTTCACGTCATTACGTTATGTCTTTACGTCATTTGCGTACGTCTTCTTTTATGTTATCTTTCTCGATTTCTAGAGCAACCATAGAGTTGAAACTCTGCATAGTTTCATCCTGCAGCATATTTTCTTCTATAAAATTTTCAAGTTATTGCAATACGTCGTTGTCCGTTACATGCATTATATTTTACGATCTCATTCCAGGCTCCAGAGAACGAAATCCATGCTCCACGACTAAAACTAGGACTGGAACTGTACGATCAAAGTTTCATCTTGTCATACACTTTCGTTTCGCTGTATAATCATATTTGAGGATCATTACCTCATTTTTGACTCTCATTATATTATTCATGACACTATTTTTGTCCTTTTCATACATATTCTTTGCAAATTGCTGTTCAGTTACTTCAGATGAAATGTTCTCCTGGTTCTAATGAGTTAACTCATGTAGAATACTATATAAGTTTGATCGTAAATTATTTAAAATATGAAATCTAAAAAGTTAAAATAATTTATGAAAAATAGAAAAGTTTTTAATGTCCTCCCCTTACAACACTGCATTGAAAAGTAGCGAATGAATTGCAATCACCCACGAAATTGATGGTATAGGCAAATGCAATTCAAAACAATATATAAATATCATCCTTATCTAAAACTGATATTATATAAAATAGCCGCAATTTCATTTGACTACACCATTTCCCATCGATAATTTTGCACAGTATCAATTTTGATAAGATTTATATAACATTGTTTTGAATTGAATCTGTCTGCGTTATCAGGTTGAATTTCGTATGTGATCAACATTTATTTTCAGCTGTTCCGTGCGGTACTGTTGTGCATAGGAGGACATTAAGAAAATTTGTTTATTTCATAATTTATTTCGCCTTTCATCCATGATATCAGCCCATTATAAGCAAATGGAAAATTAGAGTGAGTAACTAATGGTGACCTATTATGCAACTCAATGCATAAATGTTTAGAAGATCATCTGCTTTGAGGCATAAATAATATTCATCAAAGAGCAGACAAAAGAATAGAAAGTACCATACACTTTTAATTAGAAATAGTAAATGTTTTGATATTCAACAAAGCATTTGAATATCACAACATTGCGTTTTGAAAGATTTACGTTTTGAAAGATTTCTAAGAACAGTACTAATAACATATTTTGTACAAAGGATAAGGAAATGTATGCATCGTAATCTTCTTTCTATATAATAAAAGGCAATGTCTGTGTGTCTGTCTGTCTGTGTGTCTGTCTTATACACTATACGTTTCGCGACCGCGCGTCGGAGAGCTACGAAATTTGGCAATCGGAGACCCGGGGGGGAGGGAAGGGGACACGTGAAAACCGATTTTTAAAATTTTAATTATTTTTTTATTTATTTAATGTTTTATGCGATTTCGACCGTTTTTTGCCCTTTTTGCCCTTTTTTCTCCACGATCCAGACATCGTAGAAAAAAACAAATTACACCATCGGAAAGAGCAGAGAATTTCGAGTAAAAATATATCAATTTCAAATCTGAATTTCGATTTCTAATATTTTTTAAAGATTTTAAAACAAAAGTCACTTTTTGGTCAAGAAAACGATTTTTGGTTTTTAAATTCTCGCATCGTGAAAAGTACTCATAATTTCGACTAATAATTTACATTTTCAGAAAGGTCAAACATCTGGCATTCTTACAAGTCTAATCTGGTCCAGAAATAATGAAAATTGCCTTCAGGATCGCAATTTTAAAGACGTCATGATTTTAAATTTCTCGCCGTTCCGCTCGGCGTGACGCTTCGTTTCTCCCCCGCTGAAGCAGGGAAGGTGGTGGGTGGGGACGTCAAGGTGGAGGTGACGTCACGGTTCTGAATAGAGCGCCTTTGCTCTATATAAATTATTATATTTATATTTTAAATGATGGGACGATCTGGATTTTTTAAATGTATATTTTAACTTTTGGATATTTTAAATGGATATTTTAATTTTATGGATATTTTAAATGATGGAACAATGAAACAATGGAATGAGGATGATGGAATTAAGCATATGGTCATTTTAAATTGCAAATTAGCGCGTGGGAAGTTAGCGGTAGGCCCGGGTTCGATTCCCGCCACTGCCAAAACTGCCGCCGTGTTTACGTGGAATACGATCACGTTAAATATGTGGGTCCGTAAGTCCTTCCGAGAGGTTGGTGGTGGGGGAAGGAGGATACGGCCCCTGTGGATGCCTCCCCCACTGGGTTCCCGTCTAAATTGGGTGAATATGTAGAAAGTTATGGAGATTGTCGCGGAGGGCGCGGCAGCCCAGTGGTTAGCGCGCGGGAATTGCACTCAGTAGGCCCGGGTTCGATTCCCGCCACTGCCAAAACTTACGCCACGTTCACGCAGAGTACGATCACGTTAAACATGTGGGTTCGTGAGTCCTTCCGAGAGGTTGGTGGTAGGGGGAGGAGGGTACGGTCTAAATTGGGTGAATAAAAAGAAAGTTATGGAGATTGTCGCGGAGGGCGAAGTAGCCCAGTGGTTAGCGCGCGGGAATTGCACGCGGTAGGCCCGGGTTCGATTTCCGCCACTGACATGGAGTACGATCACGTTAAACATATGGGTCCGTATGTTTTTCCGAGAGGTTGGTGGTAGGGGAAGGAGGGTACGTTCCCTGTGGATGCCTCCCCCACTGGGTTCCGGTCTAAATTGGGTGGCACATCCTGGCCGTCCAACCAGTTACCAGGCCCGGGTTCGATTCCCAAAATTGCCGCCGTGTTTACGCGGAGTACGAGCACGTTAAACATGTGGGTCCGTGAGTCCTTCCGAGAAGTTGGTGGTAGGGGAAGGAGGGTACGGTCTAAATTGGATGAATAAAAAGAAAGTTATGGAGATTGTCGCGTAGGGCAAAGTAGCCCAATGGTTAGCGCGCGGAAATTGCACTCGGTAGGCCCGGGTTCGATTCCCAAAATTGCCGCCGTGTTTACGCGGAGTACGATCACGTTAAACATGTGGGTCTGTAAGTCCTTCCGAGAGGTTGGTGGTAGGGGAAGAAGGGTACGGTCCCTGTGGATGCTTCTCCCACTTGGTTCCGGTCTAAATTGGGTGAATAAAAAATAAGTTATGAAGAATATTGCGGAGGTTGAAATACCCCAGTGGTTAGTGCGCGGGATTTGCACTTGGTAGGCCCGGGTTCGATTCCCAAAATTGCCGAATAAAAATAAAGTTATGGGGATTGTCGCGGATGGCACGGTAGCCCAGTGGTTAGCGCGCGGGAATTTCACTCGGTAGGCCCGGGTTCGATTCCCGCCATTGCCAAAACTGCAGCCGTGTTCACGCGGAGTACGATCACGTTAAACGTGTGGGACTGCAAGTCCTTCCGAGAGGTTTGTGGTAGGGGAAGGAGGGTACGGTCTCTTTGGATCCACGACCCAGACCGTGCCCCTTGCCAACGAGGGCTTAAAGGGTTTTTAAGCACGGCCGGGAAAAGGAGAACACCCCAACACAAACCAGGACCACGGGCCACCCCGGCCCACCGGACAGAGGAAACCGCCGAACCCCACCACGCAGCGAGCAAACAGCCCAGGACGCCAGGGGGACAACAGGCCAACGCCCATCAGGCGAGGCCAGACGCCACCAGTCCCGGAGAAGTGCCCCGACGAGGACGACCGAAACCCCCGCCAGCAGGCCAGGGACCCGCCCGCAAAGGGACCAACCAGGCAACGCGCGCCACCGACGAAACCACCCACAGAAATTTATTATCTCTAAAGAACAGCCGGCCAAGGCGATACACGGCGACATAACCTCTGCTTCATGTAGCAGGTAATTAGTATGATTTATGATTATGTATATCAGTATGACATGTTATTAGTATGATTATATGATCCATGTATTTGGATTGTAGAAATCCAAACACATAAATCATATATACAAAATATCTTGTCTTTCACAACATTAATATTCAAAATGTCCAATAAAATACTTCAAACTACAATAAAAACAAAACATATAGACATAACCCACGAAACATCCTAAACAAACAAATAAACCCTTGCAACATATCATACAAAATCCTAAATTAAACCAACAAGTATAATCTGAAGCAGAAAACAAAAACCAAAAACACAACCAAAATAAAACATATGAACAAACCCAAAGCCGGTGTCCAAAACGAGAAAACAACTATAAGATAAAAGATCCCACAAGCCCTAGGCGATCGAAAACCAAATCCATTCCCAAATACAAATAACTCCATAAACAATTCCAGGGGTTCTAAATAAAATTATAAACACCAAATAAAAATCCAGATTCACAATACTTACTAAACCATTAAAACCCCCCCAAAATCCAAATAAACTCATACAGCACAACCAATTATATACTATAAAATTTAAAATGCAATCACAAAATCAATATAATACCATAAAGTTATATATGTACTATTCCCCTAAATTCCAGGAACAACTAAGTATTACTAAAAACAAGATCTAATTCCCATAGTTTATAAAATTTTTGGAAACTTCCAAAGCCCTTAGAAATCGAGGACAGTCCCTATACCTACAAGAATGATTAGACTTCAAGTTTAAACCAAAATTCTTATTTGCTTCAACGCAGTTAATACAACTCTCTTCCCCAAGGCAACCCCCTTCATGACACACCCCAGAGTTCAAACAGGTCAAAACCTCAGTACATTTCATTTTTGTGTGACCCAGTCTCCCGCATTTCGTACATAATAACACACTACTAAATTCCCTTACGGGCAGACTATTAAATCCACAGTATAACCTACCAGAGGCAGTAACAGCTCTAAAAATGTCCGGGGCAACCTCAAGGATCCAATGTTTTCCCTTCTTAGCCTTGATACTAAAACAGACCCTTAAGTCGCTCCTGTCCTTTAAACAAACATTCTGCCTAGAAATTCTATCAAGAACTTCTCCAGACCCGAGGTCTGCATCTACACCAAACACAATGATTTTAGGACTCCGGCGAACAAAAGGCCCGAAAACAAAGCCGTCCACAAATCCTGGAATTCTTAGAAGGGCCGCCTTAAGCTCCTCAATCTGGAGGGGATGACTTACCACAATAACCAAACCACCACCAGAGGCCCCGAAACATTTCTCAAAAGCTATGCCACTATCACGGTAATTCAGACCCCTTTGTACAAAATTCAAAGTGTCACGATAAGAGGCTCCATTAACAGGACTAAGGTCTCTTTGGATCCACGACCCAGACCGTGCCCCTTGCCAACGAGGGCTTAAAGGGTTTTTAAGCACGGCCGGGAAAAGGTGAACACCCCAACACAAACCAGGACCACGGGCCACCCCGCCCCACCGGACAGAGGAAACCGCCGAACCCCACCACGCAGCGAGCAAACAGCCCAGGACGCCAGGGGGACAACAGGCCAACGCCCATCAGGCGAGGCCAGACGCCACCAGTCCCGGAGAAGTGCGCCGACGAGGACGACCGAAACCCCCACCAGCAGGCCAGGGACCCGCCCGCAAAGGGACCAACCAGGCAACGCGCGCCACCGACGAAACCACCCACAGAAATTTATTATCTCTAAAGAACAGCCGGCCAAGGCGATACACGGCGACATAACCTCTGCTTCATGTAGCAGGTAATTAGTATGATTTATGATTATGTATATTAGTATGACATGTTATTAGTATGATTATATGATCCATGTATTTGGATTGTAGAAATCCAAACACATAAATCATATATACAAAATATCTTGTCTTTCACAACATTAATATTCAAAATGTCCAATAAAATACTTCAAACTACAATAAAAACAAAACATATAGACATAACCCACGAAACATCCTAAACAAACAAATAAACCCTTGCAACATATCATACAAAATCCTAAATTAAACCAACAAGTATAATCTGAAGCAGAAAACAAAAACCAAAAACACAACCAAAATAAAACATATGAACAAACCCAAAGCCGGTGTCCAAAACGAGAAAACAACTATAAGATAAAAGATCCCACAAGCCCTAGGCGATCGAAAACCAAATCCATTCCCAAATACAAATAACTCCATAAACAATTCCAGGGGTTCTAAATAAAATTATAAACACCAAATAAAAATCCAGATTCACAATACTTACTAAACCATTAAAACCCCCCCAAAATCCAAATAAACTCATACAGCACAACCAATTATATACTATAAAATTTAAAATGCAATCACAAAATCAATATAATACCATAAAGTTATATATGTACTATTCCCCTAAATTCCAGGAACAACTAAGTATTACTAAAAACAAGATCTAATTCCCATAGTTTATAAAATTTTTGGAAACTTCCAAAGCCCTTAGAAATCGAGGACAGTCCCTATACCTACAAGAATGATTAGACTTCAAGTTTAAACCAAAATTCTTATTTGCTTCAACGCAGTTAATACAACTCTCTTCCCCAAGGCAACCCCCTTCATGACACACCCCACAGTTCAAACAGGTCAAAACCTCAGTACATTTCATTTTAGTGTGACCCAGTCTCCCGCATTTCGTACATAATAACACACTACTAAATTCCCTTACGGGCAGACTATTAAATCCACAGTATAACCTACCAGAGGCAGTAACAGCTCTAAAAATGTCCGGGGCAACCTCAAGGATCCAATGTTTTCCCTTCTTAGCCTTGATACTAAAACAGACCCTTAAGTCGCTCCTGTCCTTTAAACAAACATTCTGCCTAGAAATTCTATCAAGAACCTCTCCAGACCCGAGGTCTGCATCTACACCGAACACAATGATTTTAGGACTCCGGCGAACAAAAGGCCCGAAAACAAAGCCGTCCACAAATCCTGGAATTCTTAGAAGGGCCGCCTTAAGCTCCTCAATCTGGAGGGGATGACATACCACAATAACCAAACCACCACCAGAGGCCCCGAAGCATTTCTCAAAAGCTATGCCACTATCACGGTAATTCAGACCCCTTTGTACAAAATTCAAAGTGTCACGATAAGAGGCTCCATTAACAGGACTAATCAAGAGCGAACGTTCATCCAAAGTACTAGACAGGGGAGGGGGCGGGGTAACCTGAGCCACAGATCTCTTTGGATGCCTCCCCCATTGGGTTCCGGTCTAAATTGTGTGGCACTTCCTGGCCTTCCAAGCAGTTACCTTACACCTTTCTGGTAGGTCGCGCCAACGAGTTTGCCACGGTCAGAATTTTCAAGGGTAGCGAACAGGCTGGTCGCCAAAGGCGGCTAGTCTATATAATAAAAGGCAATGTCTGTGTGTCTGTGTGTCTGTCTTATACACTATACGTTTCGCGACCGCGCGTCGGAGAGCTACGAAATTTGGCAATCGGAGACCCGGGGGGGAGGGAAGGGGACACGTGAAAACCGATTTTTAAAATTTTAATTATTTTTTTATTTATTTAATGTTTTATGCGATTTCGACCGTTTTTTGCCATTTTTGCCCTTCTTTCTCCACGATCCAGACATCGTAGAAAAAAACAAATTACACCATCGGAAAGAGCAGAGAATTTCGAGTAAAAAAATATCAATTTCAAATCTGAATTTCGATTTCTAATATTTTTTAAAGATTTTAAAACAAAAGTCACTTTTTGGTCAAGAAAACGATTTTTGGTTTTTAAATTCTCGCATCGTGAAAAGTACTCATAATTTCGACTAATAATTTACATTTTCAGAAAGGTCAAACATCTGGCATTCTTACAAGTCTAATCTGGTCCAGAAATAATGAAAATTGCCTTCAGGATCGCAATTTTAAAGACGTCATGATTTTAAATTTCTCGCCGTTCCGCTCGGCGTGACGCTTCGTTTCTCCCCCGCTGAAGCAGGGAAGGTGGTGGGTGGGGACGTCAAGGTGGAGGTGACGTCACGGTTCTGAATAGAGCGCCTTTGCTCTATATAAATTATTATATTTATATTTTAAATGATGGGACGATCTGGATTTTTTAAATGTATATTTTAACTTTTGGATATTTTAAATGGATATTTTAATTTTATGGATATTTTAAATGATGGAACAATGAAACAATGGAATGAGGATGATGGAATTAAGCATATGGTCATTTTAAATTGCAAATTAGCGCGCGGGAAGTTAGCGGTAGGCCCGGGTTCGATTCCCGCCACTGCCAAAACTGCCGCCGTGTTTACGTGGAATACGATCACGTTAAATATGTGGGTCCGTAAGTCCTTCCGAGAGGTTGGTGGTGGGGGAAGGAGGATACGGCCCCTGTGGATGCCTCCCCCACTGGGTTCCCGTCTAAATTGGATGAATATGTAGAAAGTTATGGAGATTGTCGCGGAGGGCGCGGCAGCCCAGTGGTTAGCGCGCGGGAATTGCACTCAGTAGGCCCGGGTTCGATTCCCGCCACTGCCAAAACTTACGCCACGTTCACGCAGAGTACGATCACGTTAAACATGTGGGTTCGTGAGTCCTTCCGAGAGGTTGGTGGTAGGGGAAGGAGGGTACGGTCTAAATTGGGTGAATAAAAAGAAAGTTATGGAGATTGTCGCGGAGGGCGAAGTAGCCCAGTGGTTAGCGCGCGGAAATTGCACGCGGTAGGCCCGGGTTCGATTTCCGCCACTGACATGGAGTACGATCACGTTAAACATATGGGTCCGTATGTTTTTCCGAGAGGTTGGTGGTAGGGGAAGGAGGGTACGTTCCCTGTGGATGCCTACCCCACTGGGTTCCGGTCTAAATTGGGTGGCACATCCTGGCCGTCCAACCAGTTACCAGGCCCGGGTTCGATTCCCAAAATTGCCGCCGTGTTTACGCGGAGTACGAGCACGTTAAACATGTGGGTCCGTGAGTCCTTCCGAGAAGTTGGTGGTAGGGGAAGGAGGGTACGGTCTAAATTGGATGAATAAAAAGAAAGTTATGGAGATTGTCGCGTAGGGCAAAGTAGCCCAATGGTTAGCGCGCGGAAAATGCACTCGGTAGGCCCGGGTTCGATTCCCAAAATTGCCGCCGTGTTTACGCGGAGTACGATCACGTTAAACATGTGGGTCTGTAAGTCCTTCCGAGAGGTTGGTGGTAGGGGAAGAAGGGTACGGTCCCTGTGGATGCTTCTCCCACTTGGTTCCGGTCTAAATTGGGTGAATAAAAAATAAGTTATGAAGAATATCGCGGAGGGTGAAGTACCCCAGTGGTTAGTGCGCGGGATTTGCACTTGGTAGGCCCGGGTTCGATTCCCAAAATTGCCGAATAAAAATAAAGTTATGGGGATTGTCGCGGATGGCACGGTAGCCCAGTGGTTAGCGCGCGGGAATTTCACTCGGTAGGCCCGGGTTCGATTCCCGCCATTGCCAAAACTGCAGCCGTGTTCACGCGGAGTACGATCACGTTAAACGTGTGGGACTGCAAGTCCTTCCGAGAGGTTTGTGGTAGGGGAAGGAGGGTACGGTCTCTTTGGATGCCTCCCCCATTGGGTTCCGGTCTAAATTGTGTGGCACTTCCTGGCCTTCCAAGCAGTTACCTTACACCTTTCTGGTAGGTCGCGCCAACGAGTTTGCCACGGTCAGAATTTTCAAGGGTAGCGAACAGGCTGGTCGCCAAAGGCGGCTATTCTATATAATAAAAGGCAATGTCTGTGTGTCTGTGTGTCTGTCTTATACACTATACGTTTCGCGACCGCGCGTCGGAGAGCTACGAAATTTGGCAATCGGAGACCCGGGGGGGAGGGAAGGGGACACGTGAAAACCGATTTTTAAAATTTTAATTATTTTTTTATTTATTTAATTTTTTATGCGATTTCGACCGTTTTTTGCCCTTTTTGCCCTTTTTTCTCCACGATCCAGACATCGTAGAAAAAAACAAATTACACCATCGGAAAGAGCAGAGAATTTCGAGTAAAAATATATCAATTTCAAATCTGAATTTCGATTTCTAATATTTTTTAAAGATTTTAAAACAAAAGTCACTTTTTGGTCAAGAAAACGATTTTTGGTTTTTAAATTCTCGCATCGTGAAAAGTACTCATAATTTCGACTAATAATTTACATTTTCAGAAAGGTCAAACATCTGGCATTCTTACAAGTCTAATCTGGTCCAGAAATAATGAAAATTGCCTTCAGGATCGCAATTTTAAAGACGTCATGATTTTAAATTTCTCGCCGTTCCGCTCGGCGTGACGCTTCGTTTCTCCCCCGCTGAAGCAGGGAAGGTGGTGGGTGGGGACGTCAAGGTGGAGGTGACGTCACGGTTCTGAATAGAGCGCCTTTGCTCTATATAAATTATTATATTTATATTTTAAATGATGGGACGATCTGGATTTTTTAAATGTATATTTTAACTTTTGGATATTTTAAATGGATATTTTAATTTTATGGATATTTTAAATGATGGAACAATGAAACAATGGAATGAGGATGATGGAATTAAGCATATGGTCATTTTAAATTGCAAATTAGCGCGTGGGAAGTTAGCGGTAGGCCCGGGTTCGATTCCCGCCACTGCCAAAACTGCCGCCGTGTTTACGTGGAATACGATCACGTTAAATATGTGGGTCCGTAAGTCCTTCCGAGAGGTTGGTGGTAGGGGAAGGAGGATACGGCCCCTGTGGATGCCTCCCCCACTGGGTTCCCGTCTAAATTGGGTGAATATGTAGAAAGTTATGGAGATTGTCGCGGAGGGCGCGGCAGCCCAGTGGTTAGCGCGCGGGAATTGCACTCAGTAGGCCCGGGTTCGATTCCCGCCACTGCCAAAACTTACGCCACGTTCACGCAGAGTACGATCACGTTAAACATGTGGGTTCGTGAGTCCTTCCGAGAGGTTGGTGGTAGGGGAAGGAGGGTACGGTCTAAATTGGGTGAATAAAAAGAAAGTTATGGAGATTGTCGCGGAGGGCGAAGTAGCCCAGTGGTTAGCGCGCGGGAATTGCACGCGGTAGGCCCGGGTTCGATTTCCGCCACTGACATGGAGTACGATCACGTTAAACATATGGGTCCATATGTTTTTGCAAGTGCCTCCCCCATTGGGTTCCGGTCTAAATTGTGTGGCACTTCCTGGCCTTCCAAGCAGTTACCTTACACCTTTCTGGTAGGTCGCGCCAACGAGTTTGCCACGGTCAGAATTTTCAAGGGTAGCGAACAGGCTGGTCGCCAAAGGCGGCTAGTCTTCTATATAATAAAAGGCAATGTCTGTGTGTGTGTGTGTGTGTCTGTCTGTCTGTCTGTCTTATACACTATACGTTTCGCGACCGCGCGTCGGAGAGCTACGAAATTTGGCAATCGGAGACCCG
Organism: Amaurobius ferox; assembly: GCA_951213105.1. Classification (NCBI taxonomy): domain Eukaryota; kingdom Metazoa; phylum Arthropoda; class Arachnida; order Araneae; family Amaurobiidae; genus Amaurobius; species Amaurobius ferox. Next base: position 108,582,374 of record OX578140.1, read on the forward strand.
GGGGGGAGGGAAGGGGACACGTGAAAACCGATTTTCAAAATTCTAATTATTTTTTTATTTATTTAATGTTTTATGCGATTTCGACCTTTTTTTGCCCTTTTTGCCCTTTTTTCTCCACGATCTAGACGTCGTAGAAAAAAACAACTCACACCATCGGAAAGAGCAGAGAATTTCGAGTAAAAATATATCAATTTCAATTCTGAATTTCGATTTCTAATATTTTTTAAAGATTTTAAAACAAAAGTCACTTTTTGCTCAAGAAAACGATTTTTGGTTTTTAAATTCTCGCATCGTGAAAAGTACTCATAATTTCGACTAATAATTTACATTTTCAGAAAGGTCAAACATCTGGCATTCTTACAAGTCCAATCTGGTCAGGAAATATTCCGTATTGCCCACAGGATCGGGATTTTAAAAGTTTCCGAATTTCGATTTCTCGGCGTTCCGCTCGGCGTGCCGCTTCATTTCTCCACCGCTGAAGGAAGGAAGGTGGTGGGTGGGGACGTCAAGGTGGAGGTGACGTCACGGTTCTCCTCAAGCATATTGAAGCCCACCATACCTGGAAGCACAACCCATTAGCATTAGCTCTATTCGCATTTTCACTTTAGGAAGTATAATTGAAATAATTATGGGTGGTTGTTCTGCACCAAACTGTTCTAATCATTCTAGAAAGGATTTTAGGCTATTTCGCTTTCCTAGAAACGAAGAAAGAAGAAAACAATAGCTAATAAATAATTAGATACCCGGTATTGGAGCATACTTGTGAGACCTAAGTTCTACAATATTCTAATTGAAACTTCTTTTTTTATATAAAGTATTTATTTTAAACACTTATTTTATAATTTCTGTAACTGTAGTATGGAATCCTATGGGCTTCAATATGCTTGATAAGTCAGCCTGTAGTAGAGGAGCTCTAGTTCTGTATATGCATAGCGATGGGTGGGACAATAAGAAACCGAATTAGTTTTTACTTTCCGTTTCCCGCGCTTCCGATTTTAAATGAAATAAGAGCTTAACATATGCACTGTAGAAATTATTATATTTATATTTTAAATGATGGAACGATATGGATTTTTTAAATGGATATTTTAATTTTATGGATATTTTAAATGATGGAACGATGGATATTTTAATTTTATGGATATTTTAAATGATGGAACGATGGATATTTAAATTTTATGGATATTTTAAATGATGGAACAATGGAATGAGGATGATAGAATTAAGAGCTTAGAGAGCATATGGTCATTTTAAATTGTAAATTAGCGCGCGGGAAGTTAGCGGTAGGCCCGGGTACGATTCCCGCCACTGCCAAAACTGCCGAAGTGTTCACGCGGAATACGATCACGTTAAACATGTGGGCCCGTAAGTCCTTCCGAGAGGTTGGTGGTAGGGGAAGGAGGGTACGGCCTAAATTGGGTGAATAAAAAGAAAGTTATGGAGATTGTCGCGGAGGGCGAAGTAGCCCAGTGGTTAGCGCGCGGGAATTGCACGCGGTAGGCCCGGGTTCGATTTCCAAAATTGCCGCCGTGTTCACGCGGAGTACGATCACGCGGAATAAACATGTGTGTCTGTAAGTCCTTTCGAGAGGTTGGTGGTTGGGGAAGGAGGGTACGGTCCCCGTGGGTGCCTCTCCCACTGGGTTCCGGTCTAAATTCGGTGAATAAAAAGAAAGTTATGGAAAATGTCGCGGAGGGCGAAGTACACCAGTGGTTAGCGCGCGGGAATTTCACTGGGTAGGCCCGGGTTCGATTCCCGCCACTGCCAAAACTGCAGCCGCGTTCACGCGGAGTACGATCACGTTAAGCATGCGGGATCGTAAGTCCTTCCGAAAGGTTGGTGGTAGGGGAAGGAGGGTACGGTCCCTGTGGATGTCTCCCCCACTGAGTTCCGGTCTAAATTGGGTGGCACTTCCTGGCCGTCCAAACAGTTACCTTACACCTTCTGGTAAGGTCGCGCCAGCGAGTGTGCCACGATTACAATTTGCCACGGTCAGAATTTTCAAGGGTAGCGAACAGGCTGGTCGCCAAAGGCGGCTAGTAAATAATAAAAGGCAATGTCTGTGTGTGTGTGTGTGTGTCTGTCTGTCTGTCTGTCTTATACACTATACGTTTCGCGACCGCGCGTCGGAGAGCTACGAAATTTGGCAATCGGAGACCCGGGGGGGAGGGAAGGGGACACGTGAAAACCGATTTTCAAAATTCTAATTATTTTTTTATTTATTTAATGTTTTATGCGATTTCGACCGTTTTTTGCCCTTTTTTCTCCACGATCCAGACATCGTAGAAAAAAACAAATTACACCATCGGAAAGAGCAGAGAATTTCGAGTAAAAATATATCAATTTCAAATCTGAATTTCGATTTCTAATATTTTTTAAAGATTTTAAAACAAAAGTCACTTTTTGCTCAAGAAAACGATTTTTGGTTTTTAAATTCTCGCATCGTGAAAAGTACTCATAATTTCGACTAATAATTTACATTTTCAGAAAGGTCAAACATCTGGCATTCTTACAAGTCCAATCTGGTCCAGAAATAATGAAAATTGCCTTCAGGATGGCAATTTTAAAGACGCCATGATTTTAAATTTGTCGGCTACCGGCTCAGTTCCTCAAGGCATTTTCCCCCCATCCGCATTAGTTTCTTCCCCGTCTCCATGGAGACCGCGCTTTCGGTTTTAACTGAATTACGAGCATAAGTGTTGTATACATCGGGCGAAATTATTATATTTATATGATATTTTAAATGGATATTTTTAAATGGATATTTTAAATAATTTAAATGATTGAATTATGGTGGTTTGATTTGTGGTGATGTATTTGAAATTATTATATTTATGGATTGGTGGAACGATATGGTTGATTTTTTTATTTTAAATGGATATTTTAACTTATGGATATTTTAATTTATAGATATTTTAAAAGGATATTTTAATTTTATGGTTATTTTAAATGATGGAACGATGGAACGAGGATGGTGGAATTAAGAGCCTAGCATATGGTCGTTATAAATTTAAATTAGCGCGCGAGAATTGCACTCGGTAGGCCTGGGTTCGATTCCCGCCACTGATGCGGAGTACGATCACCTTAAACATATGGGTCGATAATTCCTTCCGAGAGGTTGGTGGCAGGGAAAGGAGGGTACGGTCTCTGTGGATGCCTCCCCCACTGGGTCCTGGTCCAAATTGGGTGAATAAAAAGAAAGTTATGGAGATTGTCGCGGAGGGCGCGGTAGCCCAGTGGTTAGCGTGCGGGAATTTCACTCGGTAGGCCCGGGTTCGATTCCCTCCACTGACAAAACTGCTGCCGTGTTCACGCGGAGTACGATCACGTTAAACATGTGGGTCCGTAAGTCCTTCCGAGAGGTTGGTGGTAGAGGAAGGAGGGTACGCACCCTGTGGATGACTTTCCCACTGGGTTCCGGTCTAAATTGGGTGAATAAAAAGAAGGTTATGGAGATTGTCGCGGAGGGCGCGGTAGCCCAGTGGTTGGCGCGCGGGATATGCACTCGGTAGGCTAGGGTTCGATTGCCGCCACTGCCAAAACTGCAGCCATTTTCACGCGGAGTACGATCACGTTAAACATGTGGATCCGTAAGTCCTTCCGAGAGGTTGTTGGTAGAGGAAGGAGGGTACGGACCCTGTGGATGCCTCCCCTACTGGGTTCCGGTCTAAATTGGGTGAATAAAAAGAAGGTTATGGAGATTGTCGCGGAGGGCGCGGTAGCCCAGTGGTTAGCGCGCGGGATTTGCACTAGGTAGGTCCGGGTTCGATTCCCGCCACTGCCAAAACTGCCGCCGTGTTCAGGCGGAGTACGATCACGTTAAACATGCGGGACCGTAAGTCCTTCCGAGAGGTTGGTGGTAGGGGAAGGAGGGTACGGTCCCTGTGGATGCCTCCCCCACTGAGTTCCTGTCTAAATTGGGTGGCACTTCCTGGTAGGTCGTTCCTTCTGGTAGGTCGCGCCAGCGAGTGTGCCACGGTTAGAATTTGCCACGGTCAGAATTTTCAAGGGTAGCGAACAGGCTGGTCGCCAAAGGCGGCTAGTCTATATAATAAAAGGCAATGTCTGTGTGTGTGTGTGTGTGTGTGTCTTATACACTATACGTTTCGCGACCGCGCGTCGGAGAGTTACGAAATTTGGCAATCGGAGACCCTGGGGGGTGGGAAGGGGACACGTGAAAACCGATTTTCAAAATTCTAATTATTTTTTTATTTATTTAGTGTTTTATGCGATTTCGACCTTTTTTTGATCTTTTTGCCCTTTTTTCTCCTCGATCCAGACATCGTAGAAAAAAACAAATCACACCATCGGAAAGAGCAGAGAATTTCGAGTAAAAATATATCAATTTCAAATCTCCATTTCGATTTCTAATATTTTTTAAAGATTTTAAAACAAAAGTCACTTTTGGCTCAAGAAAACGATTTTTGGTTTTTAAATTCTCGCATCGTGAAAAGTACTCATAATTTCGACTAATAATTTACATTTTCAGAAAGGTCAAACATCTGGCATTCTTACAAGTCTAATCTGGTCCAGAAATAATGAAAATTCCCTTCAGGATCGCAATTTTAAAGACGTCATGATTTTAAATTTCTCGCCATTCCGCTCGGCGTAACGCTTCGTTTCTCCCCCGCTGAAGCAGGGAAGGTGGTGGGTGGGGACGTCAAGGTGGAGGTGACGTCACGGTTCTGAATAGACCGCCTTTGCTCTATATAAATTATTATATTTATATTTTAAATGATGGGACGATCTGGATTTTTTAAATGTATATTTTAACTTTTGGATATTTTAAATGGATATTTTAATTTTATGGATATTTTAAATGATGGAACAATGAAACAATGGAATGAGGATGACGGAATTAAGCATATGGTCATTTTAAATTGCAAATTAGCGCGCGGGAAGTTAGCGGTAGGCCCGGGTTCGATTCCCGCCACTGCCAAAACTGCCGCCGTGTTTACGTGGAATACGATCACGTTAAATATGTGGGTCCGTAAGTCCTTCCGAGAGGTTGGTGGTAGGGGAAGGAGGATACGGCCCCTGTGGATGCCTCCCCCACTGGGTTCCCGTCTAAATTGGGTGAATATGTAGAAAGTTATGGAGATTGTCGCGGAGGGCGCGGCAGCCCAGTGGTTAGCGCGCGGGAATTGCACTCAGTAGGCCCGGGTTCGATTCCCGCCACTGCCAAAACTTACGCCACGTTCACGCAGAGTACGATCACGTTAAACATGTGGGTTCGTGAGTCCTTCCGAGAGGTTGGTGGTAGGGGAAGGAGGGTACGGTCTAAATTGGGTGAATAAAAAGAGAGTTATGGAGATTGTCGCGGAGGGCGAAGTAGCCCAGTGGTTAGCGCGCGGGAATTGCACGCGGTAGGCCCGGGTTCGATTTCCGCCACTGACATGGAATACGATCACGTTAAACATATGGGTCCGTATGTTTTTCCGAGAGGTTGGTGGTAAGGGAAGGAGGATACGTTCCCTGTGGATGCCTCCCCCACTGGGTTCCGGTCTAAATTGGGTGGCACATCCTGGCCGTCCAACCAGTTACCAGGCCCGGGTTCGATTCCCAAAATTGCCGCAGTGTTTACGCGGAGTACGAGCACGTTAAACATGTGGGTCCGTGAGTCCTTCCGAGAAGTTGGTGGTAGGGGAAGGAGGGTACGGTCTAAATTGGATGAATAAAAAGAAAGTTATGGAGATTGTCGCGTAGGGCAAAGTAGCCCAATGGTTAGCGCGCGGAAATTGCACTCGGTAGGCCCGGGTTCGATTCCCAAAATTGCCGCCGTGTTTACGCGGAGTACGATCACGTTAAACATGTGGGTCTGTAAGTCCTTCCGAGAGGTTGGTGGTAGGGGAAGAAGGGTACGGTCCCTGTGGATGCTTCTCCCACTTGGTTCCGGTCTAAATTGGGTGAATAAAAAGAAAGTTATGAAGAATATCGCGGAGGGTGAAGTACCCCAGTGGTTAGTGCGCGGGATTTGCACTTGGTAGGCCCGGGTTCGATTCCCAAAATTGCCGAATAAAAATAAAGTTATGGAGATTGTCGCGGATGGCACGGTAGCCCAGTGGTTAGCGCGCGGGAATTTCACTCGGTAGGCCCGGGTTCGATTCCCGCCATTGCCAAAACTGCAGCCGTGTTCACGCGGAGTACGATCACGTTAAACGTGTGGGACTGCAAGTCCTTCCGAGAGGTTTGTGGTAGGGGAAGGAGGGTACGGTCTCTTTGGATGCCTCCCCCATTGGGTTCCGGTCTAAATTGTGTGGCACTTCCTGGCCTTCCAAGCAGTTACCTTACACCTTTCTGGTAGTTACCTTACACCTTTATGGATATTTTAATTTATAGATATTTTAAATGGATATTTTAATTTTATGGCTATTTTAAATGATAGAACGATGGAACGAGGATGGTGGAATTAAGAGCCTAGCATATGGTCATTATAAATTTAAATTAGCGCGCGAGAATTGCACTCGGTAGGCCTGGGTTCGATTCCCGCCACTGATGCGGAGTACGATCACCTTAAACATATGGGTCGATAATTCCTTCCGAGAGGTTGGTGGCAGGGAAAGGAGGGAACGGTCTCTGTGGATGCCCCCCCCACTGGGTCCTGGTCCAAATTGGGTGAATAAAAAGAAAGTTATGGAGATTGTCGCGGAGGGCGCGGTAGCCCAGTGGTTAGCGTGCGGGAATTTCACTCGGTAGGCCCGGGTTCGATTCCCTCCACTGACAAAACTGCTGCCGTGTTCACGCGGAGTACGATCACGTTAAACATGTGGGTCCGTAAGTCCTTCCGAGAGGTTGGTGGTAGAGGAAGGAGGGTACGGACCCTGTGGATGACTTTCCCACTGGGTTCCGGTCTAAATTGGGTGAATAAAAAGAAGGTTATGGAGATTGTCGCGGAGGGCGCGGTAGCCCAGTGGTTGGGGCGCGGGAATTGCACTCGGTAGGCTCGGGTTCGATTGCCGCCACTGCCAAAACTGCTGCCATTTTCACGCGGAGTACGATCACGTTAAACATGTGGATCCGTAAGTCCTTCCGAGAGGTTGTTGGTAGAGGAAGGAGGGTACGGACCCTGTGGATGCCTTCCCCACTGAGTTCCGGTCTAAATTGGGTGGCACTTCCTGACCGTCCAAACAGTTACCTTACACCTTTCTGGTAGGTCGCGCCAGCGAGTTTGCAACGATCAGAATTTGCCACCGTCAGAATTTTCAAGGGTAGCGAACAGGCTGGTCGCCAAAGGCGGCTAGTAAATAATAAAAGGCAATGTCTGTGTGTGTGTCTGTGTGTCTGTCTGTCTTATACACTATACGTTTCGCGACCGCGCGTCGGAGAGCTACGAAATTTTGCAATCTGAGACCCTGGGGGGTGAGAAGGGGACACGTGAAAACCGATTTTTAAAATTTTAATTATTTTTTTTGTTATTTAATGTTTTATGCGATTTCGACCGTTTTTTGACTTTTTGCTCTTTTTTCTCCACGATCCGGACATCGTAGAAAAAAACAAATCACACCATCGGAAAGAGCAGAGAATTTCGAGTAAAAATATATCAATTTCAAATATCAGGGACAAATTCTAATATTTTTTTATGATTTTAAAACAAAAGTCACTTTTGACTCAAAAAAACGATTTTTGGTTTTTAAATTCACGCATAGTAAAAAGTACTCAGAATTTCGACTAATAATTTACATTTTTAGAAAGGTCAATCATCTGGCATTCTTACAAGTCCAATCTGGTCAAGAAATATTCCGTATTGCCCACAGGATCGGGATTTTAAAAGTTTCCGAATTTCAATTTCTCGGCATTCCGCTCGGCGTGCCGCTTCGTTTCTCCCCCGCTGAAGGAGGGAAGGTGGTGGTGGGGACGTCAAGGTGGAGGTGACGTCACGGTTCTGAATAGAGCTCCTTTGCTCTATATAAATTATTATATTTATATTTTAAATGATGGGACGATATGGATTTTTTAAATGTATATTTTAACTTTTGGATATTTTAAATGGATATTTTAATTTTATGGATATTTTAAATGATGGAACAATGAAACAATGGAATGAGGATGATGGAATTAAGCATATGGTCATTTTAAATTGCAAATTAGCGCGCGGGAATTTAGCGGTAGGCCCGGGTTCGATACCCGCCACTGCCAAAACTGCCGCCGTGTTTACGTGGAATACGATCACGTTAAATATGTGGGTCCGTAAGTTCTTCCGAGAGGTTGGTGGTAAGGGAAGGAGGATACGGCCCCTGTGGATCCCTCCCCCACTGGGTTCACGTCTAAATTGGATGAATATATAGAAAGTTATGGAGATTGTCTCGAGAGCGCGGCAGCCCAGTGGTTAGCGCGCGGGAATTGCACTCAGTAGGTCCGGGTTCGATTCCCGCCACTGCCAAAACTTACGCCACGTTCACGCAGAGTACGATCACGTTAAACATGTGGGTTCGTGAGTCCTTCTGAGAGGTTGGTGGTAGGGGAAGGAGGGTACGGCCTAAATTGGGTGAATAAAAAGAAAGTTATGGAGATTGTCGCGGAGGGCGAAGTAGCCCAGTGGTTAGCGCGCGGGAATTGCACGCGGTAGGCTCGGGTTCGATTTCCAAAATTGCCGCCGTGTTCACGCGGAGTACGATCACGTGGAATAAACATGTGTGTCTGTAAGTCCTTTCGAGAGGTTGGTGGTTGGGGAAGGAGGGTACGGTCCCAGTGGGTGCCTCTCCCACTGGGTTCCGGTCTAAATTCGGTGAATAAAAAGAAAGTTATGGAAAATGTCGCGGAGGGCGAAGTACACCAGTGGTTAGCGCGCGGGAATTTCACTGGGTAGGCCCGGGTTCGATTCCCGCCACTGCCAAAACTGCAGCCGCGTTCACGCGGAGTATGATCACGTTAAACATGTGGGATCGTAAGTCCTTCCGAAAGGTTGGTGGTAGGGGAAGGAGGGTACGGTCCCTGTGGATGTCTCCCCCACTGAGTTCCGGTCTAAATTGGGTGGCACTTCCTGGCCGTCCAAACAGTTACCTTACACCTTCTGGTAAGGTCCCTCCAGCGAGTGTGCCACGGTTACAATTTGCCACGGTCAGAATTTTCAAGGGTAGCGAACAGGCTGGTCGCCAAAGGCGGCTAGTTGAAAATAAATTAAGATAAAAGCAGAGAGCAATTGCTATGCTATTTTGACTTTGGGACTGTTTATCCATTTAGAGCTGATGCAGTGTATCCAGCATGTCTACGAAACAGATGAAGTGATTATTTTGATGGTCTCATAATGCTGCGTTTATTTTGTATTTCATGTTTTAAGATTACCAACATTGAAAATTTGCTAAAATGCTATCCTATATAAAAAATGGAGAAGAATAAAAAGGTATTCAAAAAGTTGTATATCGATCTAAAATATAAAGGACTACGATGTAGGTTCAACTTCAAATACAGAAAAAATATAATAGTCTCAGTGTCCAAATAAAAAATATGTCATTTGACTATCAAAGGATTGATGATGGGAATTTTTAAGACGAGTTATTTTTTTCACGATTTAGAGACTTTTTCTTGACTTTATGATGAATGTTTCAAACATTATATAAACTAATTTATAGAAATGTTTTCCCACTTCCTTCAAATTTTTCGAAGTAATCTTAAATCTATTTGAAACTCAATGCAATATTAGCTTTAATATTATAAGCGAATAAATTTTACTATGGTTAAATTAAACGCTGCATTTTCTCTCAAAAGTCTTAATGAAAAGTAAATTGTTACAGACCAGTTACGTTTAACAGTTATTTTATAATAAATTTCATTAAACCTCTTCTCATGTCTCCAGATTTATCTTCCTTTGAAGTTAACGCTTTGATATGAATAACGGGCATCACAGACTCTCATGTTAAAATCACAATATGGGACTAATTAGTATTTTGCGTGAGTATAAATTTAATTAACATTTCACTCCTTGTAGTACTTAACTTCTACTCTTTGCTACTTTGTTGAAACAATTTATATTAATATTCGCAACAAAGACAAAATTTACGAGTGAGTGTAAAACGCGCCTGGATTTTTGCTTGATTGCTTTGAAATATATAAAAGTACTTCATTTAAAACAAAGGGAAAAATACTGTAAAATTTATATGAGGTTACTAGAAAATTTCTAGGAAACTACGATTTCATATATTTTTCTAGCACCATTTCACGGATTTTTCTAGTATCTAGTAGTTCTTTATCTAGTTGGTACTAGAAAAATCCGTTGAATATTAATAGATAATTATATGTAATCTCAGTTGCAAGGAATTTTTTAGTAAACTCATGTATTTTTTAGAGTTCTTCTCTAAAGACTCACATTTGTAATTGGTTCAGATTCTGAAATTTTTAATGTTATACAATTTGTTAAAATAGTAATAAGTTTCTTCTTTTCGTTATTTTTTACACTAGTATTAAAGCAACTTTTTTACACTACTTTATTACACTAGTATTAAAGCCTAGAAAATGAGGCAGCAATTTATTATATTAAGCTTTAAAATTCAATCAACATTTTTATTTACAGTAGTTTTACAGCAGTAGTTACTCACAGGAGCGTCAGCCAACATTAATGCATACCTGAAAACAGCGATACATTGTCGTACATTTTCAAAATTTTCCAGCATTTCGCAAGCGCTGACAGCAGCTAGCTCTCTTTTCCACTGGCGTACCCATATGCTAGATGCATGTTAGCCATTTCAGCATTTGTGAAATTTTCCATCTTACACGCAAGGTTCTTTAATAATATAAGGTTGGACAGTCATCCGGGAATTGAATTAAAACGCTGACAGTATGACGTCAGTGGGAGAAAATTTCGTCATTCATGACGTCATGGTCCAGGGTAAGGCTCCTCTATATACGAGCTGACTCATCAAGCATATTGAAGCCCACTGTAGCTGAAACCGCAGTCCATTAGCATTCACTCTATTCGTATTTTAACTTTAAGAAGTATAATTGAAATAATTATGGGTGGTTGTTCTGCACCGAACTGCTCTAATCATTCTAGAAAGGGTTTTAGGCTATTTCGCTTTCCTAGAAACAAAGAAAGAAGAAAACAATGGCTAATAAATAATTGGATACCCGGTAATGGAGAATACTTGTGCGAGCTAAATTCTACAATATTCTAATTGAAACTTCTTTTTTCATATAAAGTATTTATTTTAAACACTTATTTTATAATTTCTGTAACTTTTGTATGGAACCCTATGGGCTTCAATATGCTTGATAAGTCAGCCTGCAGTAGAGGAGCTCTAGTCCAGGGTAAGGCTCCTCTATATACTCTATAGGAGCTTTTGTCCAGGGAGGACTATGAGAGGCGTTGCCAAACCACAGTAAGTTTTCGCCTTATTAGAGCTAAAAATTGTTTGTTAATTTTGAAGTAGCAATATCCAGACGTAAACAACTTGCACAGAGATTTTGAATTGTACTGTGCACATAAGACTCAGTGACGTCCAAGGACATTAAGTGATGTTAGTAAGGTAGAATGACTGTTGCAGTTAACAAATTCGGTCTCCCCTAAGAGCCCGAGAATAAAATGCAAGCGTTTTCTCTCCCACTGATATATGCTCAGAACTATGTAAAAAAATGAAGCCAGTCATGTCCGGGACAAGAATTCCCTGATTACACTTACGACGCCCGAGTTACGAATGACGACAGTGAAAAATAATCAATTACCGCTCCACCTCACATAATAGCGCCCATTAATACTAAAATATGACGTCGATAGACATATATCCATTAACAAAAAATGGCTTGTTAATTATATTTCCCTATCTCCGATGAGTTATTTTACAGAGTTTTTAATCACTCTGTAGAATGGCTAATTTCTCAAAAAGCAATTTTTCGTTATTTGATTTCTTATTACATTGATCCGAACTTGCGTCAATTCTTTAGCAGTTTTTAATCATATGTACTTTTGTAGCTGTCCTAATGCCTCAGCCGAGGATTAAATTGCAAATCTTCGAACCGGCTAACCGATGCTCAAACCGTTGAGCTACTGGGACGAGATTTCAGTTTCTTTTTGTCAAAATGAACCTTTAATCCTTTTCATCTGTAGTCAAATCGAGGTTTAACTGCCAATCTGAACTACCACTTTCGCATTTTCTGTTGTTTCTTTTTCATCCTGTAAGTTCGTAAGGTTGAGATTTCCGCTATAATTCACAGAGTTCACTGAAAATCGGTTTTCGACATGCATCTTTGCATATAACCTACAGTATTAATTAATTCGTGCGTTTGAAGGTAAAGTTTAGGGAATTGTAAAGGTCTCACTACTCCTAGTCGAATCCAACCTAACCATTCAAATATTCAAAATTATTCTGTCAAAATGGGTTCTATACTTTATATAGCTTTTTTCAAATTAGCATTATTAAAGTGATTTTATGGAAAGTGCTCAAAATCTTCTTATACTATGAGATGATGTCTTAATATGGATTGGGTTAGGTGCAAGCAGATATACTTATTTCTTACACTATCTGATGATGGATTTATTTATATAAAAGTGAAAGGCATATGTACAAAATGTTTACAGCAATTATAATAATTTAGAGTTGTTTTCTTAATTCACGGAACCTAAATAGTGACCGATGACATATGAAAATTATTGTGATAATTTAAACGAGATTGTCGTGTTTGCCAGAAGGCAGTTAAGGGGAAGTTAATCCGATAATTAAGATTTAATCTCAAAAGTGACATATTATGGTGAATCATCCTCCAGCTATCTTCAGCTGAATGAGGGAGTATATAGGTCACTGCGGTATATTAAGTGGTGGAAAATTAATGAAGTGCTATTATAATCTAGGCAGCTTCATATAGTGGCATTCAGATAATAATTCAGCAATTAGAACTTGTTCGATGAGTTGTAAAAGATAACAGTTTCTACTTATAAGGAACAGTGATACTCATAAGGAACAGTGATATTTATAAGGAACAGTGATACTTATAAGGAACAGTGATACTTATAAGGAACAGTAATACTTATAAGAAACAGTGATACTTATAAGGAACAGTGATACTTATAAGGAAAGGAACATAAGTGGTAAGTTAAAAATCTTGTTTTATTTATTTAAATTATATAGTACTTAAATATCAATTTCAATCCGAACCTAAAACATTGATATGTATTTTCTCTAGTTTGGACAAACGCAACAAAACATTTAAAAATGATAAATGTAATGACTTATTTTAAAAAATTTTTGCGGTTCAAGCACTGTAAAAATACATTAAACACTGATGCTCAAAATTAAAGGTTATTGTTCAAAACTATACGTAACTTACATTATAAATAAAGGAATGCAATACAATGCATATGGAGATTTATTGTTACATAATTCATCAAATGTGGGAAGAACTTTAGAATTATTATAAATTCAAATACAATATAGGTACAGGAGAAAATACGGGTTTACAATATTTGTATTGTGCATTTCAGAAGTACACGATAGTTTATTTCCGTGTATGCACCCTCTGACAGGAATGCATTTCTGACATAGATTCCTCATGCTCTTGACAAACGTATGAAATATATGTTCAAAATTAATGGAGGTTTTTAGAGGTGTTTGGGGTATCACATATAATACATCCCCTACATGTTCGATTATGTTGAGGTCATAGAAACTGGCAGGTCACTATGATCACTTTATAAGAATTCTTCTACCAATTGGGCTGGGTAAAGCTGGGCATGGACATTCTCACCCATAAAAATGTAATCCAAACCAGAAGCTTTCTCCTAAACAGCTTAACATAAACTCCACTAAGAACTTCATCACCACAGAAGCTCTTTTCCGTAAGAGAGGATGTAACATATCACTGGTTCTCTATAGATAACAATCTGTCAAGAATCAGTATTAAGCTAAATAGGGACTCATTCAAGAAAAGATCCAATAAGTGTTCTCTGGTCGGATCTCCTAAGCTGATGCTCATGGCTCAATGTTAAATGAGGTAGATCTTCTAGTGGAGTAAGTAAAAATGACATAAATTACTTATCCTCTAGAATAAAGGCCACTCTCAGGATGTTGCCTGCACATAGTATGCCGAGATTCTCTCATGTCTGTAGCTTCGACGAGTATCTGATTGATTTGCCTTGCTGTCAGATCCCTATATTGTCTTGCCATCAGAGACAAATATTGGTCATCTACAGCAGCTATGGCATGACCTTTTCCTAGACATCAACGGACATTTCTTGTTTCTTTAAACTCTCTTCAAAGTCCCGAAAGAATATATGGTGGGACATTTGGGTCTTATGATGCTTTAACCTGAGATTGGTCAGCTTCCAACTGTCCAATGTCATTCCACCGTTGAAAATCGTCTATACTGTGCCTTTGTGACAATTCACAATTCACACTTGACTTCACGTGTTGCTGAGCTAAACTTTATGCTGCATCACCACGATATGTATCTGGTGTAAAAGGAGCGAGAATCACGCCTTTTAAACCCATCCCTATGCTCGGAGCTACGACATTCTCCGAAAACTGCAAAACAAGCATGTATTTGTCTTTTGCGTTGTTAAATTGTCATCTACACGAAATTCCATCACATCTCCTTGTTCATACTGTGAGTTTTCTACCTTCCTTTACTTGCCAACGACTATACCATGCTGAAAATACCGGTTCTCGTCCGATCACCGAAGTCAAGCAGCATCGGACGCGGTTTGTACTTGGGAGGGTAATCTTCCTTTAGGTTTGAGCACACTTGTAATTATTACGTAATTGTAACACTTTATAAAAATTCAATACCATAATTTGTTTAACCTTATCTTCGATTTTTAGAAGTTTGCGTGGGACTTTTATAAACAATTAGTATTTGGATCTTTACATGATTTGACGCTTGCAAAGGTTCCCCATTTTGAAACAAAATAAACTAGTTCATTTGTTTTAGACATTGAAAATTCTAAGAAAACTGAAAGAACAAAAATCGTTTATACGAATGAATTAAGAAAACAAAAATCCATATTAATTTACAGTTTTATCATATAAATTATATTTTACGGTAAACGCCGTGTCTACAGAATCACAAAGCGTTACCAATAATGGTTCGTTATATCTAATAGCTTTTATCAGTGTTTCATTTGCAATTTAGTTAAAATTCAAATTGTTTAATAATTATCCACAATTTTTTAAGTAGAGACAATGATTCACTATAACCAATTTCGTCAAAAACTGTAGCTACATAAATTGTTTATACTTAATCTAACTAGAGAAAATTCTTTTAAGTATTAATTTCATGGAATAAAAACTGTACTACCATATCATAAATATAATTACAATACTTCCTCAGTATTATTTTTTAAAGATTGTAAATGGAGATTTAAATTTACACAATTATGGTAAATAATAATATTTCTACAGACGGCTTTCTCACTCTTAAACACATGCCATTACTTCTTCTTTACCAAATTGTATGTGTTATGTTTCACATTGGCTGAAAATATATGGCTGATTTTTCGTGTTAAATTTTTTATTATTACTTGTCTTTGAAAAATTGACTGAAGCTATACACACACAGTAGACATTAACATTAAAATGGTTATTCTGACATCTTTAAATGAACTTTTGTTTATGAGAAATAAGTTTAAAATTCTCTTTAACGTTATCTTTTCTCATTTTGCAAACATTCCCTGCAAATGCAACCTCACTCTCTGCACAAGCAACTTCACTCACTGCACATGCAACTTCACTCACTGCACATGCAACTTCACTCACTGCACATGCAACTTCACTCACTGCACAATCATGCTACTTCACTCACTTTCCGCATGTCTACCACTTAACAAACATAAGTGACAAATTTCGTACTTTTACCACTCGACAACCGTAAGCGAAAGATTTTGTACTTTTACTACTCAAAAACCATAAGCTAAATTTCATGAAATTTATAATGATTTAAGTTAGTGTGGAAACAAACCTTTCACAGAGAGGCAAAAAGACAGACCACACACACACATACACAGGTGTCACGCTAAATATATTCTTGTTTTAAAATGTACAAAAAGTATAGATTCGACCAATTTTGGACCTCAGCCCAATACTGTCCCAATACATTACCATATATTTCAGAGAATTTGAAAAGCATAAATAGTTTTTGCACAACCCAATATAACACTACAACAGTAGCAATTCCATTTATATGTAATCGCAAATTTTTATCGGCATCTAATCTTTCCACAAAACTCCCTGTTTTATCCAGAATAACTTTTATTTTCTAATGAATATCTGTCTGGTATATATTCCTTCTGACACTGATTACACCCATCTCTGACAGAAATGTGCTGATATAAAATCCCAAAGGAATGGATTTTTCCTGATATCCCGATATAATGAAGTCGCATTATCACTAGGATCGCAGAAAATCTATCGCATCATCAATATGATCAGAGAAAATTTATCGAATTATTATTATGATCAGAGAAAATCTACTTAGGTTATGTAGTCGCAATATATTGCAGTTAACCAAAAATCAAGCGGCCGAAAGATTTGAAATTTTTAATGTGGGAATAGCATAAATTTATCTATATTAATAATATATAAATGAATAATATATTAACAATATATTAATAATAGTTTGAAAGTCCAATGAATGAAAAATGAGAAGCTGCAACTCGAAAAACCTAACTTTCTAAAACACCCACAAAATAAAACCATAAAACAGCAAATCTTCAATCAAATGGAAAAAAAATACAAATTACGAATCATCAAGTCAAAGAAAATCAACAAATTTCAGTGGTATGGAAACGATAATAGAAAATCCTAAAAAATCAAGCATTATTGCTATACACGTGGACAAAGGTTAGGCCTTAAAAAATGGACATGTTCACTTCGTAAAACTCTTCTTCGGGTCCAAGTATTTTGACGAAGCAAACACAAAATATGTATGTTTTTGAAGAAATAGATAGATTATATCTATAAACTATTTCTACTTGGATAACATACATAAAGAAGGAAAAATAAAAGAAAACATGAATACCTGGAAAAAACTGCTTTTGCCCGAACCAGTCGAATCCTGGACCCCTGAATGAAGAGACTAGTGTTGCCATTCGCAAAGAAAAAAGAAATGATCAACTGTTGCCATTCGTACGAAATGAAAAACAGTAATGCGAAAGGTAAGAAAAAGTAGACAAAAAGAGCTACAAGAATGTGGGACTAATAATAGTAAGGCTAATGTTTAAGAGGATGCAAAAATAAAAGTATTATTAATACAAGAGAAAGGTGATGATTGGCTAATAATATATTATATATAAATAATATGTAATATATTAATAATATATTATCAATACATAACATATAAATAATATATATATTAATAATATATTATCAATACATAACATATAAATAATATATATATTAATAATATAAATCAAAATATCACAATTTTATCATACGTACCGCATGAGTAGGATGAATTCCCTAAAGTATGTTTCTATAGTAGGAGATGTATGTCTCTATGTAGGTATGTTCGTGATAATGAAAATTTTAAAAAAATGTGGTCTCAGAACATTAAAATGAAGTTGTTTTTCTAATTTTTGTCATATATATATGAAAAATCCAGCGCGTTTTACTTCCATTTCTGCCAGGAATACACAAAAAGGAAGAAATTTATGAAGACGACTTCTTTTGGTGGCCAATGGTAAGCACACTTAAATTTTGACAGACCTCTTAAGCATTTTTTATTATCTTATGAATACTTATTCTGTGCACCCATGCCAAAAAATATGGAAATGAGATTTCGATAATAGGAAATGAAAATCCTTATTGATCCCCCCATCCTCTGCCTCTGGAATTCGATGAGGAACCCATATCAGTTATAATATAATCCATACCTAATCCAGAGAAATAGATATTTGAAGAAAAGTTTTGAACTGGAAATGGAAATCATTAGTGAACCCTCCTGCTTTCTCCGGAATTTAATGCTGAATTCATTCAATGTCGAAAAACAGATGTTGCAAGAAAAAATAATTGAACCTGAGGTGAAAAAATAATCAGAAAGAACTATTATCCTCCGCAATTTGATGCTGGATGCATATCAGTCATCAACTAAGCTATATATATATATAGTAGCATATACCAAGAAATAGATATTTCAAGCAAAAGATAAAATGTTTTAAACCGGAAGCGACACCTTCAGAATCGAAAGTACAAATCTTCTGTAAAAATTTTACCCTTCCCCCAACTCTGTAATTAGATGCCGAATACTTATCAATCATTTATCTAAGCTTTAACTGTAACCGTTTTTGAGAAATAGATGCTTCAAAGAAAAATTTTAAACTGGAACTGGAAAAAAACCCCGAAAGGAAAAATTCTTAGTGAACCCCTTTTTCCTCCACCAGAATTTGATGCTGAATCTATATCAGTTATTATTTAAGCTTTATCCATAGCTAAACTTGAGAAATAGATGTTCCAAGTAAAATTAAAATGTTTAAACCGGAGGTGAAAATTCTTAGTGAATTCCTCCTCTTTCTCCTTTGGAATTTGATGTCGAATCCAAATCAGACGTCATCTGAGCTCTGTCTATAGCAGATCTTGAGAGATAGATGTTCAAAGATTTTTTTTTCTCTAAAATATTAGTATGGCAAAATTTTTGACACCAATAAGTTTTACATAAGGTTTCAACGCTCTAGGTATAATTATTTTATTATGATTATGAGAATGTAATAACAAGAAAGATCAATCATGCACAAAGCATTGATTATGAAGCACTTTCAAACTGAAATGCAATTTTATTTAAACATCTCTAAAATGCGATGCATTCAGCGGTGATATTTCTAAAATTATCACAATACTACAATAATTTATTATATTTGAAAACTTCATCGAAAACAAATGAACTTTATTCAAATAACGTCATCGAAATATAAATCGCCTGGCTCTATATATAAAAGCAGCGACTATTCACATTAATAAACATTTTTCTATTCCGGCGATATTTTAAAAATTATTACAATACTACAATAATTTATTTTACTTAAAAATTTAAAACCATGGAGGTAAAAGCACTTTCTAACTCCATGCTAAAAACGCACTAGAATCGTTGAAAAAGCACTAGAATCGTCTGTTTCTCTATGTAAAATCGATGAATGTTTCATTCATATCAGCTGTATTGCAGACTCAAGAGCTAAATAATTTTGCGTTAAAGAAATTCAGCAATTCTTATACAACTCATAGCTAGATATGTTTACATTCTCTATACGTGAAAGTTAGGCGTCGTTGTAGAAATAATCAAAGTTTGATGATCACTTAAACTCCAAACTATTGTAATTGCTTTTGCTCAGTATATAGATGTAAAGAAAAAATAAAAAATAAAACGGTGTTAGGACGGATATAATACTAAAAATAAATTAAGAAAAAAAATCACGATTTTGACACAAGATGGATAGCATTGATCATTTAAACACAAAAATATTGTAATTGCGTTGTTTTGGAATATAGATGCACAGAAATTAAACAAAAATAAATCGGTTTTAGGACGAATACAACACTAAATGTAAATTAAAAATATCTTTAAAAATCACGATTTTGACACAAGATAGATGCCACATTTTATTTTGAAGTGGGTCACGTGATCTATTCATATAATATGGGTGTAATTATTATTTTAATTTTTATTTAAAAAATTACCGAATATATTTTGCTGATATTTTTTTTCATATTTTTATGGGATAATTTGAATATTTCTTAAAATTTTCGAAGCAGTTTATGAATTTTAAATTCGCTTAATAATGTTAGAAAAATTATGTCCCATAGGGTTCAATTTATTTCATTTTTTCAATCCGGGTTCAATCCAAAACTAATTGGGTTATATTATTCATTTATATTCCCATAGGTCTTACAAACCGTCTGAACAACACACTAAAATTTCATTTTGATAGAGTCATTTTTACGGCAGTTATAGTGCGAACAGACAGACAGACGGAATTAACAAAGTCGTAAACACTTTTCAACTATGTTGTAAAGTGTTAATAAATGAAAAATATTACGTAGTTAAAAACAATAACCTAGATGGGCCCTCCTTATGATAATGTACATTGACACGAGGTAGCCGTCCATTATCTTATATTTACAGATTATTATTTTTATAATTATAAAATTCAATTAATTTAATAGTCCTAATTTAGTTATTTTATAGTCATTTTATTCAGTTTTCATGGATCCATTATAAAGCAAATCAAAACATTTTGATTGATGATAGATTAATTTTGATCCAAATTAACAATAACAAAGACTCAAAAGTTATAAATTTCAAGTTGGGCCTCTCTTATTTGTGATGTGCGGTATGGTGGCAGGAAAATGCCCCAGAAAGTGATCCAGTGGTCTATACTATGTGCGCAAATACTTCTCTAGACCACCGAAGGGCTTCGGGAGGGTCTGTACAGACAAAATAAGTCAGACTAGACAATTATTGTGATACAAAAATGGTAATATTTAATTTACGTATATTGGATTATCTGAATTACTTTGCGCTGTAAAAAGGCGGGAGAAATCCCCCCAAATCCCCAATTGTTTCTTCAGTGAGATACCTACTTCTACTGAAAGGTAAATATTAGTATGGCCATTAATTACACCTTTTTTAGTTTCAGTTAAAATATTTTTTAATTACAGCAATTAGTCAGGCATCAGTGAGTAAACATTTCTTCATTTAATCTGTAGCGGTATTGAATAGTACATTTATCGGGGAGATAATTTATTCACTACGTTTATATTCACTTCAAATTGTGAAACCAGCATTCTCACCAAACATCAAATTGATTGTAATGCGTACTCGCAACAAAGCAATATAAAAGAGGGTACAAACCTCTAAATTACGGCAGATATATTAGATTTTGTTGTTCCGCACCATCGAGGACTCCTGTTTCCACAACGTCTTCGCTCCCTCTCATTTTCGTTTTCACTCTCGTTCATCTCTCCCTCTCACAATCATCTGTAAGTATTTTTAGTTGAGCAATAATTCATAACATGACTTTAAGTAAGCACTCCTCCTTGATTGGATTGGTCCAACGTAGTGATTCTTATTGGATGGTCCGTCATCCCCACTGGGTCTTTTAGCTTGTCAGGGGCTAGGCATAGCTGGCTTGTGTCTCTTACTGAGGTTCTGTATACTTAATGATTGGATTTACTGCCTAATAAAGGTCTGTTGAATTTTATGTCAACGTTGTTTCCAGTTCGTCTCACATTTTACCAATGTTTGCAGTGCCATATCTTAACGTCCTATCATATTGATCTTTTTGGTCTCAATTATATAGATTTTATTCCACAAAAACTGTTTACTGTTTCACATTTTCTGAAAAATAAATAATAAACAATCACTTTTATGCAATCCGTTTGATTTGGAGATAAGTTTAAAGCATAGTTTTTTTCTACAATTGTTTTTTAAAAGCGGGTTTACTTTATATTATGGGAATCAAATGTTGACAATAGCAGATGAAGCGCTTTTGTGTATTATCTGTGCATAATACTGCCAGAAAATTCTCTAGCATACAAAAACACTTCTTTAACTTATTCACTAATTATATGTGAAATCCGTTTTATTATTAAAGAATACATTGGAACGCTCTATTGAAACATGTTTACGATACCACCAACAAATAATGCGTAACTGATTTGCTAACGCCTAGGCCTCCTAGAAAAACGTATTTGTCCCACGAACAGTGAGACTGACTATATTTAAAATCAAGAAGATTAATTTAATAATTCCCTCGCCGCGACACAGTTTATCAAATAATTTAATTATAATTTTGAGAAATTTTGAAATTTCGTCAATTTAGCAATATTTTTATAAATTTGGCGTCACTTTCAATAATTGAGACATTTTTCAAAATTGTCAAGTTAGCTGTATTTCGACAAATTTGTCAGAACGTTAATCACAGAGAGTGAAGGGCTTTTTTCATATATTGTCTCCCTCCCAGGGTTCAAGGTTTCGGTATCCGATATCCGAAATGTTTCGCTATCAAATTTACATAGAAATTTCTATTATAATTACTTTTTATATACGTTCCTTAAACATGAACGGAGGGCACACGCACAGAAAATTCTTAAATTTTATGCCGCACTTCAATTGTTGGTAACGGCATCTATAAACTGGTCTCGAGCTTATTATGCACTTGTCAGCATAGGGTATACGATAATTGTAATGACAACAAGAAATACTGCTGTATACCACATCTTTACATATGTACATGAAGATCGATACATTCAATTCTACCATGAGATCCTAACTTTTGGACAGTCCCCTGAGGTGAATTTATTCCATATCATTTCTCAGAAGCTCGCCTTGACCTCATTGCAGTCATTCCTAACTGCTATGTGGAATAAGATGAAATGCAATAAAGAACTAAACGAACGAACCTTTGCTGATATTTCTGACTGCATCTGAGATCAGAATATCAGTAAAGGTTTTTACGCCATCTCTTCTACTTGGATATATTTCTGATAATGTCAGCAATATATTCACGTCGAAGGTAATCCACTGGAGTTATGCGAACATACAATCTGGACATTACAAGAAGGAAGAAAAAACGAACTTCAGCGGTAATTTTATGATATGTTTGTAGACTTTATAGATATATTTATCTCTATGACAGCAGTTCAAGAAAGGATAACATGTTTGAAGGAAAATTATAATCGTTATTGATACCTTACCTTTTGACTTCATTCAACTACCATAGCATTCTATGCATTATATATATCTATTTATTATTATCTACATATACTCATTACGAAGTGTCCGTCTGTCTGTTTGTTTATCCGTCTGCCTGTCACGCTTTTTTAGGCACTTCCCGAATAGATAGAGACTTGTAATTTGGTACACAGGTCAATCGTTCGATAAAACCCTCTGGAAAAATCGTATTTTCCAAAAATGTTCTATAGCTAAGGTGCTCCACATCAAAATGTTCGAAAAGTGAAATGTCAGAAAAGCATGCTTTGCGATGAAATAGAGACTTCAAATTTCGTGTATGGGTAAATCGTTCGAAAGAAAGAAAATGTGTGATTTCAGATTTCCAATATTTTCTACTTGAAGGGGTGCCGCACACAAAAATGTTCGATTTGCCGAATAAATGAGAAACGGCTCCTTTAAAATGTGATAGAGGCTTGAAATTTGGTATATGGGCTAACCATTTCATGAAAACTCACAAGACGAATTCAAAAATGTTTGTTTAAGGGGGTGCTCCAGAGAAAAACTTCCGAGAGGTGAAACGATAAAAAAAGGTGCTTCGGGATGTGATACACATTTTAAATTTGGTGTACCGGTATATAGTTTGGAAGGAAAAAAGTGTACAATTTTAGTTTTTCAATATTTTCTACTTTAGGGGGTTGAAGAGCCAGACCACACGACCAACCATAGGGTTTACGCTAGCAATATGTGTGGCCCGATACTTTAGGGGGTGTCGCACACCAAAATGTTCAATTTTCAGAATAAAGGAGAAACACCCCTTTTAAAATGTGATAGAGGCTTGATATTTGGTATATGGGCGAGTCATCTGATAGAAAACTCAAGACGAATGGAGTTTTTCAAAAATGTATATTTACGGGGGTTGGAACTCCACACAAAAACATTCAAAAGGTGAAATGACAGAAAAAGCATGTTTCATGATGAGATAGAGACTTCAAATTTGGTGTACGGGAAAATAGTTGGAAAGAAAGAAAATGTGCAATTTCAGTTTTCCAACATTTGCTATTGTAGGGGGTGTCGCTTACTAAACTATTTGATTTGACAAACAAATGAAAAACGCCTTCCTTACAATGTGATAGGGGCTTGAAATTTGGTGTACGGGCTAATCACTTGATAAAAAAACTTAAGATGAATACGGTTTTTCAAAAATATTCATTTAAAAGGGTGCTACTCAGAAAAACGTTCGAAAAGTGAAGTAATAGAAAAAACATGCTTCGCGATAGGATAGAGATTTGAAATTTGGTGTACGGATATACAGTTTGAAAGGAGGAAAGTAAGCAATTTCAGATTTCCAATATTTGCTACGATAGGGGGTGCCGGACACCAATGTGTTTGATTTTCTGAATAAATGAGACACGCTTCCTTATAAATGCGCTAGAGGCTTGATATTTGGTATATGGGCCAATTATTTGATGAAAAACCCAAATGCACAGAGTTTTTCAAAAATGTTCATTAATGGGATGCTCCACAGAAAAACGTTCGGAAGGGGAAATGATAAAATAGTATGCTTCGAGATGGGATATGGAGTTTATTTGTGTGTACGGGTAGATAGTTCGAAAGGAAGAAGTGCTCAATTTGAGATGTTCAATATTTTCTTCTGTAAGAGTTTCTGAACACAAAAATATTCGATTTGCCGAATAAATGTGAAACGTCAGTTATTCCAAAATTAACATTATTCAGGGGTTGCTTATTGCGAAACAGTGGATTTTCAACGGGTATTCAGCTAGTATATACTAATTGTCAAGTTTCCGTCTGTCTATCTGTCTGTTACGCTTTGTTTAGGCACTACTCAAATAGATAGATATTTACAATTTGGTACACGGTTCAATTGTTTGATAAAAACTCCTGAAAAAATCGAATTTTTCAAAAATGTTCTGTAGAGGGGGTGCTGCACCCTAAAACGTTTTAAAAATGAAATGTTAGTAAAGCATACTTTGCTATAAGATAGAAACTTTAAATTTAGTGTATTGGAAACCGTTCGAAAGGTAGAGAATGTGTAATTTTAGATTTTCAATATTTGCTACTCTAGGGGTTGCCGTTCATCGAAATGTTCGATTTGCCGAACAAATGAGAAAAGCCTGCTTTAAAATTTGATAAAGGCCTGAAATTTAGTATATGGACTAATCATTTAATGAAAATACACAAGACAAACGAGTTTTTAAGAATGTTCGTTTAGGTGGGTGCTCCAGAGAAGACGTTCGAAAGGTGAAATGACGAAAAACTATGCTTCGGGATGCGATAAAGACTTTAAATTTGGTGTACAGGTAGATAGTTCGAAAGGAAGAGCACGTGCAATTTCAGTTTTACGATATTTTCTACTTTAGGGGGTGCCGCAAACACAAATGTTCGATTTGTCAAATAAATGTGAATCCCGAATTATTCAAAAATTTACGTTATTTGATTGTTTCTTATTGTGAATCCGTTGATTTTCAACGGGCATTCATCTAGTATATACTAATTGCCAAGTGTCCGTCTGGCCGTCTGTCTGTCTGTCACGCTTTTTTTAGGCATTTTTCAAGTAGATAGAGACTTGCAATTTGGTACACGGATCGATCGTTCGATAAAACCACCTAGACAAATCGAATTTTTCAAAAATGTCCTGTAGAGGTGCTGCTGCCCTACACCAAAATGTTCGGAAAATGAAATTATAGGAATTCACACTTTGTTTTGAGATAGAGACTTAAAATTTAGTGCGTGGTTAAATCGTTCAAAAAGAAAAAAGTGTGCCATTTCAGATTTTCAATATTTGCTACTCTAGGTGGTGCCGCTCGCCGAAACGTTCGAATTGCCGAACGAATGAGAAACGCCTGCTTTAAAATTTGACAGAGGCTAGAAATTTTGTATATGCACTAATCATTTAATGAAAACATCCAAGACAAAAGAGTTTGTCAAAAATTTTGTTCAAATGGGTGCTCCAGAAAAAATTGTTTGAAAGATGAAATGGCTATCCTTAGAGATGCGATAGAGTTTTCAAATTTGGTGAACGGCTAGATATTTCGAAAGATAATGTACAATTTCAGTTTTCCGATATTTTCTACTTTAGGAGATGCTTTAAACCCAAATTTTCGATTTCCCGAATAAATGGGAAAAGCGTCCTTTTAAAATGTAATAGGGACTTGACATTTGGTATATGGGAAATAATATAATAAAAAATAAAGGAATGGAGGTTTTCAAAAATGTTTATTTAAGGGAGTGGCTACTCCACACGTAAACGTTCGAAAAGTGAAATAATAGAAAAAATATGTTCCGGGATAGAATAGAAATTTCAAATTTTGTGTATAGGTAGATATTTCCAAAGAAAAAATGTGTGCAATAGAAAATTACGAATATTTGTAACTTTTGGGTGTTCCTCACACCAACACGTTCGAAAAGTGAAATGAGAGAAAAAAATGCTTTGCTATGAGATAGAAACATCCAATTTGGTGCATGGCTATACCGTTTGAAAGGAAAATGAATGCAAGTTCAGATTTTCAATATTTGCTACTTTACGGGGTGTCACAAACCAAAATGTTCGATTTGCATAAAAAATGAGAAACGCTAACTTTAAAATTTGATTGAGGCTTGAAATTTGGTATATAGTCTAATCATTTGATAAAACCCCCAAGACGAATAAAGTTTTTCATAAATGTGCATTTAAGAGGGTGCTCCACAAAAAATCGTTCAAAAGTTGAAATGATAAAATTGAATGCTTCAGTATGAGATAGAGACTTCGAATTTGGTGTGCGGGTTGACACTTCGAAAGTAAAAATGTGAGCATTTTCAGATTCCCAATTTTTTCTTCTTTAGGGGGTTCAACACACTAAAATTTTCGATTTTCCGAATTCATATGGAACGAGAATTATTCAAAAATTTACGTTATTCAGGAATTGCTTATTGTGGGACCGTTGATTTTTAACGGGTATTCATCTAATATATACTAATTGCCAAATGTCCGTCTGTCAGTCTGTCTCGCATTTTTTAAGCATTTCCCAAGTAGATAGAGACTTTCAATTTGGTACACAGATCAATCGTTCGATGAAACCACTAAACAAATCCAATTTTTCAAAAAAGTTCTGTAGAGGGGGTTGTTGTTGAGACCCAGACCGTCCGATCTACCAGAAAGGTGTAAGGTAACTGTTTGGAAGGCCGGGAAGTGCCACCCAATTTAGACCGGAACCCAGTGGGGGAGGCATCGACAGGGACCGTACCCTACTTCCCCTACCACCAACCTCTCGGAAGGACTTACGGACCCACATGTTTAACGTGATCGCACTCCGCATGAACACGACGGCAGTTGTAGCAGCGTGCAAATCCAGCGCGCAAACCACCGGGCTACAGCACCCGAAATGTGCCAACAGCATGCGGTGTTCCCAGGTGGTCACCCACCCAAGTACTAACCACGCGCGATGCTACTTGACTTCGTTGATCTAACGAGAACCGGTGTTTTCAGCACGGTAGGGCCGTTGGCGTTTCTGTAGAGGGGGTGTTGCTCCACACCGAAATGTTCGATAAATGAAAGGATAGGAAAGCATGCTTTGCGATGCGATAGAGGCTTCAAATTTAGTACATGGTTAAATCGTTCAAAAAGAAGAAGTGTGCAATTTCAGATTTTCAATATTTGCTACTCTGGTGTGTGGGGGGGAAGGGGCGCTCACTGAAATGTTTGATTTGTCGAACCATTGAGAAACACCTGCTTTTGAATTTGACAGAAGCTTGAAATTTACTATATACACTAATCATTTAATGATTACACTCAAGACAAAAAAGTTTCAAAAAATGTTCGTTTAAGGGGGTGCCAGAAAGTAGGGAAGTTGGTAAAAGGCGCTTGATAATCCGTTAACAAGTAGCCACTTCAGTCAAAACAAGATAGGTTTCTGTCACCATTATAGAGCTGCACATTTCGCCTAAGAAGTGACATGTATTAATAACCAAACAAATGAATACACAAATGTGTTCTATTCAACGCTGTTCTAAAATAAAAAATCTGATGTGGGCAACACATGACTTTCCTTATATAATGCAATGAATTTACTACTTTTACAACTAAAAAAAACGTTATTCTTATAGTAGATACTTATATTCTTTCCATGATATTAAATTTTCTTCAATTAGACGTCATTTTCATTGATTTTGCGTCATTTTTACCAATTTGGCGAGATTTTTGTTAATTTGGCAACAATTAAAAATGTCGCCAAGTTGGCGACATTCCGTCAAATTCGTCGCCAAAATCTCGACAAGCGTTATGAACGGAGAAATAAGTTATTCTTACAGCAGATAAATGACTATTGGCGTTCAAATACAAGAGTATTACTCAAAGTATCTTTTTCATGAATGGAACGAGATAGATCCACGAGAATGATGTCACCCAATTTATCGCATGGTATTACATATGAAAAGTGAACATGTTTTTCAATGGGAAATATATGTTTTTTTATTTTATGACTTTTTCATAATTTTTTTAAAAATGAGCAATATCTCGAGAACGGTTCATTTTAGCGTTCTAAAATTTATGCCAATCGTTTTCTAATGAAAAATTACATAAGAAATGTCTATTTGCGTAACTTTATTAGCGGTTTTGATTTTTTAAAGATTTTTTCAAAATTTTATTCGAAAATTTAGGGGGGTTGTGAACATTCGATTACGTATAAAAACAATAGGCTTCCAGAGTTTACGGATTGTGATTTTTGTACCAAATTTCGTTCGAATCGGTCCATTCGT
The DNA here is from genome assembly GCA_951213105.1 of Amaurobius ferox. Classification (NCBI taxonomy): domain Eukaryota; kingdom Metazoa; phylum Arthropoda; class Arachnida; order Araneae; family Amaurobiidae; genus Amaurobius; species Amaurobius ferox. Next base: position 108,610,706 of record OX578140.1, read on the forward strand.
TCATCAGTTATCGTCTCCACAGACTCACTGACACACACAGACACACACACACACACACACACACACACACACACACACACACACACGCGCACAGACATCACTCCAAAAAAGTTTGATTCGTGATCAGGGATGCTTGAAACGTGCTCTCCCTTCGAAAACTCGTATTCGAATTTTCGATCCCGTCACAATACTTTCCTTATACATTATGTATATAAGGAAAGTAAAAATACTCATACTGAGGGGTTATGTGGTCAAATTAAAACATACCAGTCAAAGTGCAAATACAACTAAATCATTAAATATAAAATATTGCGAACTTTAAAAAAGAAAACCTTTTTTTTATTTACAGAACTATCCCATTTAGGATTACCACTTTTTAACAAAAATAACTCCGTTTATGACTAGGTTTACTAATAATATATTGTAAAAATTGCAATTAAATCAAGCATGACACTTATGCAGATTCATCTTCATCAGTCTCTAAGTGTTTTTTGAGCCAGACTCTTGTTTTTTTTTCTGGAACCGATATATCATGAGGAGACATCTGCAGGAGAATATAATTCTGAATAATAGTCATTAAGCAAAGCCTTTGTTCTATACGCTAAAACGTGATTCATGAAAATGTTGTAGGAAACATCAAAGTTGTACGATTAAAAATTATTTATTTATAAGTATTGTATAAAAGGATTCAAGGTTCTTAGGAATTATATATAATTTTAGTAATTATATATATATTACCAACCACTTGGCTACCGAGTCCTGAATGTTATTCTGCAGTATAGTATGGTCAAAGTGCGAAAATATTGTTAGAATTTTAGAGATGTATAAATTATAGAAATGCCAGAGCAAATTATCTTGGCTTTGCATGGTATTTAAAGGAAGAGTTAGTAAATATACAATGACAATAAATACATGTATATGCTTATGAAAATACATGACATTCATTGCAAATTCTTTCGAACCGAAAACCAAATAAGACTTTCAAGATTCAATCAGAAAAGAATTATTTTTCAGAGCTTACAGAAAAATGTGACGTAATTTGTCACGTCTTCTTCTCTGGGTATTTGTAAGGCTCCTCTATATACACGAGCTAACTCTTCAATTATATTGAAGCCCACCCAGGCCGGAAACGGCAGGAGCCATGAGAATTAGCTCTATTCGTATCTTCACTTTAGGAAGTACATACTATTGAAATAATTTTTGGTGGGTGTTCTGCACTGAAGGGTAGGTAATTACTGAGGTTTAGGTAATTTCGCTTTCCCAGAAACGCAAAGGGAATAAAACAATGGCTTATAAATAGTCGGCTGGAACACTGGATATCAGATACGGGAGCTTACTTGTACGAGCTAAGTTCTACAACATCGTAATTGAAACTTTTATTTTTATAAAAAATATTTATTTTTAACACTCATTTTTAAATTTCGGTAACTGCAGTATGTATTATTGATTTTTAGTTATTACAGTCTTGTCTTATAGTATGCAGTTATTATAGTATGCAGATGCACAGAATTTAAGCAAAAAGGAAAGCGGTTTTAGAACGGATACAACACTGAATATGAATTAAAAAGACGATTAACTTTAAAAATCACGATTTTGACACAAGATGGATGTCATATTTTATTTTGAAGTGGGCCACGTGATCTCTTCATATAATGGTCACGTGATCTCTTCATATAAATGGTGTAATTATTATTTTAATTTTTATTTAAAAAAATACTAAATTACTGAATATAATTTGCTAATTTTTTTTTATATATTTCATGGGATAATTTGAATATTTCCTAAAACTGGTTTGTATTATGGTTTGTAAACATGGTTTGTAGTCCATACATCATCCTGAATGTGCTATTTTCTTCTCCAAACCTAAAAGTATAATAGCTTCATATTATATATATATATATATATATATATCCATACATACAAGGAGTATATAAACTGATGGTCAGAACTGTAAGGGATGATTATAGAACTCACCGAAACAAACAACTCTTACAATACAATGTGGGGTCGGAAAGCAACCGGTGAGCCGCGAGAGGGAGCTTTCTCTGGGGTGGACGAAAAGTCGCGTCAAAATGGAGAACACAGTAAATCCGCATACTACACGTTCCAGATGCCACCAGCAAAGGTTCTCCTTGAATGTGTGGGCAAGGATTATCCAAGACCAATTAATTGGCTCGTATCTGTTACCAGACCGCCTAGACTGACAGAAGTACCTCACCTTCGTCCAGCAGATGCTGCGAGATTTGTATCCCAAGTATTGTACCAGCAAATAAATCATCGAGCGATTATGTGGTTCCAGTACGACGGAACGCCAGCACATTACACCAGGTTTGTGCGGAACTACCTGGACATTGCCTTTCCGAAAAGATGTATTAGTCGTGGTGATTCTGTCGGGTGGCCTCCCAGATCTTCCAATCTATCCTTCCAGGAGTTTTTCCTCTGGGGACAGCTACAAAGCGCCGTTTACGAGACGCTCATCAAGTCACCAGAGGACCTTGTAGCCCGAATTAGCGTCGCAGCTGCAGACGTTCGTGATATGCTAGGAATCTTCCAAAGTGTACGCGATTCACTCCGTCGCCGCTATAACGCCTCTCTCGCAGTTGGTGGTCGTTCATTTGAGCATTTGTTCTAAATATTTTGTCAATAAATTTCCATTATTCGTCTTCACTATTTTATTATTTTAAATTTAATTTTTTTAATAAAATAAATTTGTAATAAAATAAATTTTAATAAAATAAATAAAGTTTTTTAATAAATTTTAAATTAAAGTAAAAAAAATTAGCAAATTATATTCAGTAATTTAGTAGTTTTTTAAATAAAAATTAAAATAATAATTACACTATTTATATGAAGAGATCACGTGACCATTATATGAAGAGATCACGTGGCCCACTTCAAAATAAAATATGATATTATCCATTTTGACTCGACGTTTCATCCACTCCCAGAGAAAGCGTCCTCTCGCGGCTCGCGGGTTGCTTTCCGACCCCCCACCTTGGATTGTAAAAGTTGTTTGTTTTGGTGAGCTCTATAACCCCTTACAGTTCTGGCCATCAGTTCATATGCACCATGTAATATATATATATATATATATATATATATATATATATATATATATATTGAGGATTTATTCATGTTACACCATATCTTTGAAGTTTTATGCACTTTATTGCATTTTTAGAGTATAATGAGTCATAAGATTGTTGAATCACATTGTCAACAAACTATCGCAAAGTGAAAATCTTACCATATTATAATTAATTATGTAAACATAAGCTAAATTGGTAAATAAATCAAAATACATTTATCATAAAAGCTAATGAATTATCAAATAGGATTTTTTATGAAAAACTGATAGAAATTATGTCCGAAAAACACGAATTTACTTTGGAACGGCACTGATATTTTCATTGCCACGTCGATGACTGGCGCCAATTATTTGATGTAAACATTGGCGCTCTGTATTTTCAGTTTAGAGGATTTCCTTAATATGATCATTTAAAGTACTTCAATTCTTTTGTAGTAGGAATAAAAAATATATCGTTTGCAATACAGATTTATATAATTTATTATTATTACCAAGATTTTAAATGTTGTATTTATCTAATGTATACATCCAAGGGTTTATAACAAAATTACCCCTCTTTAAAATTTAGTACCTCTAAAATTAAATACCTAATTTTAATTTAAAGTGCCCCCCTCCCGGGTAATTAACACACTACTATGTATCAGCATAAAAATATGTTTCAACAAGAAAGATCAATCATGCATAAAGCATTGATTATGCAACAATTTCCAACTTCAATGCAATTTTATATAAACATCTCTAAAATTCGATACATTAATCTGTAATATTTTTAAAATTATCATAATACTACAATAATTTATTATATTCGAAAACTTCAGCAAAAGCAAATGAATTTTATTCAAATGACGTCATCGAAATATAAATCGCCTCTATATAAAACAGCATTTCATTCATAAACATTTTTCCATTCCTTTCATTCATCCCAATACTATAATAATTTATTATATTTAAAAATTTAAAACCATGGAGGTACAAGTAATTTAACTCTATCCTTAAAACTTCATCAAGAAAATCACCTGGTTCTCTGTGTAAAATCAATTAATGTTCATTCATATCAGCTATATTGCAGACACCAAGAGCTAAATAATTTTGCGTTAAAGAAATGCAACAATTCTTATACAACTCATTTCACATATTTTGGTATTTGCATTCTCCATAAGTGAAAATTAGACTTCGTTGTAGAAATAATCAAAGTTTGATGATCATTTAAACTCAAATATATTGTAATTGCGTTCTTTCAGTATGCAGATGCACAGAATTTAAGCAAAAAGTAAAGCGGTTTTAGAACGGATACAACACTAAATAAGATTTAAAAAGACGATTAACTTTAAAATCACGATTTTGACACAAGATGGATGTCATATTCTATTTTGAAGTGGGTCACGTGATCTCTTCATATAATGGTCACGTGATCTCTTCATATAAATGGTGTAATTATTATTTTAATTTTTATTTAAAAAACTACTAAATTACTGAATATAATTTGCTAAATTTTTTTTATATATTTTATGGGATAATTTGAATATTTCCTAAGACTCTCGAAGCAATTTGTGAATTTTAAATTTGCTTGAAAAATGTTTGAAAAATTAGATCTCATAGGGTTCAATGTATTTCGTTTTTTCAACTCGGATTCAATTCAAAACTAATTGGGTGATATATATTATTCATTTGTATTTCCACAGGTCCCATAGACCGTCTAAACAACATACTAAAATTTCATTTTGATAAAGTCATTTTTACGGACGTTATTGTGCTAACGGACAGACATACAGACACATAGACAGAATGAACAGAGTCATAAGCACTTTTCAACTATGTTGTAAAGTGTTAAAAACAACATTTCATTATTTAGTATAGGTATTTCAAATAATTCAAGGTCTTTCTGAGCTCCTAATAAGATCATAATTTTTTCTATATAATGTTGAAACTGTAACAGATATGAAATATAAATATACATCAAAGTATTTCATAAATATTAATTACACCGGATTTTTGCAGAAAAAAAAATTAAAAAGAAAAAAATATATGTCCATCTATTTGTTAATTTGCTTCTAGAGTGAGAATCATATTTTTGATTCTTGTTTAATAAGTTTCGCGTAATTACAAACGTTACTCCAATCTAATTCATAATTATACAAATGTAACTCAATTGAAAATTTGTCAACATTACCAAATACGTGTAAAAATCAATATTTGGTCACGTGCTAAACCGCCAAGTATAGTAACCCATATATTTGCAGAAATCTTACTGGGCTTCAATATGCTTGATAAGTCAGCCTGTATTATAGGGGAGCTAAGTATTTGAGTGACGTCACACTTGCTGAGAATCCGTATGAGACGGGAGGAAATAAGTGCGGCATTTTAATAGACTTACAAAATGAGACATTGGATTACTTTTTAGAATTAAAAAAATAGCTTTACTTAAATATCTAAATGGGAAGATACTTGTAATATTGAAATTATGATATTCCAATATAACATTCAAATGTAGATTTTTTAAGTCGCCAATGACACATGCCCGAAAAAGACCTCTTTCTTTCGACCCAGACCGTCCAACCTACATGAAGATGTAAGGTATCTGTTTGGACGGCGGGGACAATGCCACCTAATCAGACCAGAACCCAGTGGGAGGCGACATCCATAGGGACCGTACCCTCCTTCCCCTATCAATAACCTCTCAGAAGGACTTTGGTCCTATTGTTTTAACGTGCCTGTACTCTACGTAAGCACGGAGCGGTTTGATCCGAGCCGGGAATCGAACTCTAGTTCTCACAGTGCACTTTTCTTTCCTTAATCACTGGGCTATCCCACCCCCATAAAGACCTGTTTTTAAAGGTAGCAGGGTGTCAGTTGTCACCCTTTTGGACAGATATTGAGTTTTACTTACGTTACAGTAGCTATACCGACCACCACTAAATGGGAAAAATTTATGCCTTTATGTAGGCACATCTAGTAATTTATTATTTGAGTTATCTCAACTCTGAAGTTGCATGAATCGATTGAAAACTTTAATGTGGTTTTCCACATTTTAGGGCAGGCGCTTCACACTTTGTATGCTTTAATTAAGTCTTCAAATAATATTTATCTTGATCTTATATCCTGCCTTAATTAATTAGAGTAAAGACTGTTTCCAAGGTGAATGTTTCAAAGATTGTTGTAATCTGGAAGCACACACGAAGCAATTATACCTTGTAGCTAAACCTTTCGGCCGGGATGAAAACCTGAGAGCAATGACTTTTATGTATTGTAATAAAATTTGATACGTCTGGATAGATTAAATGAATGAATTTGGTAATAGAAAGTATATTCACTTTAGAAAAGAGAAGGATAGGGAATTACTTTCGAAGAAGACGAAACCACTTTTGTAGTAACAGAAAAATGTAAAAATCGGATGCGGGCAGCACATTATTTTTCTTGCAGACTCAAAATCAATTTAATTTTTTTTTCTTCGTGCGCATTTAGTTAAATTTTAATACCGTATAAAATAGCTACTCTAGTTAAATTATATATTTGGCGGTATGACGCACTGCAAAATTAGCCAAGTCGCCAAAATGTTAAAAAACTAAATTATCTGGAGAACTGTTTATCCTAGCGTAAGGAGATTCGTTTTACTTATTTTGTCATAACTCATTGCGTATAAAACACTAGCGAGACGGAGGAGAAGCCTCCCGATTTGCGACGCGAGTTACGGGGTTGGCGAGCGTAGCGAGTAGGAGCGGAGCCCAACGGGCATACTACGCTTGCGTAACAGGTGGCACTAAAGTGCTCGCAAAGCGAGTTATGAGAGGTTGGTGAGCGTAATAAGATTAATGTAAATATAGAAGCTAGTACTTTGCTTGAATAGAATTGCTAGTACTTTATGTAAAAATAGAAGCTTCCATTACAATATTGCAAAATTTATCTCATACAAGTATTCTCCTGTATAGGATATCCAATGACCTCGCCGACTATTTATAAGCCATTATTTTATTTCCTCTTCGTATCTGGGAAAGCGAAATAACGTAAAACCTTTTCTAGTATGTTTAGAGTACTGCGGTGTAGAACATCCACTCATAATTATTTCAATAATACTTCCTAAAGTGAAAATACAAGTAGAGCTAATGCTAATGGATTACGCTTCTGGCCTGGATGGGCTTCAATATGCTTCACGAATCAACTCCTATTATAGAGGAGATTTAGTCCCAGTTGTGGTGTCATGAAGGCAGGGGATTTCTATTCCCACTTACGGTCGAAATGAAAATCGCAACTTTTATAGACCCAACGAAAAATCCATAAAAAGTTCAAAAATAGAGCAATTTTAATAGGATTTTTTTAGAATGCGAAGGCATTACTCAATATTCATTCCAAAGAGTAGAATCGTACAAATTTTAAACGGGATGAAATAAAAATAAATTGAATAAGTAAAATACACTTTGTGCAAAGGCGAAGGAAAAACTAGAGCACCGTAAATAAGCACAAATAGCACAATAAATCAGCATAAAGCTGTTTCGAGGGTACGTTGGATCCTCTTCGTCCGTGTGAGAAAACCATCAAACTCGAAGTACAAAAGAGGAATGATCGAGGAAGGAATAAGGTGGGGTATTATATACCCAAGACCTGGATTAAGAGAGAACCAATCAAAAAGCAACTTAAAATATCCATATTTCAATGTATTTAAGATTAATAATTACCTATGAATGAATTGCTTTATGGATTCAGTTCCAAACTCATTGGAAAGAGTGTCCTTTCCAATGGTGGCTAGATGGAAAATCTGCGATGATATTTTCGATAGTTAAAAAAAAAACCTATTTGTTTAAAAATCACTCAAAATTGCGCTTCAATATAAAATAATTAAAACACTAATTTGTATGTAAAAAAATCACTCCGAGGTATCTCGGATCCTAACCTAAACTGTACCAAATTTTGTAGCTTACATTTTTTGCAGCGCCGCCAACTGAAGAACAAACAGGTAAACAGAAGGCTTATTTCGTTATGTTAAATTTTCTTCGATTTCTGCCTGCTGTTAGATCTCCTGCTGTTTTCCTGCCTGCTACCATCTATTAAAATATGAAACTTGCTTCAAACCAACTTCAGCATTCATCTCCACCACTCTACCTTCCACTCTACCTTCCACTCTATCTTCCACTCTACCTAATACTTTACAGCATCTTCCAGGATCCAGCGTTATCTGGAAGCTCTCTAAACAGAGCATCCTTTAAGACAAATCTGATAAACATGTGCATGGTCGCTTTCTTAATCTTTGTTAATCTGTGAAGTGTAAAAGAAATCATATGCAAATCACATTAGATTTATTATATTACTAGCCACTTTATAAGGTCAGGAATTTCAATTTTGTGAAAACGTGTTATAAGTGCGAAGGAAATACTCCTTTGGCGAGGCAAGTTGCAATTGATGCCTTGAATTAAGGAATATTTGCTAATTAATAAATGAATATTCTAGTTTCATTCAGACTAAATTAATTATTATTGATCTGTAAGTATGATTTGAAAACGAGCTGTGTGTGATTGTGACGTAAGAGACAAACACGTAAAAACAGCTTTGGATTCAAGTTTATAATTTATTTACAGCTACGTGAATTTATGCAACATGGATTTTATAGCAGAATTAAAAAATAATTTCCCTAAGAGTTTTGTTTAAATAAGAATTTGAAATTGATTTTTTACTGAAAGTACTTTCAGTTGAAGAATAAATGTAATGGCTTAACGAAATATACAGAGGGTGTTTGTTCACACATTTTTGTAACGATTTTGAAAAAAAAAATGTTTACAAAGAAAGATAAGAATTTTATTTTCTAATATGTTTAATCTGATAGTCCTTTTCTTGAACTATCATATTACATCTTGATTTCTAAGATAAAAGAGCTTTTCTTAAAATATCAAGGTTGAGTTTGTTCCACTCCTCCACCACAATCTTTCAGAGTCCATCCAATGTTTCGGGATGCCGCTTGTAAAGAGCTTATTTTAAATGATCAAATGCGCAGTAATCCATACCTGCCAACCTGGGAAAATTGGAATGTGTAAAATTTTGCGTGAATGACGTTTATAATGATTTTTTTTAACTACACGCGCAAACGACATTTCTAATGAATTCAACAATGTACACGTACCTGCATTAAGAAATATTGCATTAAATATCAGGTTTACTGGTAGAATATGAAAATTCAGGACACCAATTTTATAAAATTTCAGGACAATAAATTATAAAGCAAAAAATATATAAAGGTTTTATCCGGTGAGGATTACTTTATAATGAAGACAAATATTTATGTTTGGCAAAACACAGGTTTTCACTAAAGAGAGTAACAAATATTGATCTTTAATAATAAAAAAAATATATAGCACTGAATTATATTCCTGCCATAATGGTTTCCCTTTTATTTGCCTAAATCATTGCTTTAATACTTTTTGAAAAATATCCCTTCACAGAGTTTATACCCATTTTTTAAATAGAAAAATTTATATTATGCAAATATAATTAAAAAATTAACCTTAATAATTAGCCATAATTTGAAAATAAGCTAGTTTAGTCGATCTAATATGCAACATTTAAATGATAGAGATGGAAGAAAAGATACTAACGTACTCTCGGCAATTCACGTGAAGTAACTGAATTGCGTAATCGCACTGTTTATGCGAAAATAATTAAGAAATTAACAGTAATAATTAATTAGAATACGAAAATAAGCTAGTTTAGTCAATCAAAAATGCAATATTTAGAAGATTGAGAGATGGGGGGGGGATGGAAAAAGATACTATTGTACTCTCGGCGATTCATGAGAACAAACTGAATTGCGCAATCGCAGTGTTTATACGAAATTAATGAACAAAATAACATTTTAGCGATTTATGCTGAATTAGACAACCTTTGAAGAAGTATATTTATTACTTTCATAAAATAAGCGATCGAGATCTTAATTTACGTTACACGCGGCCGTAAATCTCCGTTAATTTGATTGGCATTATGGATTTGCTACGATCCCGGAAATGGTAGATATTAGTGCTAAAAAAGCGGAAATGCGGTGTTTCCGAGGAATTATACTATGTCTGGTTAATTGATAAATTTCAAACATAAAAAGCCGGAGAATTTCGCCGGAGATTGATTTCCTATTATTGTTAAAAAATTCAAATAAATGCGGAGATGCGTAAAATATAGCAATATATGCGTAAAAGCGTAAAGAGGAGTTAAAATGCGTAAATTTTACGCATAATACGTAAAAGTTGGCAGGTATGCTTATATGAAGCGATCACGTGTCCATGATATGAAACGATCACATGACCCACTTCAAAATGATATATGGCATCCATCTTGTGTCAAAATCGTGATTTTTAAAGTTCTTTTTATTTCATATTGAGTGTTGTATCCGTCCTAAAACTACTTTATTTTTGCCTAAATTCTGTGCATCTACATACTGAAACAACGCAATGACAATATATTTCAGTTTAAATGCTCTTCCAAATTTGATTATTTCTACTATTAAGCTATTTTTCACCTATGTAAAATGTAAACAGCAAAATATGTAAAATGAGTTGTATTAGAATCGCTGTAATTCTTTAACACAAAATCATTTAGTCCATGGAGTCTGCTTAGCTGATGTGAATAAAATATTCATTGATTTTAGAAAGAGACGGACGATATTTTTCGATGAAGTTACGCATTGAGTTTACTTACTTGTAGCTCAATGGTCTTAATTTTTAAATAAAATAAATTATTATAGTATTGTGATGAATGACATGAATGGGGGAATTATTTATGAATGAAATGTTGCTTTTATAGAGAGAGCCAGGCGTGTTATTTTTTTATGACGTCATTTGAATGAATTTCAGTTGTTTTCGATGAAGTTTTCAAATATAATAAATTATCGTAGTATTATGATAATTCTAAAATTATTACCGAAGAATGTATCACATTTTAGAGATGTTTAAACCAGGCAATTTATACTTTAATGCCGTCATTTGAATGAAGTTAATTTTTTTCGATGAAGGTTTAAGGTGTCAAATATAATAAATTAATGTGTGATAAGTTTTAAAATATTACCGACGAATGTATTGCATTTTAGACATGTTTAAATAAAATTGCATTGAAGTTGGAAAGTGTTTCATAATCAATGCTTTAAGCATGATTGATCTTTCTTGTTTTCTACTTTCCTTATTTTAAGTTTTCCGTTATAACAGAATCCAACAATAACCATTCGTTCGTTATTAATTCCCCCGTGGTGAAGGGTCGCCTATGCACCACGTCCACAAGATCCCCCCAGGGTATCCCATTGTGAAGTACCTTGATGGCGAAGGGGAGAAGATTTGCAGCTTTACTTTTACAAAGGCCCCCGAAGGGAGGGAATCTGACTTGGTCTCGACATGACAACATCCACGCCCACTGGCGGGATTCGAACCCGCAATTCGACAATCCATCGATCAGACCGAAACGCATGCCCCTGACCGCTCGACCACCGGATCGGCAGCAATAACCATAAAACCTTTAGCAACATTTTCCTTATTTTCTCTGAACCAACCTTCGTTGGGTATGTATTGTTTACCATTTCCACTGTCAAATGTAAACTTTGATGTTTTTTAACACTTTACAACAAAGTTGAAAAGTGTTTATGACTTTGTTCATTCTGTCTGTCTGTCTGTCTGTCTGTCTGTCTGTCTGTCTGTCTGTCCGTTAGCACAATAACTGCCGTAAAAATGAGTTTATCAAAATGAAATTTTAGTATGTTGTTCAGACGGTCTGTAGGACCTATGGGAATATAAATAAATAATATCACCCAATTAGTTTTTTATTGAACCCAGGTTGAAAAAATGAAATACATTGAACCCTATGGGACCTAATTTTTCAAACATTTTTTAAGTAAATTTAAAATTCACGAATTGCTTCGAAATTTTTAGGAAATATTCACATTATCCCATAGAATATATAAAAAAAAATTCAGTAAAATATGTTAAGTAGTTTTTTAATTAAAAAAATTATTTAATATAGGGAAAAAAACAAATTCAATTAAATTCTGACTTTGGGATATCTTCCAGAAAGAAAAGAGAGAGATATTATATAATAAATATCTCTCCATTTGTTTAAACGTTTAGCATATGGGAGTGGCTTCATATTTTAAAATAAATTTGGTAGATAACAATTTTTCATTTTTTTAAAATTTTATATAACTCTTCATGATAAATTTAATTGATGGCATTTTAAATGCACTTTCCTACGTCCTAGAGAGTTAAAATTTGGTACACAGCTTAAATTTGTTGAACATTTTATTCGACAAAAATTTGATGGATCTTTAAATATAGATCATACATTTTTTTCGAAATGGCCTGAAAATAATCCCCGTTCACTTCTATAAATCATTGGTGTAATATTGTTAAAAATTCTGATGTGGACAGCACATGTCTTTCCCTGCAGACTCATATTCGTTCTCTTTATTTATTCAATGATAATTTGAGTTTATCTGAACAACATAAGTATTTTAAATGACATTGAATTTACACGTTAAACTTAAATTTGGTTCTCATTTGATAGCTGGACTTATTGTCAAAGGTGGCGTAGCGAAAACGCGAAAAAACTAGAATATCTCAAGAACGGCTAGTCCTAGAGTAATGGGGTTAGTCTTATTCTTTTTGTTGTCAAAAATCACATATAAAATAGGAATTTAATTGATGTAATTGAGCACACGTAGTCTTTTATTTTTATATATAACGATTTTTGCTGGCCATTTCGCAAAAATAGCCCGTTCCTTTTTCCCGAATCGTAGTAGAATAACCTACAAATGATTTATATACCAAATTTTGTTAAATTTGGTATATAAATCACTTGTAGGTTATTGAAATATTATACTCCAAATTTTGTTAAATTTGGTTCATTAGTTTTTAGCTAGAGTGGATAAAGGCAATTTCTGCGGCCATTTCGCAAAGAAGGCAGATTCTTTTATTACGAATCGTACTATAATCTAATGAACATCAGGATTTCCCACAAAAAACATACCTACCAAATTGTATGAAATTCGGTCCATTAGTTTTTCAATTAGAGTGGATGTAATATCCACACAGACACACAGAAACATACACAGATACACCCTTACACACACAGACGTCTTCCTAAAAGTAGTTTTTTCGTGCTCTAGAAGTCCCAAAACGTGTAGATCCTTTGAAAATTCGAGTTCCGATCTTCGGCACGATTCCAATACTTTGAGTACATACACATACACATATATATTATCTGTGTATTATCTGTGTATCTAAATTCCGTGCCTATGCAATTACAATAGTTGTGATTTTAAATGATCCCTAAACTTTTATTATTTCTTCAAGGAAGCCTAATTTTAACATATGCAGAATGCAAATATCTCAAGCGATTGTAAGATGAATTACATAAGAATTGCTGAATTTTTTTCACACAAAATTATTTAGCTCTGGAGTCTGGAATACAAGTTATATGAATGAAATATTCATTGATTTTGCATAAAGAATCAGATGATTTATATTTCGATACAGTTTTAAATATTTAAGTATAATAAATTACTGTAGTACTGTGATAATGTAAAAGATATTACCACTGAATGAATCACATTTTAGAAATTTTTAAATGAAATTACATTTCAGTTGAAAAGTGTTTCATAATCAATGCTTATGCATGATTGATCTTTCTTGTTTTTCCTTTTTTAACACTTTACAACAAAGTGGAAAAGTGTTTATGACTTTGTTCATTCTATCTGTCTGTCTGTCCGTTAGCACGATAACTGCCGTGAAAATGACTTAATCAAAATGAAATTTTAGTATGTTGTTCAGACGGTCAGTAGGACCTATGGGAATGTAAATCAATAATATCACCCAATTAGTTTTGGATTGAACCCGGATTGAAAAAATGAAATACATTGAGCCCTATGGGACCTAATTTTTCAAACATTTTTTAAGCGGATTTAAATTTCACAAATTGCTTCGAAAATTTTAGGTAATATTCAAATTGTTCCATAAAATGCATAAGAAAAAAATTAGCGAAATATATTCAGTAGTTTTTTAAATAAAAATTAAAATAATAATAACACCTCTTATATGAAGCGATCACGTGACCATGATATGAAAATATCACGTGACCCACTTCAAAATGATATATGGCATTTATCTTGTCTCAAAATCGTGATTTTTAAAGTTTTTTTAAATTCATATTGAGTGTTGTATCCGTCCTAAAATCACTTTATTTTTGCATAAATTCTGTGCATCTACATACTGAAACAACGCAATTACAATATATTTGGATGAGTTTAAATGCTCATCCAAACTTGATTATTTCTACAACGAAGCCTATTTTTCACCTATGTAAAATGTAAACAGAAAAATATGTAGAATGAGTTGTATTAGAATTGCTGTATTTCTTTAACACAAAATCATTTAGTTCATGGAGTCTGCATAGCTGATATGAATCAAATATTCATTGATTTTACAAACAGAAGGACGATTTATTTCCATGAAATTTTACGCATAGAGTTTAATTGCGTGTAGCTCCAAGGTCTTAATTTTTAAATAAAATAAATTATTATAGTATTCTGATGAATGACATGAATGGGAAAATGTTATGAATGAAATTCTGTTTTTATAGAGAGATCCAGGCGTGTTATTTTTTCTATGACGTCATTTGAATGAATTTCAGTTGTTTTCGATGAAGTTTTCAAATATAACTATCGTAGTATTATGATAGTTTTAAAAATATTTCCGAGGAATGTATCGCTTTTGGAGATGTTTAAACCAGGCAATTTATAATTCAATGACATTATTTTAATGAAGTTCATTTTTTTCGATGAAGGTTTAAGTTTTCAAATATAATAATTTAATGTAGTATTGTAATAAGTTTTAAAATATGACCAAGGAATGTATTGCATTTTAGACATGTTTAAATAAAATTGCATTGAAGTTGGAAAGTGTTTCATAATCAATGCTTTAAGCATGATTGATCTTTCTTTTTTGATAATTATGTTACTTAATTTAAGTGTAGAAATATTAAAACCAGGCTTTTCACATCTTTTTTTAATAATCGAATAAAAGTATTATAATTTAATAAGAGTACTTCTCTTCGGAAAGCACAAAATTACGTGTAGCCTTCGATCCATTCTTTATTTTCTAGCGACATTTTAAAGCAAAGAATATTATTAATGATACAGACGATAATTAAATCCTATCCCGACTCGATGGCGGCCAAGTTATTTTTTATTTAAATTTAATTCATGGAGAAAGTCAAAATCGTTACAAAAATGTTTGAACACCCTCTGTATATTTTACATCCAATAGTTATTTATTCGGGCAATTTACCTTCTGCTTCTGAATATTAAGGTGCGATTAAATTTGTTCTTCAACACGCTGTTCGAATAAATGGGCAGCAAGAGACTGAAATTTATGCGTTTAGCTGGCATGAACTGTTATTGCTTCGCTTTTAGGATATCAAATACAGAATTTTTATTGGGCTTATTTTTAGTCCCTATTCTACTTTTACATACATATATAGAATATCCTATAAATGCTTTAGTATCAACTCTAGATTTCTGCACGAATATAAATTAAATTAAGGTTAACTGATATCAACATTTTGTTAAACTGATATTCATTCCTGTATTTTCCAATTAGGGTACCTTTAAAGATGTCTTATTTCTAACGGAGAATTGAATCAATAATTTCCGTCCAACTAGAATAACTATCTTTTGTTCCACGAAAATAATTGTATTCCCTCTATGTTTGAGGAGGATCCTATATTCTCCTTTTTAACATTTTACAACATAGTTGAAAAATGTTTATGACTTTGTTCATTCTGTCTGTTTGTTTGTCTGTCTGTATGTCCCTTCGCACGATAACTGCCGTAAAAATGATTTTATCAAAATGAAATTTCAGTATATTGTACAGACGGTCTGTGGGACATATGGGAATGTAAATTAATTATATCACCTAATTAGTTTTGGATTGAACCCGGGTTGAAAAAATGAAATACATTGAACCCTATGGGACCTAATGTTTCAAACAATTTTTAAGCAAATTTAAAATTCACAAATTGCTTCGAAAGTTTCAGGAAATATTCAAATTATCCCATAAAATATATAAAAAAATTTCAGCAAAATATGTTCGGTAGTTTTTTAAACAAAAATTAAAATAATAATTGCACCCATATTATATGAACTAATCACGACCCACTTCAAAATAAAATATGGCATCAATCTTATGTCAAAATCGCATTTTATAAAGTTCTTTTTAATTTATATTTAGTGCTGCATCCGTCCTAAAACCGCTTTATTTTTTAATTTTTTCTGTGCATCTATATACTGCGCCAACGCAATCACAATATTTTGGAGTTCAAATGATCATCAAACTTTGATTATTTCTACAACGAAGCCTAATTTTTATGTATGACGAATGTAAACACATCAAGCTGGAAGATGAATTACATAAGAAATGCTAAATTTCTTTAACGTAAAGCTACTTTGCTCTGGAGTCTGCGGCATAGCTGATATGTCTGAAACATTCATTGATTTTACATAGAGATGCAAACGATTCTAAAGTATTACCTTTTACGATGAAGTTTTAAACGTGGAGTTAGAAAATACTTTTACCTCCATGGTATTAAGTTTTTAATTAGAATAAATTATTGTAGTATTTTGATAATTTCAAAAATATCACCTCTGAATGTATCGCATTTTACACATGTTTAAATAAAATTGCATTGCACGTGGAAAGTGTTTCATAATCAATGCTTTATGTACGTGTGATTGATCTGTCTTGTTTAGATTTCTTCAGAGATGCAACTTTCGATCTGTATGATCTCGTCAAGTGTATTTTTATTACAGAGTTCAGCATCCGGCCCGTACTAACTCTTCTGTACGTCTGTCTGTCTGTGTGTCTGTGTGTTTGTCTGTGCAATGTATGTATCCACTCTAACTCGGAAACTAATGGACCAAATTTTATAAAATTTGTTAGGTAAGTCACTTGTGTATGACCCTGGTGCAGATTGGTTTTTAGTACGATTTGGGACAAAAAAAACCGCCATTTTTTTGTAAAGGGCCCACAGAAATTGCCTGCAACCACTTTATCTAAAAAACTAATAAATCAAATTTTACAAACGGTAGAAGATAAATCACCTGTGGGATACCCTGCTGCTGATTAGATTTTGGTACGATTGGGAAAAAAAGAACTTGCCTTTTTTTGCAAAATGGCCCGCAAAAATCGCCAAAATCTAAAATAAAAAACTACGTATGCTCAAATATATTAATTAAATGATTGTTTTATATGTAATTTTTAAAGATCAAAAGAATAAGATCAACTCCATTACACTAAGACTACTCGTTCTTGAGATAGTTTAGATTTTTCGTATTTTTGCTACACCACTTTAGAAAATAAACCCAGCTACCAAATGAAAACGAAAATTGAATTAAAAGTGTAAATTCAGTGTAATTTAAAATAATTATGGCTGTTATTTTGTGTAATTAAACTCTATTTAATAAACTATTGAAGAAATAAAGAGAACGCGAATATGAGTCAGCAGGGAAAGTCATGTGCTGCCCACATCAGATTTTTTATATACATGCCATATATTTTAAGCACAGAAAAATTCATAATTTCCCCTACCACCAAATGATCTTATTTATTATAAAACTTCAATCATATATGGCACGAAATAAAAATTTAATAGAAATAAAAAATTAAAAAATCTGATGTGAGCAGCACATGACTTTCCTTATATAATGCAATGAATTTACTACTTTTACAGTAAAAAAAAATAGATTATTTTTATAGTAGTTATTTGTATTCTTTCCAAGATATTAAATTTTCGTCAATGAGTCGTCATTTTCCATGTCGTCATCATCAATGAGTCATCATAGATTTAGCGTCATTTTTATCCATGTGGCAAGTTTTTCGTTAATTCAGCAAAAAAGTCGCCAAGTTGGCGACATTCCACCAAATTCTTCGCCAAAATCTCGCCAAGCATTATGGACGACGAAAAATGTGATTCTAACAGCAGATAAATGACTATTGGCGTTCAAATAAAAAAGTATTACAGAAAGTATCTTTTTTTAATGAACGTGATAGATCCACGAGAATAATGTCACCCAATTTATCGCATGGTATTACATATGAAAAGTTAACATGTTTCTCAATAGGAAACATTTTCTTTTTATTTTATATGACTTTTTGATAATTTTTTTGAAAAATGTGCAATATCTCGAGAACGGTTTATGTTAGCGTTCTAAAATTTATGCCAATCGTTTTTCAATGAAAAATTGCATAAGAAATATCTATTTGCGTAACTTTATTAGCGTTTTTGATTTTTTGACGATTTTTTCAAAATTTCACTTGAAAATTTAGGGAGGTTCTGAACATTCGATTGCGTATAAAAACAATAAGCTTCCAGTGTTTACGGATTGTGATTTTTGTACCAAATTTCATTCGAATCGGTCCATTCGTTCGTCAGTTAACGTCTCAACAGACTCACTGACACACACACACACACACTCACATACTTTCACACACACACACGCAGACATCACTGCAAAAATGTTTGATTCGTGATCAGGGATGCTTGAAACGTGCTCTCCCGTCAAAAACTCGAAATCGAATTTTCGACCCCGTCACAATACTTTCCTTATACATATAAGGAAAGTAATAAATGTTTAATAGAAATGAGTGAAAACATTTACGAAACATTTATGAAAACATTTCTGTTAAGCTTCATATTCATAAACTTGAATAAAAAAGTTTGATGTGTGCAACACATGACTTTCCTTATAAAATGTAATGAATTTACTACTTTTACAGTAAAAAAATAGATTTATCTTATAGTAGATACTAACATTCTTTCCAAGATATTGAATTTTCGACAATTAGTCGTCATTTTCATTGATTTAGCGTCATTTTTATCCATTTGGCGAGATTTTGTTATTTTTGGCAACATATCAAAAAGTCGTCAAGTTGGCGACATTCCACAAAATTCGTCACCAAAATCTCGCCAAGCGTTATGGACGCAGAAATAAGTTATTCTTAGAGCAGAAAAATGACTATTGGCGTTCAAATACAAAAGTATTACTTAAAGTATCTTTTTTCATGAATGGAACGAGTTAGATCCACGAGAATAATGTCACCCAATATATCGCATGGTATTACATATGAAAAGTGAACATGTTTCTCAATAGGAAATATTTTTTTTTTATTTTATATGACTTTTTGATAATTTTTTGAGAAATGTACAATATCTCGAGAACAGTTGATGTTACCGTTCTAAAGTTTATGTCAATCGTTTTGTAATGAAAAATTACATACGAAATGTCTATTTATGTAACTTTATTTGCGGTTTCGATTTTTTGACGATTTTTTCAAAATTTCATTCGAAAATTTAGGGAGGTTCTGAACATTCGATTGCATATAAAAACAATAGGCTTCCAGCGTTTACGGATTGTGATTTTGTACCAAATTTTGTTCGAATCGGTCCATTTGTTCGTCAGTTATCGTCTCCATAGACTCACTGACACACACACACACACACACATACTTTCACACACACACACACACACACACACACACAGACATCACTTCAAAAATGTTTGATTCGTGATCAGGGATGCTTGAAACGTGCTCTCCCGTCGAAAACTCGAATTCGAATTTTCGACCCCGTCACAATACTTTCCTTATACATTAAGTATATAAGGAAAGTGACAAGAAATCGACCACAGACATCAGACTGACAGATAGATAGAAGGAGATCACTCAAAAAATACTGAAAAAGTGTTCAGAAGATTTTAAAATATATATTGGCATCAAAATATCGAAATCGAAAATTTTCGTGAAAACAGCACTATCTTAATGAGAAGGCATGAAAAAGTAAATAGAGTATAGAGAAAGTATCCTTTTCGCGAAAATTTTCTAATTCCAGATTTTGATACCAATGTATGTTTTAAAACCTCCTGAACACGTTTCCCAATTTTTGGAGTGGTGTCCATCTGTCTGTCTGAGGTCTATGGTTGATTTCTTGTGTACATGATAGCAGTCATGAATATTAACGAGTTTTCTCGAAATTTTATATCCGGCTTTGTTATAAAAATAATATAGAACTAGATAGATTTTTACTTTCCTTATATACATAATGTATAAGGAAAGTATTGTGACGGAATCGAAAATTCGAATTCGAGTTTTCGACGGGAGAGCACGTTTCAAGCATCCCTGATCACGAATCAAACCTTTTGAAGTGATGTCTGTCTGTGTGTGTGTGTGTGTCAGTGAGACTGTGGAGACGATAACTGACGAACGAATGGACCGATTCGAACGAAATTTGGTACAAAAATCACAATCCGTAAACACTGGAAGCTTATTGTTTTTATACGCAATCGAATGTTCAGAACCCTCCTAAATTTTCGAGTAAAATTTTAAAAAAATCGTCAAAAAATCAAAACCGCTAATAAAGTTACACAAATCGACATTTCTTATGTAATTTTTCATTAGAAAACGATTGACATAAATTTTAGAACGCTAACATGAACCGTTCTCGAGATATTGCACATTTTTCAAAAAAAATATCAAAAAGTTATATAAAATAAAAAAAAATATATTTCCTATTGAGAAACATGTTCACTTTTCATGTGTAATACCATGCGATAAATTGGGTGACATTATTCTCGTGGATCTAGCTCGTTCCATTCATGAAAAAAGATACTTTAAGTAATACTTTTGAATTTCCGACGAGTGATGACTTTCTCTATATTATAATGCAATAAATCGACTTCCTTCAAGGTGAAAAAATGATGTACGGCACAATGTTTTTAATGTTGAATTGTATATTTGGCGTTTTTATGGATGACAACAACATCTGTACATCTGAAAATTTTTACTTTCGCCATCTATCAACCGGCTGCAACAGTAAAAAAATCCGATGTGGGCAACACATGACTTTCCTTATATAATGTAATTAATTTACTACTTTTACAGTAAAAAAAAGTAGGTTTTTCTTATAGTAGATACTAATATTCTTTCCAAGATATTAAATTTTCGACAATTAGTCGTCATTTTTATCCATTTCGCGAGATTTTCGTTAATTTGGCAACATTTCAAGAAGTCGCCAAGTTGGCGACATTCCGCCAAATTCGTCGCCAAAATCTCGCCAAGCGTTATGCACTAAGAAATAAGTTATTCTTACAGCAGATAAATGACTATTGGCGTTCAAACACAAAAGTATTACTAAAATTATATTTTTTCATGAATGGAATGAGCTAGTTCCACGAGAATGATGTAACCCAATTTATCGCATGGTATTACATATGAAAAGTGAACATGTTTCTCAATAGGAATTTTTTTTTATATGACTTTTAGATAATTTTTTTAAAAAAATGAACAATATCTCGAGAGCGGTTCATATTAGCGTTCTAAAATTTATGTCAATCGTTTTCTAATGAAAAATTACATAAGAAATGTCTATTTGCGTAACTTTATTAGTGGTTTTGATTTTTTGACGATTTTTTCAAAATTTCATTCGAAAATTTAGGGGGGTTCTTAACATTCGATTGCATATAAAAGCAATAGGCTTTCAGTGTTTACGGATTGTGATTTTTGTATCAAATTTGGTTCGAATCGGTCCATTCGTTCGTCAGTTATCGTCTCCACAGACTCGCTGACACACACACACACAGACACATACTTTCGCACACACACACATACACACACACAGACATCACTTCAAAAATGTTTGATTCGTGATCAGGGATGCTTGCAACGTGCTCTCCCGTCGAAAACTCGAATTCGAATTTTCGACCCCGTCACAATACTTTCCTTATACATTATGTATATAAGGAAAGTAAAAATTAAGAATTAAACAGGAGTCATCTTACATAATTATTTCTATTGAAATTCTGATTCAAATGGTATTTTCTAGAAAAATATGCAATTGTATCTGTATATCTATGGATTAGATGCCGATTGGTCAAATGTATCTCCATGTATTGAATCCCAGTTGGGTAATTAGTTCTTTAATAGTGACCAAGCAACTTAATTCTGCAAGTTAAATACATTGAATTAGTGAAGTCGAAAATTCTGTCAGAAGTACTACGATTTACGGGAGCGAATTTTAATTGAGTGTTACAAGAAATAATATGTTATTTTGTATTTAAGAAATCAAAATAAGGATATAGTACAGATGCGGAGTTTCACTTCGGGTTGAGTAACTAAAAGAGAACATGTAGTGTTAGAAATCATTCTGGCTGATAACAGCATTGACAGCATTAAAAATTTCTGCATGCCGCAATTATGTAAATATATACAGTGACTGATGAAGTTGTATTCAAATTCCGATTTCGAATTTATAGAAAATTGAAGAGCAATTGCCTGTCACGAAACAAGCTGTTCTGAGGTGCACATAAAAGTAAATATTCCTTATCGTTTTTTATCGTATATCACTCCTTTCAATTTATTTATTTATTTATTTATTTATTTATTTATTCAATTAACGTGGCAACTACAGATGAAATCCAGTTACAGTAGCCACACAAGAAATTAAAAAGTACAGAACATAGGATACAAGAATACTAATTAGTAAACATATCAAGCGCATTGAAACAGGCTTTTTTAAAACAGGCAGGGGTCAAGTTAAATATATCAATATCAGCACAATAAGTATTATATAGATCAACAAATTTATAGATAGAATAGCATTTAATTAGATTACGCATTCTTTGACTTTTTTGATAGCTTGTATTGTTTTCTCATTTTATATAGAGCAATTGCTTTTTTAGTAGCCAATAAATTTTTGGAGACTTTAATTTTTCAAGTCTTTAATCACGTTCTTAAACTGCTAATATAGAAAACCGATGTCTTCTCTTTCCGTGGGATAAAACCTCATCGATCTATGTACAGAATTTCAAATTTGTATCTCATACCAAAATGACTTTTACGCATAATTGGGAAGCCAAATATTTTTTTCCTTAAATATTTAGATGAAAATATTCTTATGTTATCGCTTGAGAACTGCATAACTAGATATACGGCCAGCTATGCACATCGTATTGAACGAGAATGCATGGGTACATATTGCATTTAACTAAACAAAAGAAGATACTAGTCTGTCTGTTCATTTGTTTGTCTGTTCTGTGAATGCGGGATAGTGAAACACATTCATATAACACAACTCATAAAGGTGGAGGACCACACAGTACACTTGGGAAACATTGCAATCCTGGAAATCGTAGGAGATGCAAACACAGTGATTATTCTTGAGGCCGTTAATATTCTTGAAGAAAAGTTAATTAACTATATAGTGGAAGTGTCCCCAAAATACCACAGGTTCGCTCCCCTGATGTTGAGCGAAATTACTCAACAATGACCGGAACTCATTAAATGTAATGGCAAGATATGACATATATCATACATAATCAATAATAATAATCATTGAAATTAAACAAATTCTTTAATTTGGAATTTTCATCACACACACATAGGCCCTTTAATATTATAATCAGGCAGTCGATTTCATAACACAGTCAAGTTCTTATTAATGCCATACCATTAAACCAGTTACATAATCAAACAATTTGTGTTATTTCCTTTACCAACAAGTCTTATGTATTTCTTATATTTACTTCCAGATATTCGAATTAAAACATAAAATACTATTAATATGAATCCAGCGATTCTAAAAATAATGTAAATCTTTACTTGAATGTATTATTTCATTAATTTATATTTACTTTAACAGAGATAATAAAACTTATACACTTGACCGTTTCTTTAAAATACCTTTACTGATTCACTATAAATTTAGAATGTTTAGCCAAGTTCTCAAAGATTCCAAAATCCTTTTTATTCTCCAAAAGGAACATACTTACAAAATACTGGAGGGCTCTAGAAAACCCGTCGGTCATACACTTAAAGTGAGATGGATAATTTATACTTAATTTTAACTTTATTCATTGTTAACAATTTATGGAGAGCATTCTTATATATGACCGACAGATTCAATTTCCTTTGTCCAACTCCTCAAAAAGTAGCGTCCTTTACAGCCACTTCAGAAGCTCTGACGTCACACAACATATATACATGTACCAGGAGCTCGCATTACTTGCTCGCTGAAAGAGAGCGAAAATGGACCACATAAAATTAAAACAAATGTACTTCCAACGGCTTTTTCTGAAAGGCGGAAGTTCAACGGAAAATAACATGTAAATGCAGAAAAGCTGCGATTTCATTCTGAGCCAGTATTACTTTCCTTATATACATAATGTATAAGGAAAGTATTGTGACGGGGTCGAAAATTCGAATTCGAGTTTTCGACGGGAGAGCACGTTTCAAGCATCCCTGACCACGAATCAAACATTTTTGAGGTGATGTCTGTGTGTGTGTATATGTGTGTGTGTGTGTGTGTGTGTGTGTGTGTGAAAGTATGTGTGTGTGTGTGTGTGTCAGTGAGTCTGTGGAGACGATAACTGACGAACGAATGGACCGATTCGAACCAAATTTGGTACAAAAATCACAATCCGTAAACACTGGAAGCCTATTGTTTTTATACGTAATCGAATGTTCAGAACCCCCCTAAATTTTCGAATGAAATTTTGAAAAAATCGTCAAAAAATCAAAACCGCTAATAAAGTTACGCAAATAGACATTTCTTATGTAATTTTTCATTAGAAAACGACTGGCATAAATTTTAGAACGCTAACATGAACCGTTCTCGAGATATTGCACATTTTTAAAAAAAATTATCAAAAAGTCACATAAAAAAAAAATTCCTATTGAGAAACATGTTCACTTTTCATAAGTAATACCATGCGATAAATTGGGTGACATCATTCTCGTGGATCTAGCTCGTTCCATTCATGAAAAAAGATACTTTGAGTAATACTTTTGCATTTGAACGCCAATTTATCTGCTGTAAGAATAACTTACTGCTTTGTCCATAATGCTTGGCGAGATTTTGGCGACGAAATTGGCGGAATGTCGCCAACTTGGCGATTTTTTGAAATGTTGCCAAATTAACGAAAATCTCGAAAAATGGATAAAAATGACGCTAAATCAATGAAAGTGACGACTAATTGTGGAAAATTCAATATCTAATAAGTTATATAATATATAAATATATAATAATAGTTATATAATATATGTCGAAAATTCAATATCTAATAAGTTATATATATATATATATATATAACTTATATCTTCGTCCATAACGCTTGGCGAGATTTTGGCGACGAAATTGGCGGAATGTCGCCAACTTGGCGACTTTTTGAAATGTTGCCAAATTATCGAAAATCTCGCCAAATGGATAAAAATGACGATAAATCAATGAAAATGACGACTAATTGTCGAAAATTCAATATCTTGGAAAGGATATTAGTATCTACTAGAAGAAAAACCTATTTATTTTATTGTAAAAGTAGTAAATTCATTTCATTATATAAGGAAAGTCATGTGTTGCCCACATCAGATTTTTTTACTCTTACATTTGGCTCGATAAAAGGCATTTAAAATTTGAAAATATGAACTTGCACAAATCGCGACATCACAGCTGATCGCGTAGCGGACAATCCAAATGACCAATAGATGAGAAATTTTGTACAGTGATACTTCAGGCCAGGTCCGAAGAGTCTTCAGAACAATATTTTTAAAAGTCGAATCAGTTTTTTTTAGTTATTTTGTTTTGAGGTGCATGTTTGAGCGATTTTCTCGCAAATAAGATTTTTAGTGATCGAAAATATTATCATAGCTTTCATTTTAACACCTGCGAAAAAATCGTGAAACAGTATTTTCAACGAGCTTTAAACCCCATCAGTAAAAAAATTCCTTCATATTAAAGCAGAAAATGGAAATTCATCGAAATATGTGTAGTTTATGCAATTTCATTTTAATGTCTGTGCATCGGTTAATGGGAGAATTCACACGATTAAAATTCTTAACATGGATATGATGCGTGAATATGATACATTCGCATTCTAGTAAAAACTTTTGACAATTATTCCATTTCGGATTTTTCTATGAATTTTTAAAATGGGTCCATAAAAGTTGCAATTTTCAATTTCGATCGCTTTCGGGGTTTGTACTTCTGACGTCACAACTAGGGACAAGAACATGTTTCTTAAAGGTAAAGGAATACACTATCGGAAGTCATAATGTCTCAACACGTTTTTTTTAACACATGTTTTAAACGGGCGTATTTTTAAACCGTTTGTGGTATTCAAAAATTCGGGAGAGTTTAAACTCGTAATGACACAATATATAGAAGTCCTACAGCAGCTCTTTAGTTCCATTTTCTATTGTAACAACTGCTTTATTGGAGATCTCTCTCTCTGAGACTTAGGAAGGATTATAGTCCAGTTCAGGCAATGGATAGAGGTAGTTACTATTGATTTGGCTTTATTTGAATTGGTTTTATTTGTACCATTTCATAAATTTTTCGTTCGCTGTATCTATCAAACTGAAACAATCGCATTGACTTTGTACCAGGCTAATATACGTTTGATTATATTAGTAAGGATAATTTTACAAACTTGTGGCCTTTGCAGCTTCATGAAGCCTGAGCTAAATTGTATACGAATTTAATGTCGGCTACGTGGGAGGATTGAAAATGTCAGTTCCCGTAGTAGCTCGCAAAAATTGTGGGTTATAGCTAGTTTCTTGCTGCCATTTATGATATCAGCTGTTCCATGCTGACTATCGTCATGGTAATAAGAGTGAAATCGGTCAATTGATGCTGTTATGGACAATGGGAGTGTCTTCCCTCCCATCTACAATACATATTAATATAAAGGAAAATATAGTGCTGAGATCAAACATTTGATTTTCTGATTTTGACGGATCTGCACGCTTTGAAAATACCTGAACATGAATCAACCACATTTTCAATGATGTCTGCGAGTCTGTTTATGGGAACGATATCTTTTGAGCAAATTCATAAAATTGTAAAACAGATATGTATGCTTATTTCAATATGCAAAATTTGGAGACCTATTGGATTTCGGAAATGTAAGAAAATGATGACCGATGAAAGAAAAGACCTAAATTTAAAAAAATAAAATCAAAATCGGAAATCGATTAAACGTTATAAAAATATAATGACGCCTACAAATATTATAAAAATGCATATTTAAAAGTGAATGATATTTAAAATAATTATTATTATATGATATATAAATAATTATGAAAGGTGATGCATATTTAAAAGTGAGTGATATTTGAAATGATTATTATTATGCGATATATAAATAATTATGAAAGGTGATGCATATTTAAAAGTGAAGTTTTATTTAAAAGTAAATGCTATCATATGTTATACCTTATCATTTTATGCCTAACTCGAGATAATTCATATTTTCGATCTTAAAATGAAAAAGTTGATATCAAAATAAAATAAACCCTTACAGAGTCAATTTCGTGAATAAAAACGTGCGATTCCGACTGCGTAGCTCAGCGATAGAGCGTCGGCAGACCAGTAAGGAAATCAGTGCTTTGATTCTTGGTTAGGGCAGCAAGGTTTACGCTCCCGAACAAATTAGCACTGTAGATTAATGCAGTGATGTTGGGGGTCTGAAAGTGACCTTAGTATCAAATAATTTCAAACAGGTTGGTACGATTAGTACGGATCCCGTGAATTTTGGCATATTGGATGCCGATTTCAAATTGGAAAACCAACGATAACGTGAGATACGAACCTGGTTGGAAAAAGTAGTATCAGGAAGCTAACATGAGATAGAAATTGCAGGAGGTGGTCAGTCAGGTTATCAAGTTACACATCAATCGGGCACTAGAGAGAGGAGAATGTGGAATTCACTTTCAATTCTGTCCCAGAAGTTCAACGGCAGCCCATCAGGACCTTTAATGCTATTGCATAAATAATTATTTCACGAGTAATTTTTATTGCAAAACAAAAGACTCCAACTGAACCATTCTTAAGATATTAAACTATTTTCATATAAATTTATCAAAGAATTACATACAATTAACATAGTAGTGAGTATCAACCAATATGTGCACTATCCATATGCTATATTACGCAGCAAATCTATTAACATCATTCTCGTGGATATTCGCTGTTCCATTTATGACAGAAGATATTTTTTTAAGTAATTTTGTATATTGACGCGTAAGAACTCCAAATTGTCATTTATTTCACTGGATATTAATTAAACACCAATTGCTCTTCGATAAAGGTTTTGCACGTGAGTATATAAAAAGTAATTCTGTTCGGACTAATAATTTGCAAAACGTGCATGCTTGTACGTGATATCAATTCAATGCCAAAAACACTCTACCGTGGATCTTGCCCACAATTAATTTGTTGCAAAAGAAGTAAAGTCATTGAATTGTACAGTAAAAGTCATGTGCGGCTCACATTAGATTTCTTAATTTGAGATCAAATCATTTATCATATACAACATATGTTTTTTTTTTCAAATATTTAAAATATTTTATCTTGCAACTGGTAGCAACGCTTCTTGAAAATCTCAAATCTTTCCGAAACGCGTTATGAAACTGCTATTTCAGAAACTACTAATTTCCAAAGTACAGCACAGATATCAGATTCCAAACATAACATAAATCAGACACAGTGATAAAATCTCTAGCTTTTCGTTCTATTCTAAACACCCCTCTATCTTATAGATCATTATACCAGTTTTTCTTCCATTTAGAAACCGCTTACCACTTTCAAATTTGATTTTTTTCTCTCTGCGCAACGGTTTTAATAGCCTTAAAGCAAAATTTAATTTGCTTCTGTCGTGGTATTAATATTCGAATTCATCTTCCTTATCTTTTGAATTTCTTTTCAAAAACGAACATTTTCAGTACTTTTATGGACCTAACGGGGCAATAAATATTCTATAATTCCATACTGGGAGCGCCTTGTTTTGCCGTCCATGGAGTGACAGTGGGTAGGGCGAGAATATGCCGGTAGAGGGAGCATTCTTAGTTATCAACAGCCCCCAAATTCTCACTCGTTTCGAAACTCGCGCCCCGTATGGTCGTGTTTTCCTCGTACCTTTTGGAATTGCTTTGACATTTTTGGAAGGTGGTTATTGCAGTGTTCAACTAAAAAATCCATGATGAAAAATTTAACATGATTATTTTTACAATGCCTGTATTATAATATGTGCAATTTTTTTTTTATGTGGGGTCGTAGTAGTTGAAATTGCACAGGTGGTACTGATTCAGTAAAATTTATTTTGGAAAAGTTTTAGAGCAGGCTGCTCGAAATATATCTTTGTTTGATATATGATTGAATTACTCTTCAGAATTTAATAACTTTTAACTTGAAAAACTGATGATCAATTAATTTTATTTAAATATTAGATGACTTATGAAAAAATATTTTGATAATTATCTTTGAAATAGTATCATTTGACAATTATAGTCTAGTTGAAGTGGTAGAAATTCCACAAGTGGTGATTACCGAATAAATTAAAAAAATTGAAGATGATGTTAGAGAAATTAAATTTTATTGATGTCTGATACTCTTATCATTTTCATTCTATTAGCATTTAAAAGAGTTTTACTTGTAAAAGTTTTGTGGCAATTCAGTGACGTTTAATTGTACTTCACAATTGACAACATATGGATTCATATTTCAATAATTTCTTTTAAAGAAAATCCATTAATAAATATTAATGTGTTTCTAAAAAATTGTCGTGTATACCGCAGTATCAAAAAACTAAAATATATTTATAGTTGTATAATAACATAATACGATGCATTCCAGATAGGCGATATTGAATGTAAAATAGAAATAAATAAAATCAAATTTTAGCTGTAAGAAGTATAAAAATGAATTATGTGTTAACATCATTAAGATTTTTTATAGATAACATGTGAGATGTTTAGAGAACGTGCAATTTATGACTCCAAAATAATACAGATGCCGATTTTTTTATTGAATAGTACAGAAAGTTGTGGTATTCATTATATAGAATTAAATAGATTATATATGTGTGATCAAAATTAATTTCATCGTTCTTTTAAAATTATATAATTAATTATTGCATTGAAAAGTTCTATGCTCTCTTTCTTTACTACGAAAGAAACTTTTTAATTAACTTCTGAGTCGTACTTTAATAGTAAAGATTTATTTCAACGAGAATTAAAGATTTAAATGAAAGAAAAAACGATAAAATTTAGCAGTATAGTGTTTTTATGTGATTTATCTCAATATTTTAAAACAATATAGAAATAAATATATGATTTAAAAATGCAGCCAGTTTTTAAGAATAAGACTTAAAAAATGATCTCATAATTTATTTCAAAGAAATGCGCTTTAAAGTTGAATTTTCGTAATATTTGTACGATGTAAACCAACTTTTACGTTTATATGTCTAAAAATTCAACCTCTCTGCAGAATATATTTCAGTGGGTAAGTAAGCGAAATACTTTTATATTATGAAAGAAATATTAGTTCATGAGAAATATTAATTGATATTTATATTTATATATATATATGCAAAAATATTTAAAATATATCATAAAAGTATCTTCTTTTATCTTTTGCATTGACAATATATTTTTGAATTTCACAAAATACTGCATTTGATACAGTGCAACCTCCAACTCTATATCATTATGAAAAAAATTTTGTAACTTAAAAAGAATATATGGATCAAATAGTAAAAAATATTTAGACATAATCTTACATCTTGAAAATCTGTAGCTTATACACAATTTTTGAAATGAAATGATGAGACTAATTTTGCTTTATCACATTAATGACCAAACAATAAAAATCATATAAACTAGTTCATAATAGCCCCACATAAAAGCGAAATGGGGAATTATCAGGAAAAGGAAATTGACGTTTTAGAAGCTTTTATAGATTTCCAAGACGAAGACCTAAATTACAATGCATCAGTGTGTGAACAAATATGGAAAAACTTACTTAACAGTAATTTATCCCTCGCTCAAATTTCAATTACTGCACATTCTGAAAATTACACGGATTTTGTCCAGAAGTGCCTTAACCAGACTCTTCCATCAGATCTGTTTAGTCAGCCATATTTATTACCATGGTATCAGCAACTGGCCTGGACGTTAGTATTTGCTGGAATGATACTTGTAGCCATCGTTGGCAACTTAATTGTAATTTGGATAATTCTTGCTCACAGAAGAATGAGAACAGTTACCAACTTCTTTCTTTTGAATCTGGCCATTGCGGATTTTCTTCTGGCAAGTGGAAATGCGTCGTTTAATTTCGTCTTCATGCTCAACAGTCACTGGCCGTTTGGGAGCACATTTTGTGTTATCAGCAACTTTGTGGCAAGTTTAACGGTGTCTACATCAGTCTTTACTATATTAGCAGTGAGTCTAGATCGGTAAGTTCATTTTTCACATTATTTTCTTTATAAAATTGAAATATGTTTTAACCAAAAGCCTTAAATCTCCAGTTAGAATGTAATTAATTTCATATCGTAAAATAAAATATTTTTAACGGTTTCACTATCTAAGTATTCTCCGTAATTACTTACTATCTAAGTATTCTCCGTAATTACTTACTATCTAAGTATTCTCCGTAATTGCTTGGATATATATAGGGTTTAATCAGTTTTTATTCTAAAAAATATTTATAAGATTTAGAAATAGTAATAGAAGAGAACTGCCACTTTCACTAATGGGTATGTAATAGCTACAGCAGATGCATTTCAAAGTGATCATCAGTTTTTTAAATAAGGAAGAGGAATTAATTGAGAAATAGAGAAGTATACTGTAGGCTGTATTGTAGGCTCGTTATAGTACAGAGTTTCGTAATGAAGTGAAATACAATTGGTTGTATATGTTGCATTGTATAATTTTGTGACATTTTATCTGTGTCAGTAAAATTACTTTTCTCTGTGAATAATATTAGATTTTAAGATGGTCTTTCAAAACTCAGAATTTGAAAAGGGTGTTAATATATACAAAAATTAATCTGCGGAAAAAGCATAAACTAAAATAATTAAAAACAATAAATTTCGCTGGCAAAACAGCAAAAAATAGACATGCGTGAGATTTGAAACTCTCTGTACAAATTGTAATGGGATATAAGACACTAAATATGAAACATTTTTCGTTAATGAGTGTGTGTCCGCAAACGTCACCCTTTGGCGCTAGAGGACACAGTTAAATGATGCGGTGATTGGCGATTTTTGCTATTTCATTCGTAACGCGATCTTCTTACAGGTAACATGGAGTATTGCGCTAAATACAAGTTCGCCGACATAATTAATCACATGAGGCTACCAATGGAAAGGGAAGATCTGCTCCAAAATTATTGGCAAATTTTACAGTAGCTCTTCCGTTTCAATTGGAAGTCCTATGTATGTCAGCCGTAGACCTAACCAGACCGTCCAGCCTGCCCTAAAGTTTAAGTCATCGATTTGAATGGCCGGGATATATTCACTCAAGTAAGTCCTGAATCCAATGGGCGTGGCAACCACAGTGATCGAACCATCTTTTCCATAACCATTTCCATTTCACATGAATTTTCAGACATGCATATTTATCGTGTCCATACTACTCGGGTATAGTTTCGTGCGGCGTCGCAGATCGAACACAAGACTACCGCGTACGACCGTCCATCCATAGACATTACGGCATCCAGTCCCAAATGCATGTCAGACATCTCAGAATTCGTTTAATGCTCCAGTTTACACCTACGAAATTCGCGTTACGAATGACGACGGCGAAAAATAGCCAATTTATGAGCCGAGCAACAGCGATCTCTAGCACCAAAAGGTGACGTCTGCGGATACATTCATTAACGAAAATATTTGTGTTAGTTTTCTTTATCGCCCACTAAAGTTTGTATAGCGAGTTTCGAAACACTTAAAGGAAACCGCCAGTGTCGGTGCAACAAAGGATTCATCTTCATCAAGACAAATGAGACACTTGTGCATATATCTGCGGGAGTGGCTACTCGATTTACATTGACTTCTTTTATTCATATACCTTAAATGGTAAAAAAAATCTGATGTAGGCAACACAGGACTTTCCTAACAGTTTCAAATTATTTTTCTCTCCATTTCTTTAATAATTAATTAAATTGAGTTTAATTGCATACAATAACCCCCAAAATTATTTCAAATTACACTGAATTTGCACTTTTAATTCGATTTCCCTTTTCATTTGGTAACTGGACGTATTTTCTAAAACGGGGTAGCAAAAATACGAAAAAGGAACAAAACGAAGAAAGGAAACGAACAAAAGGAAATTTCGAACAACCAGAACAAAAAAAGATCGCCCTATCTTAAACCGCAGACAAAAAACAAATCATGAAAATATTGGCGTATCATGTTGATTTTTTGAATTAAAATTCTTAATGGAATTGGCATCAAACGGGGGAGGGTGTCACCAAATATTATGTTTTCTATTTCTCCATATATCATTTCTTTGAAATTCAATGGATTCAATGGGTTTTGGGAAGGGGGCTATGACCCCCTAAATCCCTCTTTGGTAACGCTGCGTAGCGAAGGTGAAATTATAGAAGTTGAATTTTCTCTTGCATGAAAATAGTTCAAAATACAGAAAATGCATCATCTAGATGTTCCTTTCGAACATCTGCATTTGTTCTTTCGTTTCCATGTTTACACGTTACACAGATACACACGTTACACAGATACACATACCCGTTCCCGGCCACTCAAACAGTTGTTGTAAGCCCAAGGGTCAGTCGTGTGGTCTGGGTCTCCTCATACACATACAAACTGCCATCTTTACAAAAATGTCCGTCAATATCTCAAGTTTCGCAAATGTTTCGGAAACCAATACTTTTTACAATAATAAAGTTAAAATAAATGTAGTACTCCATTTGATTAGAAATAAAACATTCCTCCGAGTTCTGAGAATGGGAATGAAAAACAACTCGCTTCCACTAATAGATATTTTATCGGTTCAACAGATATCTTACAGAAAAAATCGGCAGCTGGAGAAGCTAGACCGGAATGAAATTCCCCGTGAATAAATCCCACCCGGAATTGAATTTCGATTGAAAGCATCCGTTGCATTCTATAGCTTTAAAGCAATGTGTCCGTGGAGAGGAGCCTTTCTCATCCATTATGAGATTTATCAGTATGTGAAAAGTCATTTGGTATGTCAAGATTTGTAAAGGGTGTTATGCTGTAGAAATATAATGGAAGTTAGATACTTATTACTTTCCTTATATACAACAATGTAAAAGGAAAGTATTGTGACGGGGTTGAAAATTTGAATTCGAGTTTTCGACGGGAGAGCACGTTTCAAGCATCCCTGATCACGAATCAAACATTTTTGAGGTGATGTCTGTGTGTGTGTGTGTGTGTGTGTGTGTGTCAGTGAGTCTGTGGAGACGATAACTGACGAACTAATGGACCAATTCGAACGAAATTTGGTGCAGAAATTATAATCCGTGAATACTGGAAGCCTATTGTTTTTATACGCAATCGAATGTTCAGAACCCCCCTAAATTTTCGAGAGAAATTTTGAGAATATCGTCAAAAAATCAAAACCTCCAATAAAGTTACGCAAATAGACATTTCTTATGTAATTTTTCATTAGAAAACGGTTGACATAAAGTTTAGAACGCTAACATGAACCGTTCTCGAGATATTGCACCTTTTTCAATAAAATTATCAAAAAGTCATATAAAATAAAAAAAAAATATTTCCTATAGATAAATATGTTCACTTTTCATATGTAATACCATACGATAAATTTAGTGACATCATTTTCGTGGATCTAGCTCATTCCATTCATGTAAAAATATACTTTGAGTAATACTTTTGTATTTGAAAGCCAATAGTCATTTATCTGCTGTAAGAATAACTTATTTCTCCGTTCATAACGCTTGGCTAGTCACTTTTTTAAATGTTGCTAAATTAACGAAAAATTCGGCAAATGGATAAAAAGGACACTAAATCAATGAAAATGACGACTCATTGACGAAAATTCAATTTCTTGGGAAAAATATAAATGTCTACTATAAAAACAATCTATTTTTACTTTCCTTATATACATAATGTATAAGGAAAGTATTGTGACGGGGTCGAAAATTCGAATTCGAGTTTTCGGCGGGAAGGCACGTTTCAAGCATCCCTGATCACGAATCAAACATTTTTGAAGTGATGTCTGCGTGTGTGTGTGTGTGTTTGTGTGTGTCAGTGAGTCTGTGGAGATGATAACTGACGAACGAATCGACCGATTCAAACCAAATTTGGTACAAAAATCACAATCCGTAAACACTGGAAGCCTCTTATTTTTATACGCAATCGAATGTTCAGAACCCCCCTAAATTTTCGAGTGAAATTTTGAAAAAATCATCAAAAAATCAAAACAGCGAATAAAGTTACGCAAATAGACATTTCTTATGTAATTTTTCATTAGAAAATGATTGACAGAAATTTTAGAACGCTAACATGAACCGTTCTCGAGATATTGCACATTTTTCAAAAAAAAATTATCAAAAAATCATATAAAATTAAAAAAAAATATTTCCTATTGAGAAACATGTTCACTTTTCATATGTAATACCATGCGATAAATTGGGTGACATCATTCTGGTGGATCTAGCTCGTTCCATTCATGAAAGAAGATACTTTGAGCAATACTTTTGTATTTGAACGTCAATAGTCATTTATCTACTGTAAAAATAACTTAGTTCTTCGTTCATAACGCTTGGCGAGATTTTTGCGACGAATTTGGCGGGATGTCGCCAACTTGGCGACTTTTTGAAATTTTGCCAAATTAACGAAAATCTCGCTAAATGGATAAAAAATGACGCTAAATCAATGAAAATGACAACTAATTGTCGAAAATTCAACATCTTGGAAAGAATATAAGTATCTACTAAAAGAATACCATTTTTTTAACTGTAAAAGTAGTAAATTCATTGCATTATATAGGGAAAGTCATGTGTTGCCCACATCAGATTTTTTTTTACTGTAAAAGTAGTAAATTAATTGCATTATATAAGGAAAATCATGTGCTGCCCACATCAGATTTTTTTAGAGTTGGACTTAATAGGATTTTATCTGGTCAGTCGATTTTGACCGACGATTGTTCCTACAATGCATAACCAATATTTTATTTGAATATGTGGTGTAAATGAATGTTTTACGGGTTGAGTTCTTAACTGTTCGTGGTATCATTAAAATTGAGCGTGCTGCACCCTTCTTTTTATCTATATTGTTCGACGATGACTTCAAGACTTCACAAAAATTTTATAAATTCGGATATGTGGAGTTACTTAATGCTTTAAAGTCAAGTTCGTAGCTGAAAATAGATAAATAAAATTGTATATTCTGTGGATATATATTCTGTGCCCATAACTTCACAAAAACGGAATCCAATAAAAAGAAAACCTAAATGTGGGCAGCACATGCCTTTCCTTATATAATGCAATTCATTTACTAATTTTACAATAAAAAAATAATGTATAAGATCCACGGAACTGTGTTTTATCGTTGAATTGTGCATTTGGCGGTTTTTCGGATGGTAACATGTAAAACTATTTCAAAGTACCCAATTAAGTTATATTTCGCGCAACTCTAAATAAACAATTATCGATATAAGCGATATAGTTCATATATAAAAAATGTTAATAATTAATTCATCAATTAGACGTCATTTTCATTAACTTAGAGTAATTTTTGCAATTTTGATGATATTTCTGTCAATCTGGGGCAAAATTTCGCCAAGTTGACGAAACTTCGCTAAATTATTCTCCAAGTTCTCTAAATGCATTACCAAGTGTTACAAACAAACGCAGAGAAGATCATTTCTTATATACTAGAAGGTATGCCCATCATAAGACGGCAATCAGAATTTGAGAAACATTAATTCCCATATGGCGTTATTTTTAACTATTTGGCGACATTTTTGTCAATTTGGCAACATTTAAAAAGTTGCGAAGTTGACGACATTCCGCCAAATTCGTCACCAAAATCTCGCCAAACGTTTTGGATGGAGAAATAAGTTATTCTAATAGCAGATTATTAGCGTCCAAACTATTGGCGCTCAAACGCAAAAGTATTGCCCAAAGTATATTTTCTCATGAATTGAACGAGCTAGATTCACGGGAATGTCGTCAACAAATTCATCGTCTGATATTACATGTGAAAAGTGAACATATTTCACAATACTTAATATTTTATATGATTTTTTGATACATTTATTTGAAAAATGTGCAATATCTCGAGAACGGTTCATACTTGCGTTCTAAAAATTATGCCAATCATTTTCTAATGAAAAATTACATAAGAAATGACTATTTACTTAACTTTATTAAAGGTTTCGAGTTTTTGATGGTTTTTTCAAAATTTCACTCGAAAATTTAGGGGTGTTCTGAACATTTGATTGCGTTAAAAAACAATAGGCTTACAGTACTCACGGATTGTAACTTTTATACTAAATTTCGTTTGAATCGCTCCATTCTGTCGTGAGATATCGTCTCTACAGACTCACTGATACACACAAACATCATCTCAAAAACGTTTGATTCGTATTCAGGGATGCTAGAAACATGCTAGAAACATGCTGTCCCATCGAAAACTTGAATTCGAATTTTCACAATACGTATACATTATACTATGTATATCAAAAAGATAAAAATCTAAATGTGGTGTAAATAATGGTTTAACAGACGAATTTCTTCAATCAGCGATGTTGCATAATATTTTTGCGGTTTGTATTCTAATCATTGTTGTAACATGTCCAACGATAACTCCGTTCAAACTTCGTAAACGCATTACTTTCCTTATATGGATAGTTCGTTCAACGTAATACTTTCCTTATATGGATAGTATAATATATAAGGAAAGTATTGTGACGGGGTCGAAAATTCGAATTCGAGTTTTTGACGGGAGAGCGCGTTTCAAGTATCCCTGAATAAGAATCAAGCAGTTTTGAGGTGATGTCTGTGTGTGTGTGTTAGTGAGTATATGGAGACGATATCTCACGAACGAATGGAGCGATTCGAACGACATTTAGTACAAAAATTACAGTTCATGAATGCTACAATCTTATTGTCTTTAAACGCAATCGAATGTTCAGAACCCTTCTAAATTTTAGAATGAAATATTGAAAAATCGCCAAAAAAATCTAAACTTTTAATAAAGTTACAGAAATAGTCATTTGTTATGTAATTTTTCATTAGAAAACCACTGACATAAACTTTAAAACGTTAACATGAATCGTTCTCGAGATATTGCACATTTTTCAAATAAATATATCCAAAAATCAATTTAAACAAAAAAAAAATATTAAATATAGTGAAATGTGTTCACTTTTTAAATTTAATATTATGCGATAAATTTGGTGACATCATTCTCGTGGATATAGCTCGTTCCATTTTTAAGAAAATATACTTTGGGTAATAGTTTTGTATTTGAACGTCAATAACCTTTTATCTACTATAAGAATAACTTATTTCTCCGACCATAATGCTTGGCGTGATTTTGGCGACGAATTTGGCGAAATGTCGTTAACTTGGCGACTCTTTAAATGCTGCCAATTTAACGTAAATATCGCCAAATTGATAAAAATGACGCTAACTCAATGAAAATTACGACTAATTGACAAAAATTCAATATCTTGGAAACAATATTAGTATCTGCTATACGATTAACCTATTTTTCCGTCCGTAACTTCTGGCAAAATTGTGGTGACGAATTTGTCGGATTATCTCCAACTTGCTGACTTTCTAAACTTATTGACGAAAATGTCACCTAAATGATAAATATTCGTCAGATTGATGAAACCGACGCTAAATCAATGAAATGACGACTAATTGAGTTCATTATCTTGGAAAGAACACAAGAGCAGACTACAAGAATAACCCATTTCTCCTTCCGTCCATTCGTAACGCTTGATGAGAAATTCAGAAGGGATTTCGTTAACTTAACGACTATTTTAAATGTTGCCAAAGAATGACGATAATATGACGCCAAATGGAAAGTGACTTTTTGCAAATTCTGATTTCCGTCATATGATGGGCATGCCTCTTAGAATATAAGAATGGTTTTTCTCTCCGTTTGTCTGTAACACTTGCTGCTGCATTTGGCGAACTTGGTGAATAATCTAGCGACGTATTGCGAATTTGGCGATATTTCACTCCAGATTGACAAAAAATATCGTCAAAATTGTAAATTGACGCTAAATTAATAAAAATGACGCCTAATGAACAATTCCGGCCTCTTTTTTTATTTTATTATTCGATTCAAAAT
This sequence comes from Amaurobius ferox, assembly GCA_951213105.1. Lineage (NCBI taxonomy): Eukaryota > Metazoa > Arthropoda > Arachnida > Araneae > Amaurobiidae > Amaurobius > Amaurobius ferox. The sequence goes on from OX578140.1 coordinate 108,649,939, forward strand.
ATTGAAAAACGGACAAAAGTATAAAAAAGTTTATTCTCCAAGCTGTATTTCATGTTTATTAGCAGTCAAAGTTGGCCTTTCTAACTGTGACGGGAAAACGACCCATTTTGGCGCGCACAGAATGTGACGTCACCAGGTCACAAGATTCGTTGGCGGCTCGCGACTTCGAGAATTGGTGCATAAGTTTGGTTACATTCGGACAGTTCCGATAATTATAATTGTTTTTTCCGTCCCAAACTGCCGAATAGTTATAAGTATTGTATCGCTCCAATGTGGACTACTAGTTTTACATCATTAGATAAAATATTTATATCTGTGCCAAAAAACTATGTTTTTCGTAAAAAATAGTGGAAAGCACAGAAAGCCAGATTGTAAACAAAATTCACCACTATCATTAAAGAGGGTTCATTACGTATGTTATGATAATAAAACAGTGACTGTATAATCCAATTTTCAAAACCTTTTTATGAGAAGTTATTTCATTACGATTTAATAAACTTTGAAAATCCTTAGGGTTCTTCACTACTGGTTCGGCAATCTATTTTCAGTTTTGTTATTACGTATGAATTTAAAGCCAGATTCAGAGTGGATTATTGATTTTGTACCCGGTTTAGTGTGTGCTGTTGGCAGTTAATTTAGAAAATATAAGAAATTCAGTGCATAACATTTTTACTTTCCTTATATACATAATGTATAAGGAAAGTATTGTGACGGGGTCGAAAATTCGAATTCGAGTTTTCGACGGGAGAGCACGTTTCAAGCATCCCTGATCACGAATCAAACATTTTTGAAGTGATGTCTGCGTGTGTGTGTGTGTGTGTGTGTGTGTGTGTGTGTGTGTGTGTGTGTGTGTGTGTGTCAGTGGGCCTGTGGAGACGATAACTATTGAACGAATAGACCAATTTGAACCAAATTTGGTACAAAAATCACAATCCGTAAACACTGGAAGCCTATTGTTTTTATACGCAACCGAATGCTCAGAACCCCCCTAAATTTTCGAATGAAATTTTGAAAAAATCGTCAAAAAATCAAAACCACTAATAAAGTTACGCAAATAGACATTTCTTATGTAATTTTTCATTAGAAAACGATTGACATAAATTTTAGAACGCTAACACGAACCGTTCTCGAGATATTGTACATTTTTCAAAAAAAATATCAAAAAGTCATATAAAATAAAAAAAATATATTTCCTAATGATAAACATGTTCACTTTTGAATACCATGCGATAAATTGGGTGACATCATTCTCGTGGATCTAGCTCGTTCCATTCATAAAAAAAGATACTCTGAGTAATACTTTTGTATTTGAACGCCAATAGTCATTTATCTGCTGTAAGAATAACTTATTTCTCAGTGCATAACGCTTGGCGAGATTTTGGCGGAATGGCGACTTTTTGACAACTTGGCGACTTTTTGAAATGTTGCAAAATTAACGAAAATCTCGCCAAATGGATGAAAATGACGCTAAATCAATGAAAATGACGACTAATTGTCGAAAATTCAATGTCTTGGAAAGAATATTAGTATCTACTATAAGAAAAACCTATTTTTTTACTGTAAAAGTAATAAATTCATTACATTATATAAGGAAAGTCATGTGTTGCCCACATCAGATTTTTTTATACCAGTATACTGTACTGCAGTGAGCTGTTGCAATTTAGTATTTTCATTAAGTATGTGTGCTTTTGAAAAGTTATAAAACATATTCTATCTTAAAAAATAATCACAAATTTGAAACATTGCACAAAAGGAATAGAAATTAAATGGAAAATAATTTAAAATCGCTTCACCTATTCAGAATCATAAATGATTTACTGTTTATTATAGGTTTTAAAATATAAAATTATAAGAAACTATTTAAAACTGCTTTTAATTTAAAAATAAGCTAAGATATTATATTTAAAATCCTCACAAATTATATAAATATAATAAAAAAAAATCTGATGTGGACAACACATGACTTTCCTTATATAATGCTATGAATTTACAACTCTTACAGTTAAAAAAAATGTTATTCTTATAGTAGATACTTATATTATTTCCAAGATATTGAATTTTCTTCAATGAGTCGTCATTTTCACTGATTTGGCGTCATTTTTATCCATTTGCGAGATTTTCGTTAATTTGGCAACATTTAAGAATGTCGCCCAGTTGGCGACATTCCACCAGATTCGTCACCAAGTTGGCGACATTCCGCTAGATTCGTCGCCAAAATCTCGCCAAGCGTTATGGACGGAGAAATAAGTTATTCTTACAGCAGATAAATGACTATTGGCGTCCAAATACAAAAGTATTACTAAAGTATATCTTTTTTCATAAATGAAACGAACTAGATCCACGAGAATGATGTCACCAAATTTATCGCATGGTATTACATGAAAAGTGAATATGTTTTTCAATAGGAAATATTTTTTTTTTTATTTATATGACTTTTTGATAATTATTTTGAAAATGTGCAATATCTCGAGAACGGTTCACGTTAGCATTCTAAAATTTATATCAATCGTTTTCTAGTGAAAAATTACATAAGAAATGTCTATGTGAGTAATTTTATTAGAGATTTTTATTTTTTGACGATTTTTTAAAATTTCACTCGAAAATTTAGGAGAGTTCTGAACATTCGATTGCGTATAAAAACAATAGGCTTCCAGTGTTTATGAATTGTAATTTTTGTACCAAATTTCATTCGAATCGGTCCATTCGTTCGTCAGTTATCGTCTCCACAGACTCACTGACACACACACACGCACACACACACATACTTTTACACATACACACACACACATACTTTAACACATACACACACATACATACTTTAACACACACACAGAGACACACAGACATCACTGCAAAAAATGTTCGATTCGTGATCAGGGATGCTTAAAACGTACTTTCCCGTCGAAAACTCGAATTCGAATTTTCGACCCCGTCACAATACTTTCCTTATACATTATGTATATAAGAAAAGTAATATATACATAAAAATATATATACATATAAATATAAATATTATTTTTAATTACAGAAAAAATGCACCCCTCAATATAATCTTTAAGTTTAAATTTACTGTATAAAACTTTACTATGAAAGGCTATTTGCACTTAAAAAATTGCGCATTACAACAGAAAAAAAAAAATTACGTAAATAATATTTTGTAAAATAATACTTCAGTAAGATTCAATTTGTTCGATTTTTTTTTCAGACTCATTTGTTTCGTTTACAGATTTTAAAGTGCTACAAATTACTTGGTAACTGTTTATATCTAGGTAGCACTTTTACTTTTTATCCCGATTTCATCTGAATACTCCGACTGTAGATATTCAATTTTCTCAAAATAGGCAATATTTTTATTAACTTGTTTTATAGTGTATATATTAAACTTAACAATATATCTGACGAGATTTTACATTCAAATTAATTTATAAACTTGTCTGGCGGCACATAATTACGTACTCGTTTATGTATATTTCCATGTATGATGTTCAAACCTCACCAATCATTAAACATCTTTAGACTCCCCAAGTTTATTTAACCTTCTAATTTCTTTAAACAAAATAAAATAACTCGTTCTTGTGCACCCATATTTCACCAAGGAGTAAGTAAAAACACTGAGCTGCAATAATCGTGATCTTTTAAATATTGCAGCTTTCCCAGCAATTGAAAAATCCAGGTTAAAAACTAAACTATCGAAATTATAGGAACTCGATCCAAAACCCAATTATATACACTTGCAAGACTTTTTAAAAGAGCTACAAATTATTATATCTACGTATTTATATCTACGTATCTTTTGAGTGAATGTAAGAAAAATTAAAAAGTCACTTGCTAGGAGAGATGCTTTAAGTGTTTTCTAAAAAAGTACCAAAGTATTAATTTTTTTTTATATATTCATCATCTGGACCAACAGAACAAAAAAAATATGTACATTTTTACCTATCAGGTTCGGAGAAATTGGCATCCAAAGTGTTTGCATTTTTCTTAATGCTCTGATTTCCACTACAGATACCCTAAACGTAGATGTAATTCACATAATAATAATAATAATAATGATAATAGTAATAAAAATAATAAATCTTCAAGGAAAGGGTATCAAGTTTACACCTCGAGTTTCAGCTGTCACAAAATATTTATTGTTTCTGAATTAGAGTGCCATCACAGTAAAATCGATCTTAGCCAAATTGTATGATTCCCATTCAAGACCTAGGATCAAAACCAGGATCCAAGTTTTCAATAAAATAAAATAAAATAATCAACAAAGGATCTATATTCAAACAGTCTAAGTACAAAAGTAAAATTTCAATTGTACACAAAATTAAATCCCTACTACCCTGCAAATATCTCAAGGCAGAAGGCGATAGAATGTTGCATCACAGGTCGAACAGGCCATGTGATGTCACAGACAATCACGGTCCGTTTTGTGTTTGAGTAGATTTTGCGCTTTTTCCTTTCTTGATATTTAAATAAATAATTATTTTAAGTGATTTTCACTTGGATATTCGAAATCAGAAAAAAATTCTCTACATGGTGAGTCGGAATTGTTTTTTCAAAAGCAGAGGGGTGATAGTACCCCACCAAACGAGCAATAATTAAAATGGAACATAAAGTCGCATTGCACTCTGAGAGGCAGAAAACAGGCACGTCGAACCGCGTCGAGCATGAAGCAGTCAGCGCCTGGAACGTCATTGTGTACCTGCCTACGTAGTATCTTCTACTCCAGGCACCAACACAGTTACCGTATGCAAATGTCCAGGGAGCAGAATCACCATAACTGGCTCCTAGTAGGTTCCGGCGATAGCCAATCAGAACACACGTTCCCCTTCAAAAACCGGCACAACTTCAACGCTGCAAGTTATTCCTACTGGACTTTTTCTTCTGGCGCCACATGAAATCTTTAGTGTACGAGACGCCTATGGACTCGGCGGAAGATCTCGTCGCGCGCATCGTTGTTGCCGCAGACCACATTAACACAACATCCGGAATCTTCGACTGGGTGCGTCAGTCATTCCTTCGTCGGTGTGAACGGTGCAACGACACGCGTGGTCGCCACTTTGAGCACTTGCTGTGAGTTTGTCGTAACACAATAAATCTGTTTGTGCAACGTTTGGTATCGTTCATTCGCTTTCCCAACACTGGTGTACGTGCAGGTTCGTATTCTAATTTTACTCTTTTCTGCCTCTCTGAGTGCAATGCGACCATACGTTCCATGGTAATTTTTGCTCGTCTGGTGGGGTACTATCACCCCTCTGCTTTTGTAAAAATAATTCCGACTCACCCTGTATACATATCAATTGGTTTTAAGAGCTTTTATAAAAAAATCGGAATTGTCCATTGAGGAATTAATTATTAAAATATTTTAATTATGAACTATGTCGCTTATTGAGGATGCTATCAATATTGATAATTCTTTATTTATAGTTGCGTGATATATAAGTTAATTGGGTACTTTGAAATAGTATTACATGTTGTCAACCGAAAAATCGTCTAAGGACAATTTCGGCCTCTTTTTTATATTTTTTTATTCGATTCGAAATGTTTTAAAACGGACAACGGTATAAAAATTTTTGTTCTCCTAGCTGTATTTCATGTTTTATTAGCAGTCAAAGTTCGCCTTTCTGACTGTGGCGGGAAAACGGTTCATTTTGGCGCGCACGGAATGTGACGTCATAATGTTCTTCCGCGGCTCCCATCACTGGAGAATTGATGCATAAGTTTGGTAATATTCGGAAAAATCAGATAATTATAATTGTTTCTTCAGTTCCAAACTTCCGAATAGTTATAAGTATTGTATCGCTCCAATGTGCCCGACTGCTAGTTTTACATCCTCAGATAAAATATTTATATCTGTGCCAAAAAATGTTTTGTGTGAAAAATTATGTGAAGCGCACGCAGGAAGCCAGATTGTAAACAAAATTCACCACTGTCATTAAAGAGTGTTCGTTACGTATGCTATTAAGTTTGTATTGTTTTAGTAAAATACTTTTTTTAGTTAATACTATGAATGCAGAACATGAGAAAGGAGAGAGTGAATAACATTAAAGTAACTCACTGACTTTGGTTTAAACAGTAACAACTAATTCTTATGCTTCAGTTAATTTTTAACAAAGTTTGAATAATAATACGAATTTTGCTATCTATCAGAATCAGAACAACAGTAATTTGAAGATACAACGTATATTAATTACTATATAATATAAATATTAAAAATAAGTATAGCTCATATTAAATTATGGCTTTAATTATGAAAAGAATTACACATAAATTAATTAACTTTCATCATATTCAATTGAATTTCCTACATCAGATCACATATTTTGTTTTTTCAACATTGCATAGCAATAAACAAGTTTTGAAACACTATATATTCCCAACCTGTTTCGGATCTTTGAATGCACAAATGAAAAATTAGAGAATATTCTCTCTATTGCAGTACTGCTTGAAGGGCATGTTTAGAGATGTGCAAGTAACTTGCAAAAATCTTTAGAAATATCACATGCTCCTGCTATACTTCTCCACCATTTATTAGCGTCAACAATTTTCATCACTTTATCTAGTCCATATGTTTTTTTTTTAATTACCCCCCCCCCCCCCCCCCCAAAAAAAAAAAAAATTGTCGGAAATTTTAAAAGATTATTTCTCTAAATTATTCATAAAAGTTATACCTAGAGGTTCAAATAAGGATAAAATGAAGATTGATTTCACAACTTCTTATTAATCAATAAATGTTTTATTACGTTTTGTCATTTTAATTAAACAAATTAATATTAATGAAATAACTAATTAATATTTTGATTTAAGTCTCAATTATATTATGTACAAAATTATACTGTTTTTTGTACATTTTTTTAAATTCAGCCATTTTTTTTTCAGTTTTTGCCTGTTTTTACCAGGTTTTTGCCACTGTCCTGGCAAAAATACCATTTTGCTGGCAAAATGACAAACCCTAGGAGTAAGTTAGGATACTGAGCTGCAGCAATTGTGATATTTTAATATTACAACTTTCCCAGCTATTGGAAAATCCAGGTTAAAAACTAAACTATCGAAATTAGAATCATTCGATCGAAAACCCAATTATATACACTTGCAAGACTTTAGGAGAGCTACAAATTCTTGCTCATTGTTCGTAGCTAGCACTTTTAGTTTTTCAGATGTAAGCATTACAAACTTGTAAAATGAAAAATTTTCAATCTTCTTCAACTTGTGAAGACGATTATTCGAAAACTAAGTCAGTAAGGTTCAATATATATTAGCTTTTTTGTTCTCAAAATGTAGATTCAGAAACTAAATTTACTAATATATATTTTTGTGTATCTGAGTGCGCATGTCGTCAGTAGCATAAAATCGAAGCGTCGGACAGAGACGAATTTGCTACAGAAATACTTCAGGTCCCAGGACGATGTATCCCGGAGAGATGTTTTTATTTTGTGTTAAAACATGATTTTGAACTATTTTCAAACAAATTTGTTCTTTGGCGAGTTTTCATTATGACATTGTCGGTAAGATCGACAATCGTTTATTAATGATCGTTCAACCAAATCTGTGGGACATCATATTAATTTTTATATTTATTTTTTATAATATCAAAATATGCATGTTTTAGGTTATCTGATTCTAATTTTGGCGCATCTCGAAATGGAAGATTATCCAAATTCTATAGTTTGGTAAAAAAAAAATATGAGTATATATCTTCATTTTAATAAAAACATATTTTTAAATTATTTTATTTTCTGATTTTCTGTGAATTTTTAAACGAAAATATAAAAATTAAAATTTTCAATTCTGTGTGTTAAAGGGCTTTAGTCTGCGGTTCTCCGTTTACTATACACTGGGCGTCGCTGATGACGTCACAGCATGCCCGTTGCTATGCGAAGCAGAGACGTATTTATTGTAAAAACGTTTAGTTTTGAACATTTCGGATAGACGATAAAGGTAAGAAGGCGCGACAACGCCTTTTGGAAATTAAATTAATGCATTCAATTAATCATTGGATGAATAAATTCGATTAATTCCTAAATCCAATAAAATACATACTATGTATGTAGGAACAGTAAATTGCTAAAGGCTATTTAAATTACTAAAAACATCACTCGGTGCATAATTATAATTTCATAAAAGCAATATTTATAAAAAAATATTATACTCAAACTGCTGCAAGCAGGGCTCTTATTATACTCAAACTGCTCTGTTCTAACAATGCCCTTTTTTGTCATTTTAATTAACTAAATAGTACAAAAAAATAATTAAACAAAAAATTCCAGTACAAGTCAGAGATTTTACTTTTTCAAATAATATTCATTTAAAGAATATTTAAACTACAAAACGCACCACTTGCCTCTTAATAATGATTACAAATAAAAGACTGAATAGTATGAATAGGAATAAATTTTAAATACTGGTGATAAGCAATGATTTCTTCAAAACGAATAAAGTATTTTATGTCATCACAGCAGCAATATCTAAAATGCTGCTCTTAGAAATTTCTCGAGAGAGAAATTAAGAGGCTGCGTTTATAAAATACGGTTTTTGCAAGTACCCCCGTCTGTTGATTTATTGGAGAAAATGTTTTTCTTTGTGTCTTGGTCTTCTTAACATTGTAAAGCATTGATATTCTGTAGTATTAGATTATTAAACCTTAAGTGACATAATTCAAATTTTATCTTGAAAAACAAAGTCCTAATATCCAATGGATATAAGGATTTTAGGATAATATATATCCCTTGGATATGCGTATATATCTTAGGATATGTGTACCCACAGAGATTAGGATTTAAAATCCAAACTGGTTAATTTAGCTGAACAAAACATATACAGCTTCTTGCTGTTAGACATACAACTTATATACACTTAATGTATCGCTATTGCACTGTTCCGTACAGACAACTAAACTCTAAACCATATCGAGCGTGATAATATATTCTAAAACTCACGCTCTACCGTTTGGCAATTAAAATTTTTCAAAAATTACCTTAAGTATTCAGAATATGCCGGATTCGTCCTTGGTTACTTCCGACCTAACTGTAACTTCATTCCCGGCTTTCCGCAGAAGGATCCTTCCAAGCACAATATCACTTCCCTCCACCGCAAACACCTACTATCCAGAAATCGAAATCCCTTCTTTTCTCAATCCGAACCAAAAATTTTATCCTGCTTTAACCACAGGATCGCAGAAATTCATTTAGCCTGTCGTTGATTGGTCCTTTTAACCGAAACCAAAAATAAAAGTGTTTTAGTGCCAAAGAATTTAAAATTCAAAATGTAAAATAAGGAAAGTTATAACTGGATGTTATCAGGACCAACAGACATTCAGCACATGTTTTTTTTTTAAATAAATTATTGAGGGAAACGTAAAATTAACTTGCACTGTATATATCTCTATATTCATTTAAATGTATTCATGTATACGTAATACAGAAAAATTAATCTGATATCATCGAATATTATTAAACTTGAAATGATAAAATAATTTTATCTGCACTGCAAATGATATGCATCTAGCTTTTAAAAGTCAGAAATCCAACTTCCCTGTAGGAACTAGGAAGTTTTCTTTTTTGCATAGAGAGCAGTTAAGAATAATGCATATATGCATATACAGAAATGTCCATTCGTACTAGAAAATCAATTCCTGATCCCATGAATCTTAAAACCAAATAGTGAAATATTTGGCAACAGGAGGGCCTTGCAGGTTGCAAAAAGTCCTCTATGGGTAGCATGTTTGTGTTTGCTCCTGCCCCCAACTTTAGGAAATAACATATTGAAAATGTCCTTGGCTCGAAAATGAATTGTGTTTTCTAAACTAAATGATAGTCAATTATGCTTTTTTCTTTATTAGTAAGGAAATATCATAGAAATGTTTTAAATTATGTGTATACACAATTTATTGTACAGTTAGGCAACTAACTTGTAATTGATTTTTGTGAAATGTTTACTATACAAGTAATACACGATAGAATAATTAGTAAAAAATTATTTAAAACATAGTGTACAGTAAACAACTTAATCAAGAATAGGTAACAGCAAATAATTTTGTAAAACGTTTACAGTATGCAACTTAATAAACATAAATTGCTCCAATTTAGAATTTTTTAGAATACTGCAGCGATTAGCACATTATTGTGAATTTTAAATTTCTTTATATTGCATATTCAGTACGAAGAACGGGTATATTGCTAATACGCAATGCATGGCTATATGTTATTGCATCCTGACCTGAATTGTCGAATTGCTCTTATCCCTTTACTTAGTTTTACTTAGTTTACTTAGTTTCTTTATCCATTTACTTCACTTTATTTAGTTTACTTAGTTTTTTATCCTTTTACATTGTTCACTTAGTTTCTTTATCCATTTACTTCATTTTATTTAGTTTACACAGTTTTTTTTTCAGTTACTTTGTTTACTTAGTTTTTTATCATTTTACTTTGTTTAATTGTTTTTATCCATTTATTCTTAGTTTTTATAGACCCACCCCTGGATGGAAGGTCTTTTTAAGTAACAGTAGTACCTGGTTTGGATCACTTACTTGGTTTAGAAGTACTCTCCCTTGTCAGCTTTTTTATGATATAAATTGCAAAAATTTTTGTTTATATTGTTCGGAAAATGCCACTTTTCGGGGTGTCTCAAAAAATCGATTTCCCTTAAAACCCGAATTTTGAAAAAGTTTAGGAAAAATTGTTTTTCTCGATCATATACAATGGAAAAAGTAAATTTAATTATATCAGTGGAGATACGAGTAATTGGAAAATAATACCATATGTTGCAAAAAATATCTGCGTTTATATTTTTAAATAATGCATTCGTTTCGGCACAGCTGTAAGCTCATTGATTAAAAGAACACGAGGCAGAATAACAAAAATATCTAGGCTGTTCCATCCATTTTTCTGATTACACCTTTGAGTCTACGAAGTCCTGTTTTTCCAATGTATTGTAATTTTTTTTCTTTTTTACGTATTACTTTATTTCTCTAATTTAACACTCGGATATTTTTCGTGCATAATGTATGCTGAACAAGATTATAATTTTGCAATTTTTACTTTCCCTGCAATACACGGTAATGTATAGGGAAAGTATTGGAATCATGACGAAAATCGCAACTCGAGTTTTCGACGGATCTACACTTTTCGAGACCTCTAGAATACGAAAATATTATTTTTAGAGTGACGTCTGTGTGTCTGTCTGTGTGTCCGTGTATCTGTCTGTTTGTCTGTTTGTCTGTCTGTGCAATGTATGTATCCACTCTAACTAAAAAACTAATGGAACGAATTTAATAAAATTTGGTAGGCGAGTCACTTAGGTGAGACCTTGGTGCTGATTAGTTTTGGGAAGGATTCGTAAAAACAGAACCCGCCTTTTTTTGCGAAATGGCCCCCAAGAATTTCATGTATCCACTCTAGCTAAAATACTAATTGACCAAATTTCACAAAATTTGTTAGATAAGTTATTTGTGGGATACTCTGGTGCTGATAAGATTCGGAAAAGAACAAATTGCCTTTTTCTACAAAATGGCCCACAAAAATCGCCAAAATCTAAAAAAAGAGAAGACTACGTATACTCAAATGTATCAATTAAATTCTTGTTTTATACTTAATTTTTGACGAGGAAAAGAATGTAACACAGTCCATTATACTTCAGGACTAACCGTTCTCAAGATATTTGAGATTTCCTGCATTTTTGTTACGCCGATTTTGGAAAATTTTCCAATTGCTAAATAAAAACAAAAATTGAATTAAAAATGCAAATTTAGTGTTATTTGGGGCAATTAAACTCAATATAATGAATCATTAAAGAAATAAAGAAAATATGAATTTGAGTCTACAGGGAAAGTCATGTGCTGCCCACATCAGATTTTTACTTTCCCTGCAATACATTGTAAAGTATAGGGAAAGTACTGGAATCGTGCCGAAAATCGTAATTCGAGTTTTCGACGGATCTACACGTTTTGGGACCTCTAGAACACGAAAGAAACATTTTTTAGCGGAACGTCTGTGTGTGTGTGTGTCTGTCTGTCTGTGCAGATTTTGTATTCCCTCTAACTGAAAAACCGATTAACCGAATTTAATAAAATTTGGTAGGTAAGTCCCTTGTGGGTGACCCTGGTGCTGATTAGATTATGGTACGATTCGGGATAAAATAACCTGCCTTTCTTACGAAACGGCACGTAAAAATTGCCTGTATCCATTCTAGCTGAAAAACTAGTAGACCAAATTTCACAAACTTTAGTGGATAAATCACTTGTAGGTTAACCTGGTGCTGGCTGATTAGATTTTGGTACGATTCGGAAAATAAAACCCTTTTTTTTTTTGTTTTTTTTTTTTTGCGAAATGGCCCTCAAAAATTGTTAAATCTAAAATTAAAAGACCAAATATGCTCAAATATATAAATTAAATGCTTATTTTATACGTAATTTTTGGCGACAAAAGGAATGAGACCAACCCCATTACTCTAGAACTAGCCGTTCTCGAGATATTAGTTTTTTCGCATTTTCACTACAGCACCTTTGAAAATAAGTCCAGTTACCAAATGAAAACGAAAGCTGAATTAAAAGTGCAAATTCAGTGTAATTTAAAATAATTATATGAGTTATTTTGTGCAATTAAACTCAATGACTTATTGAAGCAATAAAGAGAACGTGAATATAAATCTGCCGGAAAAGCCATGTGCTGCCCACATCGGATTTTTACGTGCAATTTGGTGACCGATAAATGTTTAAACAGCAAAATAGATCTTTTTAGTATATTTCGAATATCCTTCAGAAATGTGAACTGTTTTTAATTGAGGGTAAAAACTTCATTTTCGGAGAAATTATTAAAAATTTGCATTACCTTTTGCTCACCTCTTTCGTACCCCTTTTTCCCGGCCATCCAATCAGCTGCTCTAAGTCCTCGGACGAGCCGGGTGGTCTGGGCTTTCGACACCTCTTTCGTACCCCCGGCCGCCCACTTTGCTGCTCCATGTATTCGGATTAGCCGGACGGTCTGGGATTTCGACACCTATTTCGTACGGTCATGGGAATTTTCAGGAAAATCGGAAAGGGCAGCTCTAGAACCAGAAGAGGTATCCTTAGTGAAGCCACCTTACTCTATCCGAAATTCGATAAGGCATTCATAACAATTGTCATCTAAGCTCTTTATACAGCTGATTTTACTGAAAAATAGATGTTGCAAGGAAAATATAAATTTTTTAAGCGAAAGTGACATCTCGGTAACCAGAAAAAAAAATCGTTAGTGAGTAATGTTAATCCCTCCAAAGAAAATACTGAATCCACATCAGTATTATCTAAGCTCTATCTATAGCCAATCCCGCAAAAAAAAATTTCAAGAATTTTTTTTCTAGTAGAAGTGTAACAGGAACCGGTAGTGGAAATTCTATATGTTGTAAAGAGCCTTGCTGCTCAAACCGTGAGTCGAACCCAGGATCTTTGTACTGGCCACATGATGCTCTACCGTTGAGCTACTGGAACATAATTGTAAGATTTTATCTTTGTAATGGCCTCTGCAATGTCACTCTGCCGAATTCAAAATCCATATCAGTCATCATTAAAACTCCGTCTATAATAAATCCTGAGAAATAGATTCTTCAAAATAATTCTTAGTACAAACATAGATGGCACATTTGATCATCACCAATAAATACTACACTCCTAAATTTTGAAATGAAATTTAAAAAAAATCATCAAAAAATTTAAACCTTTAATAGGGCTACGTAAATAATCATTTCTTATGTAATTTTTCATCAAAAAACGACTGACATAACCTTAGAACACTTGCATGAACCGTTCTCGAGATATTGCACATTTTTCAAATAGATTTATAAAAAAAATCACATAAAATTTTTAAAAAATCATAAGTATTGTGAAATTTGGTCACTTTTCATATATAATATTATGAGATAAATTTATTATCATCATTCCCATAAATCTAGCTCGTTTCATTCACGAGAGAAGACACTTTGGGTAACAGCTTTGTAATTCGACGCCATTAGTCGTTTATTTACCATAAGACTAACCTATTCCTCTATAAATAATCATCATTATCATCATCATGGAACTACAGCCCTTGTAGGGCCTTGACCTCCTTTAAGGTTTCGTAATAAGAGCTTTTTTCAGGGGTGAAGTTGTTAGCCCCACGCCCAACCCGGAGGACCAGTCCCCTGATATAATCCCCAGGGGCAGGATACCTGGCTATCCCCCCAGGCATTGGAGCGTCATTTTTCGCCTTCTACGAAACACAGGGGGGTGGTAGGGTTATTCTACAACCCGCCCCTACACGGGATTTTATAAATAATGTTTGGCGAAATTTTGGCGGTGAGTCTGGAGGAATATCACCAACTTGGCGAGTTTTTTAAATGTTGCCAAATTGACGAAAATATCGCCAAATTGATAAAAACCACCAAATTGATAAAAATGACTCTAAATCAATGAAAATGAAGACGATTTGATGAAAATCCAATATTTTGGAAAGAATATGAATGCACTATAAGAGAAGATACTTTAGGTAATAGTTTTATATTTGGACGTCATTAGTCGTTTATCTGCTATAAGAATAACTATTTCTCCGACCATATTGCTTGACGAAATTTTATTGACGAATTCTGTGAAATATCGCCAACTTTGTGAGTTTTTGGAATGTCGCCAAATTGATAAAAAAAATGTCTCCAAATTAATAAGAATGATGCTGAATAAATGAAAATGACAATAAACTGATTACAATTCAATACTTTGTAAAGAATAAGACTCTATGAGAAGACTCCGTTTGTAACGCTTGGCAAAATTCTGGCACCGAATTTTGACGGCATATCGCCAGCTTGGCGACTTTTTGAAATGTTGCCAAATTGACGAAACTAATTCTAAATTGATAAAAATGGTATCAAATAGATAAAATGTAGCCAAATTGATAAAAATGACGCCAAATAGAATACAATATTTCGCAGATTTTTAATTCCATTATATGATGGACATATCTTTTATTATATAAGAAATGCTCTTCTAAATATAGCCAACTTGGTGATATTTGGCTCCACGTTGATGAAAATATCGTCACAATTTCAAAAATGAAGCCACGTTAATGAAAATAACGCCTAATTGATGAATTTCTTATTAAAATACTTAAATATATGGACTATATTGCTTATTGAGGATGCTATCAATATTGATAATTGTTCATTTAGAATTGCATAAAATATAAGTTAATTGGGTACGAAAAATATTTTTTGATATTGTCATCCGGATGTACAATTTATCTCGCCCAATGTACAATTTAAAATTACAAGCACTACGCTGTGAATCTCTGTATCATTGTTTCACCGTTAAAGAAGTAAATTCATTGCATTATATAAGAAAAGTCATGTGTTGCCCACATCAGATTTTTCTTATAGTAGATAAAGAGATTAATGGCGTCCAAATACAAAACTATTACCTAAAGTATCTTCTCTTATGAAAATTCAATATCTTAAAAAGAATATAAAAAATCTACTATTAGTCTTCATTTCATTGATTTAGCGTCATGTCTATCAATTTGGTGACATTTTTATCAATTTGGCGATATTTTCATCTATTTGGAAACATTTAGAAAACTGATCACGTTGGCGATATTCCGCCAAATTCGTCCGCAAAGTTTCGCCAAGCATTGTTTATGCAGAAATAGGTTATTCTTATAGTAGATAAACGACTAATGACGTCAAATAAGAATACTATTACCCAAAGTGTCTTCTCTCGTGAATGGAACGAGCTAGATATACAAAAATGATAATAAATTTATCGCATAATATTACATGTGAAAAGTAAACAGATATCACAATAGATAATACTTTTTATGAATTTCATGTGATATTTTGATAAATTTATTTGAAAAATGTCAAAGGTTCATGCTAGCGTTCTAAAGTTTGTGCCAATCGTTTTCGAATGAGAATTTACATAAAAAATAATTATTTACTTAACTTTATTTATGTTATTTTTTAATGATTTTTTCCAAATTTAGATAGGTTCTGAACTTTCGATGCGGTGTAAAAGCAATTGGCTGACAGTATTCACTGATTGTGATATTTGTACCAAATTTTGTTTGAATCGCTTCATTCGTTCGTGAGATATCGTCTCCACAGATTCACACACACACACACACAAACAGACAGATATAACCTTAAAAACTTATGATTCGTGTTCAGGGATGCTTGAAAGGTACTGTCACGTCGAAAATTCGAATTCAAATTTTTGGCCCTGTTACAATACTTTCCTTATTATACATTATACAATGTATATAAGGAAAGTGAAAAATATCGGTTGTTAGTAAAAATCCTTTCGGAATATCAAATTGTACCAGAATTGTACTATCACTACGGGAAAATAAAATTTTTGATATTATGCTTTGAAGAATATTTTGACATATCTCTTAGAACCGCCTAAAGCGCACACAAGCAACAATAAATAAACAGAGTTCTTTTCACTGATAACTTCGCAACCATTTGTTTTCAGTTCACGACAAAATTTAATTTATATCCATTAAATACAGAAGTTTAATTTCGATCGGTTCAGTTTAGAAGCTGGTAAATATATCATAAAATTATTTTATACCATTATAATTCCTTGTAACAATACTATTATCTCAGTACAACTATTCCTTGCAAAAATTTCCCGTCTTATATAGTTCTTATTTTCCTCTTACTTTAATGTATACTTAATGGAAAGTGAAAACTAATTCATAAATTATTAAAATTAAGTCATTTTAGTTTCATAACCGCATTAATGATGAAGTACAAAAAAAATTAATCCTAATATAATCTATGGTCCAACTTGTTTACGAAAACACCGTATGTTTCTTTTATAATGACACTTAATTACCGGGACTGACAGAAATTTAGTGTATAATTTAGATACTTTCTCCTAGAGATTTGCATTATGTTATCTGCAGGGAGAAAATATGATACAGTGCGCGAAAAAAGTATAAGGACAAGCGAAAACTCACCAAATCTAGAAATCTTTTAGACGGAAATATGTGCAAATTTCTTAAGTAAAAATATTGATAAAATTAAATTCTTTTTCCTGTAAATTAGTTAAATTTTTCAAAAATAAATATATATAAATTTACTTCATAAATTTTAAACCCATATGAAAACCCATTGGAGAGAAGTATAAGGACAACGGCTTTTTCATCTAAAATTATAGTAAAATTTTCATATTTGAAAGCACAAAATGACCATTTCAAATATAAAGACTGGGTTTCTAAACAAAATTCACACTTGCATCAATTTTTCACGATTTTTGTACAATGCCGAAAGGAACTCATCTGTCTGACCTTGAAAAAGGGAAAATTCTTGCTTTTAAAGAATGTGGTTTGAGTAGACATGAAATTTTGAAAGAAATTAAAAGATCTAAAACTGTAGTTTATAATTTTCTAAAAGTACCTGGAATGTATGGAATGAAAAAACAAACTGGAAGAACAGCAATTCTAACGCATCGACAAAAGAGAAAAGTTGTAAGACGAGCTTGCGAGAAAAAAGAAACTGCAAATGAAGTTAGAAGAAATTTGGACTTACCATGTTCCATACGAACAGTTCAAAATGTTTTGAATACACATTCGCATATGTGGTATGGAAAGTTAATGTCACGTCCGCCTCTTAAAAAGGTGCATAAGGAAAGAAGTTTTCAAAAAAATACATTTCTCTCGGTCCAAAATGTATTGATGTAATCTTTTCGGACGAAAAGAAGTTCAATCTTGATGGGCCAGATGGTTTTCGTTATTTTTGGTATAATCTGCGTAAAATCAAAGAAGTTTTTTCCAAACATCAATACGGTGAGGGCACAGTAATGATTTGGGGCGCTTTTACAGTAAACGGAACCACGCCTATAGTCTTTATCAACTACAAAATGAACCCTGACAAATACGTTGATATGTTAGGCGAACATTTGTTACCGGAGGCCCCACTAATTACTTCAGGAGACTATATTTTCCAGCAGGATAACGCTTCCATACACGTTTCTAAGAGTTCAAAACTCTGGTTTGAAGCTAATTCAGAAATTTACTTGATTGGCCTGCGAAGAGCCTTGATCTCAATCCAATAGAAAATTTATAGAGCCTTCTAGCCTGAGAAGTTTATAAAAATCGCACACAATATCACTGTAAAAAGGATCTTGTGTTAGCCATCGAGCAAGCTTAGAATAACATTTCCATAGATACTTTAAAAGAACTTTCAGCATCGATGACCTCTCGGCTTATTCAAGTAATTAAAATAAAAGGTTGTTATCTTGTTATCTTGATTATTAAGAGAAATGTTAAGCATATATATATATATATATATATATATATATATATACATATATATATATATATATATATATATATATATATAATTTAGAACATGTCCTTATGCTTTTTTCTATATTTTCTTTAGTGATAATCTTTATAAGGTCAACTTTTGTAAGATTCATACTTGCTGTTTTATGTGTTCTAAATGCTATTGTAGAATTTCATATTAGAGGTCAGAAATATCAAAAATTCATTTAGATAAAGTAAAAATACTGTATGTTTTCATTCAATTATATGTAGTCCTTATACTTTTTTCGCGCACTGTATTAGTCAACGGCCTAAAAGGTCTAGAATTTTCACAAACTTTTATGTTTCTATTTGTTTCAATGACAAAAAGTTTTATTTTTTTCACAAATATGTCTTGCATAAAAAAAATTTCCAAAGTAAGTTATTTTTCGCAAATTTAGCAGAGACAAATTTATTACAAGACAGATCAGTCATGAGAAAGAATTTCCAACTGAAATGCAATTTTATTTAAACATCTCTAAAATGTGATACGTTCAGCGCTGATATTTTTTAATTACTACAATACTACAGTAATTTATTGCACTTGAAAATTTAAAATTTCATCGAAAAAGATAATTCTGGAACGCAAAATGAACTTTATTCAAATGACGTCATCCAAATACAAATCGTCTGCTTCTCAATGCAAAACCAATAATATTTCATTCATATCTTTTATATTCCAGACTCCAGAGCGAAAAAATGTTTTAAAAATTAGGTCTCATAGGGTTCAATGTATTTCATTTTTTCAACCCGGGTTAAACCCAAAACTAATTGGATTCACGTTCATTCCCATATGTCTCACAGAACGTCTCAACACTAGACTAAAATTTAATTTTGATAAAGTCATTTTTATGGCAGTTATCGTGCGAACGGTCTGACAGACAGAATGACCAGAATAATAAACACTTTTCAACTATGTTGGAAAATGTAATAAATGCCGGAAAAATTATATGATGTCCATATTAGATTTGTTTATATTGTTTCAAATTTTCAAATTAAAAAAATATTTGTGTCTGTTCATAAGAGAGCAACGAGCCGATTCTTGCTTTGTAGCGTGCTTTTGTAAATTCATGAAAATTATTACATGGAATGCATTCTCTTTACCAGACAACAAATTCGGCGCTTCTAAATCTAATGTTCAGGTTTAAGAAGAAAAATTTAGTTTTTTGCGTGGAAAGTAAATTAAAAACTTTCGAAAACTTCAGAATATTCCTTTACTTTACCGTACACGCAGTAAAATGTTTAAGGAAAGGCACTCGAAACTTTTATGCAAAACAAATGTAAAATTTTATTATGTAGTCAAAATTATTTAAAAAAAAAATCAGCATGGATAAGGAAAGTGCAACTTTGCATTTTCTTGCGTTTATATTTCAGAAAAAAATGAAAAGTATTGTGGATAAATTAAATGAAAATTACTAGTTCAGATACATTTCGAATATAAGTAAATGTATTTTGGATTACATTGTTCAACTTTCTTCTAAAATGTGTGAGGATCACATAAAAATCGCTTCAGACAATTTTGATGGTTTATCGTCTGAGGCAGGGCAGCCCAATGGGGGGGATGGACACCATGATAGGGTCTCGGATCACTAATAATTTTTACGGGAATACTTGAAAATTTGACAATAAGATCAAAGTCAAATATGGAGCATACAAATTTGCATGGGCGGTTCTGCTTGAGGTGTTATATTTTCCATATTTTGAATAAAGATTGTCAATCGAAATTTTAAGATTTTTAATATTTCTTCCGTTATCTGGTAATATTTTCATAGAAAATGATTTCGGTATTGTCAAATGTAATATATATATATATATATATATATATATCGAATAATAACTAGCATATTTTTCTTAATATTTTTAAATTATTAAAATATTACTTTATATTGGCTGGCAACTTCTACAGCGTGCAATTGCGGACTGCATACATCACTTTCATTTATTTTAGCAAAGAGTTTCTAAGTTCATATATTGTGTTTAGCTACTAGACTCATATATTTTGTTTAGGAAATAAATTAATTTAGCTGACTGTTGAAACAGAAAAAGAGTAGAACGGGTATATCTTCTAATACAATTTTAGTGTTTTCATTTTGTATATACAAACGGGATCAGGATGTTTTATTCTTCAGATCTGCAAATTCAGAGCTACAGATTTGGCGGGATATTGCTAACTTGGCAACGTTTCTTTTTTGCCAAATAGACGGAAATTTCGCCACATTGTTTAAAATGACGCAAATCAATGACATTTATTGTATTTTGTTAGAAGAGAGTACGGAATGATGTTTCATTAGCATTTGTCTGTGAGTCCAACCGTCCAACTTACAAGGAAGGTCTCCTGACCGACTCCCGCCGATTTTAATGAAAAATTTACTGTGAATAGTATTGGTCGCTCACAACACATGGTGTAAGTTCCAGCGGCCCTATAGCAATAGAAACGACATAATAAAGTATTGAAAAAAATAATTTTCATCGCCAAATGTAACCCTACTGTAGAACTCGGCGCCAACATTGGCGTACAGTATACGTCACATTCCCCGAGTATAAGTACGGAAACAGTGCATCGGCTCGTTTGCTTTGCTCTTCGATTCGCTTACTGTTCGGTAGTACTGCACATTTCGTATTTCCAGCGACATTTTTTATAGTTTATTCCTCTTTACTGTTTGTTTGAATGCAAACTTGTTACATGATTTTCTGTTTTTTTACACTATCAAATTCTGATAGAACAGTGTGTTTAAACTATCTGAATTTTTACATTTGCAATTTCGCCTTGTTATTTACTTTTTTCAGGACATTTTCAAAATCCGGTTGATTTTGTTTTCCATACATCAGATTCTTTTCATTACTCTTTGGCCAATTGTTCATTCCAAAGGTTTGCAAAATGTAGTTGGTGTTGCACATATTTTTATTTCGAACATTTTTTATTATTCATCACCTCTGCAATACATTTATTCCATAAAATAATAAGTCTGTAAACGTTACATTAATTTAGGTCATAATGGCACCAGATTGGATTCGTCATACAGGTTAATTTATGACAAGTATATAAAAAGTGAGACTTCAAAAGCTGATGAGTTGTATTAGTAGGTACTGTCTTGTTAGTGTTGACTGTTTAGTATTACTATTGACTTTCCTAAAAACTGCACAAGGGCGTTCCTCCTGCTGGGAGAAGTGCCCAAGAGAGGGTAAAGTGGGACTTTCTAAAGATCTTGCCTCGCATTAACGTTATATGTGGAGAACACCACTAAAAACTCTGTGCTGTCTGATAAATCGAACGCGAGAACTCGGAATCTCCCATTGGTGTCTTACCTACAAATGCGACCCTCGTATACCCAGGATCTAGGCATTAATCGAATTTTTATAGTATTACATCTTCAGAGCTTTTCACCTTTCACGATTGTCAAAACAGTTATCAAAATTAATAATCGCCAAATCGGGATAACGTATAGATTCTGGTAACCCAGAACCAATTTTCAATATTTTATTGTGTCGTTTCTATTGCTATAGGGCCTCTGGTACTTACACAATGTGTTGTGATAGACCAATACTATTCACAGTAATTTTTTCATTAAAATCGGTGGGGGTCGGTCAGGAGGCTTTCCTTGTTAGTAACACATTTAACGAATTTTTAACATATCACCAAATTGATAAAAATGCTTGTAAATCCATAAAAATATCTTGAAATTGATAAAATTGCGCTAAATAAATGAATTGAATTAAATGAAATGTATTGTGTCTGTGCTGTCTGATAAATCGACAGCACAGACAAATAGACGCAGACGATATTTTTTTCACCAATTTATTTGAAGGAAATAGTATCATGTCGTTTAGCAACAGATTTAAATCCAATGCGTAAAAGATAGTATTGTGACGATGTTTCTTCAATTTGTCGCCAAGTGGAACTATCAGTTCTACAGTCCCGCTTGACGATAAATTTGACGATTTTTTAAAATGTCGCTAAATTGACGAAAATGTCTCCAAACCTTCCATAGAGATAGCATTATTCAGACGATATTTTTTTCACCAATTTATTTGAAGGAAATAGTATCATGTCGTTTAGCAACAGATTTAAATCCAATGCGTTTATACCACAGACGATTTTTATTAAATATTTTCTGATTTGAATAATGAAGATATGTATCTATATAATAAAAGGCAATGTCTGTCTCTCTCTCTGTGTGTGTGTTATACACTATAGGTTCAGCGACCGCGCGTCGGAGAGCTACGAAATTTGGCAATCGGAGACCCGTGGGGGGGAGGGGGAGAAAGTGACACGTAAAAACCGATTTCTAAAATTTGAATTTTTTTTTGTTTGTTTGTTATTTAATGTTTTATGCGATTTCGATCGTTTTTTCACATTTTTCTCCTTTTTCCTCCACCATCCAGACGTCGTAGAAATAAACGAATCACACGATCGGAAAGAGCAGACAATTGCGAGTAAAAATATATCAATTTCAAATCTCAGGAACATATTCTAATATTTTTTAAAGATTTTAAAACAAAAGTCACTTTTAGCTAAAAAAAAACGAACTTTCGTTTTTAAATCCTTGCATCGGGAAAAGTACCGGCTATTTCGACTACTAATTTACATTTTTAGAAAGCTCAAACATCAGGCATTCTTAGAAACCCAATCTGGTCAAGAAATAATTAAAAATGGCCGCAGGATCGGAATTTTAAAGAAGTAATGGTTTTAAATTTCTCGGAGAACTCGGCGAAGTTCCGAATTTTCCCCACATGCGTGCTCCTCGTTTCTATGTCGACGGTTTTTGGCGGGTTAGAAAATTACGTTATATTTAAAGCTTAGCATATGGTCATTATAAAATGTAAATGATAGAATTATGGTGGATTGAATTGTGGTGATGTATTGTATACATCGGGTGGTGGTAACAGTATACAGAGTGATATAAAATTATTATATTTTTATTACGTTATATTTTAAATGATGGAATTAAGAGATTAGGCAATGTATTATTTGCATCGAAGTGGTGGTTGGGACCACAATGAAAAAACTTAAACACTGAAGAAATAAAAAAATAAATACAAAGAAAGTTATGGAGATTGTCGCGGTGCCTTAAAATATTTCATTATTAGTTTTAACGTCATTAAACTAAGCCAAATTTTGTTAACTCCACAGGGTTGAGGGAGCGGTAGCCCAGCAATTAGCGCGCTGGAATTGCACTCGGTAGGCCCGGGTTCGATTCTCGCACTGCCAAAACTGCAGCAGTGTTCACGCGGAGTACGATCACGTTAAACATGTGGGTCCGTAAGTCCTTCCGAGAGGTTGGTGGTAGGGGAAGAAGGGTACGGTCCCTGTCGATGCCTCTCCCACTGGGTTCTGGTCTAAATTGGGTGAATAAAAAGAAAGTTATGGAGATTGTCGCGGAGGGCGCGGTAGGCCAGTGGTTAGCGCGCTGGAATTGCACTCGGTAGGCCCGGGTTCGATTGCCGCCACTGCCAAAACTGCCGCCGTGTTCACGCGGATTACGATCACGTTAAACATGTGGGTCCGTAAGTCTTTCCGAGAGGTTGGTGGTAGGGAAAGGAGGGTACGATCCCTGTGGATGCCTCCCCGACTGGGTTCCAGTGCATTTTATTCCATAATTTTTCCATCCAGATACACCTCAACTATCTTATCACATGTCATGGTTCACATGGTTTAAAAAGGTTACGTCTTTGAACGTGTATCGAATTTAAAAGAGAAATTATTCTTTTTATGTGTGATGATAACAGATTTTAAGAATTTCCAATGTTGGAAAAGAAAGGCTTACTCTGTGATTTTTCACTTTTTACTAATATTCTTTACGGCATGTACGTATAAGCAACGTATAAAACTCATGGAAAATGTCAGCTTCTGGATGAAATCTGGGGACTTTTAAATCACATAAAATCCATCTATCACTTCTAGCCAACCATTCCCACCCGGCATCCAGGTGTTTTTCCATATTTTCCAAAGTCACAGCTTGTTGCAGCTGTACTTGACGAAAAATATTCTCCATTATTAAAACTGAGTAAAAAACTACTGCTTGTAGAATTTGAACAACGTTTTCAAGATTTTAAGCATAAACTGGACCTAAATATTTCTGAAATGCCATTTAATGTAGATAATTAAAAACTGAGAACTGCTCTTTAGCTAGAATTGTTAAGCAATGCAACTGTGAGATAAAACGGGACCCTTTTAAATACAATTGGGGTGCAGTTGTCTATATTATTCGTTATCCCATGAAGTAAAAATTAAAAAAAAACTGGACTTTTATTTCTTGTGCACATTATCTTTATAATGTACTGGAATTAATTACCAGCGTTGCTAAATAATACAAACAACAACACTCAATTTCCAAATCGCCTGTTTTGAACCAAAATCATTCCCTAGCTCCAAATTTTCCATGCGTAACCATGCCAATTATAAAACGCTGACATGAAACGCCGTAACTAAGCTGTTTTGACTTGCTTTAAAAAAGCGCAGAGAACACTTAGAATCACAAAAAAGAAAAGAAGTTTCTTATTGTTAGAAAACATAGATTTTCGATTTTTAAAGGTTTTAATTCCAAAGTTAAATCTTCGTATTTTATCATCCAGATCGTGTTCCTCTATTTTCTGTTATTGAAGTTCATGGCTTAGAGATAATAATAAAAATAAAACGCTATTTTCATCTGCTGGAATAAATTACTTTGAAGCTGAAAGTAAAAATAAAATTTTATATACTATTTTCAAAAATTTACGTTAGAAAAATTAAGAGGTTGTGCCTCGGTGACAGAAGAAAACCATCTCGGTGTATACAAGGTAAAATAGCGCGATGCAATGGGAAGTTGACTGCAAGGACTTTTCGGAACAGACTACACGAATTTTGTTTAAATGGTAGAATTCCACGAAAAGAGCCATTTCTTTCTCTTAAACAAAGGTTGAAAAGATTAAACTGGGCTAAAACCCATGTTAACTAGACAATGGGATAGTATAATTTGAAGTGATGAGACCAAAATCTCCCTGTTTGGTAGTGATGGTGTAAAATACGTAAGAAGAATCGGAGAGATTTGCATCCTGATTGCATTACACCTACCACCCAGTAAGTGTTATGATCTGGGGTTGTATGTCATCAAGAGGTGTGGGCAGAATTTGCACGATCAATAGGAATCTAAATGCCCCAAAATACATAAATGAAATACTTGAACCCAAACTGCAATCTTCTGTACGTTATCTTTATCAAGAAAATAAAGCATTTATATTTCAACAGGATTCAGCTCAATGTCATGTTGCTCGTGTGTTGTTGTTGTTGTTTAGACCTAGACCGTCCAACCTACCAGAAAGGTGTAAGGTAACCGTTTGGACGATCGGGAAGTGCCACCCAATTTAGACCGGAACCCAGTAGGGGAGGCATCCACAGGGACCGTACCCTCCTTCCCTTACCACCAACCTCTCGGAAGGACTTACGGACCCACATGTTTAACGTGATCGTACTCCGCATGAACACGGCGGCAGATGTGGCAGCGTGCAAATCCAGCACGCAAACCACCGGGCTACCGCGCCAGAAATATGCCAACAGCACGCGGTGTTTCCAGGTAGTCACCCACCCAAGTACTAACCGCGCCCGATGCTGCTTGACTTCGGTGATCTAAGGAGAACCGGTGTTTTCAGTACGGTAGGGCCGTTGACTCTATGTTGCTCGTGTGTGTAAAATGTGGCTTCAAAATCATCATATTCAACTGCTGGAATGGCCTGGGAATAGCCCAGACTTTAACCCCATCGAAAATCTATGGAGCCGCCTAAAGAAACTTGTTAGTCAGAAGCAACCCAGTAATAAAACCGAATTAACAAAAGCAATAATTCAATCTTGGATTTACATTATAACAGCTGCAGAACTATATGAAAAAAATTTGGTTCACTCCATGGAAAAACGCTGTAAGAATTAATTAAGGCTAAAGGTTACCCAATTGCATTAATTGATATGGTGAGAATTTTTTTATATCTCATTTTTTTATGTATTTCACTTTTCTTCTTTATAAATGCTATTCTACTAAAAAATAATTCATAAATGTTATTGCATTACAATCTTGATTAAATATTAATTAATATATAATTTTATGGTTTGGGTACAAAAAAATCTGATGTGGGCAGCACATGACTTTCCCTGCAGACTTATATTCACGTTCTCTTTATTTTAATTAAATTTATTTCACTTTTAATTCAATTTTCGTTCTCATTCGGTAACCGGACTTATTTTCATAGGTGGCGTAGAAAAAATACGGAAAACTAAAATATCTCGAGAACGGCTAGTCCTTGTGTAATGGAGTTGGTCTTATTCTTTTCGTCGTTAAAAAATACGTATTAAACGAGCATTCATTGGATACATTTGAGTATACCTAGTTCTTTAATTTAGATTTAGACGATTTTTGCGGGCCATTATGCAAAAAAAGGCAGGTTATTTTTTTCCGAATCGTACCAAAATCTAATCAGCACCAGAGTAACCCAGAAATGACTCATCTACCGAATTTTGTGAAATTCGGTCCATTAGTTTTTCTGTTAGAGTGGATACAAGCTTTTGCGGGCCATTTCGCAAAAAAAGGCGGGTTCTTTTTTCCCGAATCTTACTCAAAACTAATCAGCACCAGACTCGCCTACAAGTGACTTACCTACCAAATTTTGTGAAATTCGGTCCATTAGTTTTTTAGTTACAGTGGACACAATATCTGCACAGACAGACAGACAGACAGACAGACAGACACACAGACAGACAGACACACAGACAGACAGACACACAGACGTCACGCTAAAAATGGTTTTTTCGTATTCTAGAGGTCTCGAAACGTGTAGATCCGTCGAAAACTCGAGTTGTGATTTTCGGTATGATTCCAATACTTTCCCTATACATAACCATGTATTGCAGGGAAAGTAAAAAGTGGTGTTATGAGCCATCAAACCTAAAAAATAAACTTTTCCCAAAAGGTTTCCACAGTTTTGATCACAACTGTACCAGTTCTTCGTACGAAATACATAATATAAAGAAAACTATGCAAATTCCTATAGTATTCTACATATTGTTATTCAAAGCATTCTATTAAAATATTTAAATTAATGTCCCTAAAAAGATGTTTAAAAATCTCTGTTCTCTCTATACAAATTTATTTTCACAGGGAGATCTGAAAAATAAAATATCCTGGTCCCGTTAGTAAATTTACAGTAAAATTGAAATTGAATCAATACAAACCAAAATAAAAACACTGAAATTGTAAGGGAACATATAAGTGTATAAACGAACTGTAACTTCCAAGGCTAGATTCTGACGGATAAGCACTTTCAAAAGTGCTTCCTGGCAGGTTAGAAACACTTTGTGAAAGATATGCGGCTGAGTTTGTGTATTTGTATGTATGAGAGAGAGATTGTGCTTGTGTATATAAAAGAGTTTTTGTACGATGACTCTAAAACGAATATTGCTATCATATTTTATGTGTAGAATCATGTGAAAAATTAGAACAAAAAAATGTTTAGCAATTTTTATATATAGAGCATGAACTATTTGAACTTCCAGGCTTTCATAACATCATTTTCTATGAAAAACAATGATAGTAGTATGTTGGTAAATTGCGTTATTAAACGGCGTTCCTGTTAATAAAAATAAAATAGCTTTTATTAACACAGATAAGCCAAATACATTCTATTGATTGTCTGATCCTAACTTGAAAAAAAAAAGAAATTTTTAAAGACATTTTATGAAATTAAAAAAATAATAATAATAACTTGCGTACAAATTCTGTTAAAAATATCAAAACAATATTTTCTTTTATTCTGATAATGATCCAGGATAATTAGATCTAACATTATGGAATATAAATGAAAGTCAATGAAGTGAAGTCTTATAATGAAATTTTTTCAAACATGAAGTTGTAGAATTTATCCTCCAAATTTTATTAAATGTATCATTCTGAAGCAATCAAAACTGCTTTTGTGCAGGTATTTCTCGAATTTATGGTTTTAAATATAAAACTTTAACCCGTCTAAACAATAAACATGGAATTGGCTCTGTAAATTATGATTTGATAATAAAAAATTGTATGATACATAAATACACTTTTTGTTGCCAGAGAACTTTTTACCCCAATCTTATAAACTTTATATAATAGTTTCTATGAATTTTATCACTCTTTAAAAATATCTTTCTACTTATACCCTCCCCTCCCTTCAATTTTTCCTCTTTTATAAAATTCCTTTAAAAGTAAAAAAGAAATATTTTCATCGTTTAATAAAAATTTTAAGGGATATTTTGCATGTAGATTCCTTGAATGCTTCTTGGGGGATGTGTGCTTTGTAAAAGCTTGAAATTAAATTGCTCCACGTCTAATTCAAGAAAACTAATAGCTTGTAGTGTAGTATTCTCTTTTTCTCACAGTGGCATTTGAAACGAAATGTATTTTTGCAAATATATATAATTTTTTTCTGAATAAAATATTAGTTAAATGAATAAATGTAAACAGCACTTGTTATATCGCAATACAGGACAACTCAACATTTTCTAATAATCAAGTAATATAATTTCCAGTGTGAGTTAAATATCTTAAAACCAGTAGGATTAGTGTCCTTCAGGTGGAGACTAACAAAGAACTCCCTACATCACGTGTCTAATCCCTCTTCAATGGTTCAGAGATGGATAATTCAATGTGCCCGAGTAAAACCCAACGTTGTAATACCCTGTTCCCACCTAAATGTTTTCTAAGGTATAACTTTAGTATATTTAAACTTTTTGGGCTATAACATGCAAAGTCCACTTTGACAATAAGAACTTGCAATTTCGTCCTAATAGCTCAACGGTAGACCATCGGCTGGCCAGTTTGAAGATTCATGGTTCGATTCCCGGTTGGAAAAACAAGGCTTTTTACAATGGCGTCCGAACAAATCAACCCTGTAGGTTAGTGCAAATATCTAAGAGATCTGAAGACCCCAGCCCGTGTAGCTCACGTAGTGTGTTTAGAGTAGCTATCTGCACGGCCGGGAAAGGATACTTCCTGCAGTCAGAAGGCACCCAAGGTCTACCATTCCACCAAACGAACATTTATTTAGATCTAAAAAGATAGCAATTGATGAAAAATATTGTGATTAAACAGACAGTTTTACATTATGTTTGAACTTGACAAGTACGTCCATTTTTCAAAAATGGGTGAAGGGTTATTGCGAATATAGATGAAAAGATCATTGAAAAATAAAACTTAGAGTGAGGTGTAATAACATAATGAAAAATAGATTAAAATTAAAGAAAATAATAAAATTTTAAAAGTAAAATTTAGAAAATATATAAAAAGAAATTATATGAAAAGGAAAAAAAATTAGGCACATAAAAAACAAAAACAGAAATTTAGAATAAAATTTAGAAAAGAAAAATTAGAAAAAAAAATAAAAAGGGTCAAAAGAAAAAGAAAGAACCGAGAAAATAAGAACAGTTAACATAGCTTTTTTTTTTTTAAAACAGAAAATATGGGGAGAACACAATAAGTTCATATAAGTTAATAAGAATGAAATAAAGGGATTCATTGATCAAAATTAATTGAGAGCAGAATCTACTCATAAGCTTAGGTTATATATAGGAGATCTGAAAGTGATCCTAGTACGACTAGCACGGATTCAGTGGACTCTAGGATATGGAGCGCCAATTTTAAATCGAGAGGATAACGATCCCACAGGAAACTAATCTGGAGGATGAAATTAGCACCAGGAGGCTAAACTGAGGCAAAAATAGCAGAAAGTGGTCAGTCAGATTATCAGTTGAACTCCAAAATCGGCGTTGGCTTCAATCTGATTGAGCCGTAATGGCTTTGAGTGAACAACATTATGTAGAACAAGAAAGATCAATCATGCTTAAAGCATTGATTATGAAACACCTTCCAACTTCAATGCAATTTTATTTAAACATCTCTAAAATGCAATACATTCCTCGGTAATCTTTTAAAACTTATCACAATACTACATTAATTTATTACATTTGAAAACTTAAACCTTCATCGAAAAAAATGAACTTCATTCAAATGACGGCATTGAAATATAAATTGCCTGGTTTAAACATCTCTAAAATGCAATACATTCCTTGGTAATAATTTTAGAAATATCATAATACTACGATAATTTATTATATTTGAAAACTTCATCAAAACAATTGAAATTCATTCAAATGCCGTCATAGAAAAAATAACACGCCTGGCACTTTCTATAAAAGCAGCATTTCATTCATAACAATTTCCCATTCATTTCATTCATCACAATACTATAATAATTTATTTTATTTAAAAATTAAGACCATGGAGCTACAAGCAATTAAACTCTATGCTTAAAACTTCATCGAAAAAAATCGTCCTTCTCTCTATAAAATCAATGAATATTTCCTTCATATCAGCTATGCAGACTCCATGAGCTAAATAATTTTGTATTAAAGAAATACAGCAATTCTAATACAACTCATTCTACATATTTTGCTGTTTACATTTTACATAAGTGAAAAGTAGGTTTCGTTGTAGAAATAATCAAATTTGGATGATCATTTAAACCCAAATATATTGTAATTGCGTTGTTTCAGTATGTAGATGCACAGAATTTAAGCAAAAATAAAGTGGTTTTAGGACGGATACAACACTCAATAGGAATTTAAAAGAACTTAAATAATCACGATTTTGAAACAAGATGGATGCCATATATAATTTTGAAGTGGGCCATGTGATCTTTTCATATCATGGTCACGTGATCGTTTCAAGTAAGAGGTGTAATTAATATTTTAATTTTTATTTAAAAAACTACTGAATATATTTCGCTGAATTTTTTTTTCATATATTTTGTGGAACGATTTGAATATTACCTAAAATTCTCGAAGCAATTTGTGAATTTTAAATCCGCTTAAAAAATGATTGAAAAATTAGGTCCCATAGGGCTCAATGTATTTCATTTTTTCAACCCGGGTTCAATCCAAAACTAATTGGGTGATATTATTCATTTATATTCCCATAGGTCCTACAGACCGTCTGAACAACATACTAAAATT
This sequence comes from Amaurobius ferox, assembly GCA_951213105.1. Classification (NCBI taxonomy): domain Eukaryota; kingdom Metazoa; phylum Arthropoda; class Arachnida; order Araneae; family Amaurobiidae; genus Amaurobius; species Amaurobius ferox. Next base: position 108,681,241 of record OX578140.1, read on the forward strand.
TCATTTTGATTAAGTCATTTTTATGGCAGTTATCGTGCTAACGGACAGACAGACAGACAAACAGACAGACAGACAGAATGAACAAAGTCATAAACACTTTTCAATTTTGTTGTTGTTGTTGTTGAAACCCAGACCGTCCGACCTACCAGTAAAGTGTAAGGTAACTATTTGGACGGTCGGGAAGTGCCACCCAATTTAGAACGGAACCCAGTGGGGGAGGCATCCACAGGGACCGTACCCTCCTTCCCCTACCACCAACCTCTCGGAAGGACTTTCGGACCCACATGTTTAACGTGATCGTACTCCGCATGAACTTTCAATTTTGTTGTAAAGTGTTAATAAAACTTAAATTTCAATTCAACCCGACAGTGAAAAGATAATTTTATATGCTATTTTCAAATGTTCAAGTTCAATTTAAGTCAAAGAACCGCTTATAATATTCAAATGACTCCACGTTTTAAAAATTGAAAATTGCTTTTTAAAACATACGAAACTAATAAATCGACAATTTTATATCTCTCAAGATCTACAAAAGCTGGCTGAGGCATAGTTCACAGAATACCTGCAAAAGAAAGTGCTTGCATTCGAGCCAAATTTTCTACTCGATAAATTGGATTTTGAGATTGAGAAAGTTCGGTCGAATTTCACCATTTAAATTCCTAACTTTTACCTAATTTGAATGTAAAGAATTATTCGATGAGTTTTTTAGCCAAACGTGTGCAGGCCACAATTTGCTGCTGTCTGAAGCTTCGATTTTCCGCAATATATGACACACGTAGACAAAAATATTCCTTTATTATATACTACAACGAATAATCCAGCCTTGCCCGACATAAGCATCCATTACTTAAATAATACAGAAGCAGATAACATCGCTCAATTTCCAAATTAACTGTCATGAACCAAAATTATATACGGGCTCCGCTTTTTCATGCATAGCCACGATAGTCATATAATATGAGGCTAGCACGCCCAAAATAAACGTATTTAACACGCTCTAAACAATCTGTTTTGATATGCTATAAATAAGGGCGCTGCAGATCGCCACGCATGCGCACAAAAATAATAATTACTATATCAGCTTGTTTTCGTCTAATTGAAGTCAAATCTTCAGAGATCAATTATAATATTGAAATAATTATATATTCCAAACCATAAATATTTAAATTTTAATTTCACTAATATAAAAAATAGCAAATAAAATAGCATTCAAAGATAAATTCAATAAAAAATAGCATTCTGAGATATCATTTACAGATTTGTTTTTTTCGTCATTTTTTCGCCATTTTGTTTTTATCATCTGTCCGGTATAACATGGATTTTAAAGTCGAAATTTGAAAGGAAATTTTTGGCTTTAAATATTTGATTTTTAAGCAATTCGAATTTTTAAAAATTTCGTCGATGTGAATCGTACGGAATGTGAAACACTTTTTAAAAAATTTTGTAGCTATTCGACGCATCGATTTTCTGCTACAGAACACATACAAAAATACACAGACAGAAACAAAAACATTTTATTTTATTATGTAAGACTAGAAAATATACCCAACGTTGCTCGGGAGTTAAAGCAGGGTTAAAATGAATTTATTAATATAAAAAGAAATAAAACAAATACATTTTATTCATATAAATAAGAGTTAAAATTGCACACAATCCGTGCACACCAGCGCAACGGGCATGGTGCGACTCCATTCCCCCAAACCAAAAATTATCCCTTTACTTCTACGAACACACATTAAAATGGCTGTGATCCCGCGTGAAGTTACATTCCGAATTTTCCGCAGCAGTAGTAACCCTGCAAAAAAATGTAACTGAAGGATTTAAAATGGAATCCCTTGTCTTGGTCTAGGAGATAATGCTTTAGGCGCATGCGCAGTGCTCTGCAACCGACTGCAGATTTCAGGATAAGTAAGATATCAATTATCTTAACAATTTCATTCGCTTAAAATTAGAAAATTAAAAGAAAATTTTTGCTAGAATGCAAAGATATACATAGGTACAAGAGCAAAGATATACAAGATATACAAATATGCAAAGATATACAAGATGCAAAGATATACAAGATATACAAAGATATACACATATATTCTGCAGCTTTTTGCCAAACTACAGAATTGTGCCAATGTTGCTTTCATGATGTGGCGAAATATGTGTCAGATAACCAAAAAATGCAAATTTCGATGCATTTAAAAACATTTATGACAGAATTGTCCTATGAATTCAGTTCAAACAAAGTTGAAAAGAACGTTCTTTGATTTTTCCGATGGTCTCAATATTAAAACTTTGCAATAATATTGTCAGAAGTATCTGAAGCCCTGATGTGTTGTTGAGACCCAGACCGTCCGACCTACCAGAAAGGTGTAAGGTAGCTGTTTGGACGGCCGGGAAGTGCCACCCAATTTAGACCGGAACCCAGTGGGGGAGGCATCCACAGGGACCTTACCCTCCTTCCCCTACCACCAACCTCTCGGAAGGACTTACGGACCCACATGTTTAACGTGATCGTACTCCGCATGAACACGGCGGCAGTTGTGGCAGCGTGCAAATCCAGCGCGCAAACCACCGGGCTACCGCGCCCGAAATGTGGCAACAGCACGCGGTGTTCCCAGGTGGTCACCCACCCAAGTACTAACCGCGCCCGGTGCTGCCTGACTTCGGTGATCTAACGAGAACCGGTGTTTTCAGCATGGTACGGCCGTTGGCCCGAGGCACAGTGGTGCCAAATGAGGAATTTGCGGAAAAAACCTCACAACTTATGCATTTCTTAATATTTTTGCATACTTTTTGAGCATGTAGATAAGTTAAAAGTCAGATTTTATATGCATGCCGAAACAGCGAAGGTTGCAAAAAGTTGCAGCTGATTTTCACAGAACAGTTGCATAATAGTATCTGCTTTCGAAATAACTCATCCAGAGCGTGTAGGAACGTGTAGCTTTTTTTATAGGCTTAAAGAAATGAAGAGAAAACAAAAGAAAAATTATATATCTATATTTTACGCTTTATAGTATGATTTTGGCTATGTTTCTACGAAATGTATTTATGTCAGAAATAAGCTGAGGTTACATATATTGAAAATACGTGAGACATATAATTATAAATATCCACAAGAATTTTGGAAAAAATATTGAAATTTTAGTTAGAAAAAGCAGGTTTTCAATTAGAATGTGGAAGTCTTGTTTAAGATCAGTTTTTCCTTCTAGTTATACTGAAGAAAATGCATTTGTTTACATGGCAAGATACTTCGGTTCATTGCCTATCAAAAAATAGTAGTTGGTATCGAAAAATATTATTTTCGGGTTTCGGATTTTTCCGCCACGGCACCAGTGTGCGGCGTCCTGATTTGTGTTGTTGTTGTTGAGACCCAGACCGTCCGACCTACCAGAAAGGTGTAAGGTAACTGTATGGACGGCCGGGAAGTGCCACCCAATTTAGACCGGAACCCAGTGGGGGAGGCATCCACAGGGACCGTACCCTCCTTCCCCTACCACCAACCTCTCGGAAGGACTTACGGACCCACATGTTTAACGTGATCGTACTCCGCATGAACACGGCGGCATTTGTGGTAGCGTGCAAATCTAGCGCGCAAACCACGGGGATACCGCACCCGAGATGGCCAACAGCACGCGGTGTTCCGAGGTGGTCACCCACCAAGTACTAACCGCGCCCGATGCTGCTTGACTTCGGTGATCTAAGGAGAACCGGTGTTTTCAGCACGGTACGGCCGTTGGCCCTTCCTGATTTGTGTAAAAATTGTCAAGATCGCTCAAAATCGTACAAGACATGAAATAATTGAAAAACTAATTCGAATTTAAAAAAATTCTAGTCGAGGTGCTCCATTCCAGGTTCTGTAGTACCTGTGTACCAAATTTCATTACTTACGATACTTAGATATTCTGCTACAGAACGCACACTCGCACACACAGTGCTGTTAACACCTTTATTATGAAAGAAGATATACGCGGGACTCACTGCGAAAAGATTATTGTGTGAAAGCCGTCTTTATTTCAGTGTAAAATAATAACCAAAAATTATCAACCATAAATATTTTAGAAGAAGGTTTTTATAATATAAGATTTCAATCTATTAATTGATGTTACATCAACTTGAAACTTACTCTAAATCAGAGATCGAGATAACGGCCTCTGGATAAATTATCAACCATAAATATTTTAGAAGAAGGTTTTTTATAATATAAGATTTCAATCTATTAATTGATGTTACATCAACTTGAAACTTGCTCTAAATCAGAGATCGAGATAACGGCCTCTAGATAAATTATCAACCATAAATATTTTAGAAGAAGGTTTTTTATAATATAAGATTTCAATCTATTAATTGATGTTACATCAACTTGAAACTTGCTCTAAATCAGAGATGGAGATAACGGCCTCTATACGCTTTTTTCACGGTATAAAATAGGAAAATACGCTTTGAAAGTTAAGTAAGGCGTATCTTTATGTACCGATTTTGAAAAAAAAAATCGCCAATCACGATGTTTTCGGAAGTTTCGAAAAAGTCATAAAAACGGAAATTGGTTACGAATTTCTCGAAAGTGTCTCGAAAACACACTAATTTTGAGATCAGAGTTTCTCATGTTTTTGGTCGCTCGCAAACGGGGATTCCCGCTGCTCCACGCATGACTGTAAGAGATGATAAATGTTTATCGTTCTTCCACTTTTGAAATCTATTTAATAAACTAAAATGTTCATAATAATTTCGTGTTATATAAAAAAATATATTTTCCCCCTGTGCCATTAATGAAATGAAGGGCTATTTTGCAGCAGTACCACGAAAAACAAATTATATTTGTACTCAGTATATTTTGTATAATTAGGAAAATATTCTTCGCTTATGTTTCTGTAATCTGTTTGCATGGACTAAATTTTTATAATTATTACGTATTGTATAATATCCGTTTTTCGAACTCATTATTAATGAAATGAAGGTATATGCTGCAGTGGTTTCATAAAAAATTGTCTTTTATACAGAAACTATTTTTCAAACGCTTTATTAATGAAATAAATGAACGTCGATTTTTGAATAATGGTATTAAAATGATGATTTGGGTACTTAGAAATGCAACCATTCCAGAAACACAAATTAGAATTTGATGCATTTGCATCTAAATTTATATCTTTAGAATTTAAATTAACAATTACATTTGTTTCATCTTTTAGTTTAAATATAGTAAATTAATAAGTTTAATTCAAATGGGTTCGGAAAATAATAAAAATTTAAGAAAATCTAGCTGATTTAACAATATCATTTACAAAAAATTTTTGACTCTGTCAAATATATAATGTATTTTGTTTTTTGTCGTTCAGACAGATACACATAGAAGAAGCATTTCTTAAATATTTTTATTAAACAAATAAAAGTCAAAATTTTTTCTGTTGGGTAATCCTGAAATTGTTTTTATAATATCTGGAAATGTGAGGGTAATTGCTCATTTGTTAAAAATTATTTCTCTGAAAAGCAAAATATTCCTTCAAAATAAGTCAGGGAGTATTTTTACGCTTCTGGAAATCTTCTAGCGCGATCTCTACTCTGAATACAGACACAACAATTTAACAAGGCCAACGACCGTACCGTGCTGAAAACACCGGTTCTCGTTAGATCACCGAAGTCAGGCAGCATCGGGCGCGGTTAGTACTTGGGTGGGTGACCACCTGGGAACACCGCGTGTTGTTGGCTCTTTTCGGGCGCGGCAGCCCAGTGGTTAGCGCGCGATTCTCGCCGCTGCCAGAACTGCCGCCGTGTTCATGCGGAGTACGATCACGTTAAACATGTGGGTCCGTAAGTCCTTCCGAGAGGTTGGTGGTAGGGGAAGGAGGGTACGGTCCCTGTGGATGCCTCCCCCACTGGGTTCCGGTCTAAATTGGGTGGCACTTCCCGGCCGTCCAAACAGTTACCTTACACCTTTCTGGTAGGTCGGACGGTCTGGGTCTCAACAACAACAATTTAACATTATTACCTGTAGAACTAGGATTACGAGCAGAACAACCGTGGGATCAGTGCAGTAGAATATACACATTTCAAAACGCATCGTGAATTGAGAAATTATTTAATAAGCTCTGTTATTACCTAGGTGAGTATTAATTAGGCATCAGGGCTTGCTGATAAAAAGATGTTATACTGTGCTGCAGTGGTATCGCTAAGACTTCAGAAAAGTGAACAACTGAAAAAAAAAGTTCTCCCCACTATAACTTAAAATTTATATTTGAAAAATTAACCCATTGAGAAGAGTAATAGAAATTATAATTCATTCCCAGACTATGAAAAATAAAAATATTGTTACGATGTATCCTCTAGAACGGTGGGTGTACGCTCAGGATACAAGAATGAGTCAGTAATACGTGTATTCACAATCACAGGGTAAACAAGAACAGCACTTAAATAATCCCCTAATTTAGCAAAATAACTGATACTATTCGCAAAACATTGACGAAAGTCATTTCACAAAACGACGGCCACTATTCTCAAAACATTAACTTAAGTCACACTTCAATGTAGGTCGTATCCCTTCAACTACACTCGGAGTAATGACTCCTGTTTTAGACTCTATATAGAAACTTTTGGAAATCTCTTATATCTCGTGCAATATTGGTTATTTCGAGGTGATTCTCGAATCTTCGAAAAGTCGCCAAATCTGGAAACCCCGTCACCGAGCTTCGGCATGTGGCAACCCTAGACCCACGTCATGAGAAAGGATACATGTTCAGGTGCTTTCACCGTTTAATTTTCAAAACAGTCGGAAGTGAGATAGGGGAAAAGAGACTCCACAGCATTTTACAAGTTTCTAACAATATATTTTGTTATGCTGAGTACTTTTTTTTAAGAAGAAAGGTAGGTATAGAAGAACCTTTGGGTTTACCTCTTTTGCAATGAGGGAGGTGGTAAATCCTTGATTTTCTGTGGTCTTCAAAATTCAATTACTTTTTTTTTTTTATAATATACTAGCAGCAAATACCCAACGTTTTCTCGGAATTTAAGATGCAAACTTCTGATTAAAATTATACCGGAATATGCAGTAAATCCTCGGAAATTCAACATTAATTAGAGTGATAAATTAATCCAAACCAGTCCAATACAAGAGTTACAAACACCGTGAGAAGAAGGTTTAGTAATTACTTTAACTATTATTTATTTACCAAAACTACTAGAGGATAAACGCATGTATGCATTCTTCAGGACAGCTTGATGCATGAATAATTTTTACAATGCAGTAAAGTCAAATTTCATTTCGCAGAAATTTTAGATTCGTGTTTATACTGCTAACAGTGAGAAAAATCTATTTAGTTCTATATCAATTAAATAATTAAACAATTTTCTTGCGTGTAGTCTAACTGATGCTCAAGTGACACCACATGAAGTAATTCGAAAATAGTCGTTCAGTAAGTGCTAAAATGGATCCTACGTCCAGTTAAAAGCATAAAAAATATGTGTGGTAATAAATAAAATCTGATATGGACAGCTCATGACTTTCTCTGCAGATTTAAATTCATTTTCTCTTTATTTCTTTAATAATTTATTAAATTGATTTTATTTGCCCACAATAACACGCATATTTATTTGAAATTACTCTGAATTTGCACTTTTAATTCAATGTTCGTATTCATTTGATAGCGTATTTTAAAATGCGGCGAAGCAAAAATACGAAGAAACTTAAATATCTCGAGAACGGCTAATCCTAGAATATATATATAATGGGGCTGATCTCATTATTTTTATCGTCAAAAATTATGTACAAAACAAGCATTTAATGGATATATTTGATCATAAGTAATCTTTATGTCAGATTTTAATGATTTTTGCGGGCAGTTTTACAAAAAGCACAGGTTCTGATTTTCCAAATCTTACCAAAATCTAATTAGCACCAGGGTAACCTAAAAGTGACTTATCTACCGAATTTTGTAGAATTTGGTAGAATAGCTTTTCAGTTAGAGTAGATACATGCGATTTTTGTAGGCCATTTCGCTAAAAAGAGCAGGTTCATTTATCCTAAATCGTACCAAAATCTAATCAGCACCAGGGTCACCCACAAGTGACTTACCTATCCAAATTTTATGAAATTTGGTCAATTAGCATTTAAGATAGGGTAAATTGAACAGACATACAATCACACACACACAGACACACAGAGATAGATAGATAGATAGATAGAGTCAATTAGTATTTATGTTAGAGTGGATTCATACATTATACAGACAGACACACAGACATGCACACACAGACACACACATAGATGTCACGCTAAAAATAGGTTTTTCGTGTTCTAGAGGTCCCAAAATGTGTAAATCCGTTATAAACTCGATTTGCGATTTTCGACATAATTCCAATACTTTCCCTATACATTACCACTTATTGCAGGGAAAGATATATATATTTCGAAGACGTTTAAATTCCTATAATCTCGAAACTAAAGATCTCTTTTCTGATATGAGCTATAAGGGAATTTTTTCCTTCTTGTATAGGATGTTTTCTAGGTGATTTATATCTTCGTTGCTGTCATCGTAATACGTGGAGTAAAAATTAATTAAGGATATTATGTTTATCTCAAGTCCTTTCAGACAGTATATTAATTTTATTTCTTATGCAATTAATTAGAGTTTTTTGTACGTATATCAAACATAGATGAACAATTTTTTTGTAAAAATATGACGCAATTTTTGTTTAACAACGGATTATAGTTATGTATTAGATCAAAATATTTTGACGCAATGCATAATGGTCGTCAAGTTTGCGATTTCTAATTTCTTTTATACAAAACTGCAGGTTTGGCATCAAAACGGTATGAAATAGCTCACAAAGTAAAAAAATCTGATGTGGGCAGCACATAACTTTCCTTATATAATGCTATGAATTTACTACTTTTACAGTAAAAAAAAATATGTTATTCTTACAGTAGATATTTATATTCTTTCCAAGATATTGAATTTTCATCAATTAGTCATCATTTTCATTGATTTAGCGTCGTTTTTATCCATTTGGCGAGATTTTCGTTAATTTGGCAACATTTAAAAAATGTCGCCAAGTTGGCGACATTCCGCCAAATTTGTCACCAAAATCTTGCCAATCGTTTTGGACGGACAAATAAGTTATTCTTATAACAGATAAATGACTATTGGCTTTCAAATAAATAAGTATTACTCAAACTATCTTTTCTCATGGAACGAGCTAGATCCACCACAATGATGTCATCAAATTTATCGCATGATATTACGTATGAAAAGTGAACATGTTTCTCAAAAGTTAATATATTTTTTTTTAATTTATGAGGTTTTTTGATTAATTTATTTGAAAAATATGCAATATCTCGAGAACGGTGCATGCTAGTGTTCTAATGTTTATGTCAATCGTTTTCTAAGGAAAAATTACATAAGAAATGCCTATTTGCGTAACTTCATTAAAGGTTTTGATTTTTTGATGATTTTTTCAAAAATTCACTTGAAAATTTAGGAGGGTTTGGATATTCGATTGCGTTTAAAAGCGATAGGCTTCCAGTATACACGGATTGTGATTTTTGTACCATATTTCATTCGAATCGCTCCATTTGTTCGTGAGATATCATCTCCACAGACTCACACACACACACACACACACACACACACACAGACATCACTTCAAAAATGTTTGATTCAAAACGTGCTCTCCAGTAGAAAACTTCAATTCGAATTTTCGACCCAGTCACAATACTTTCCTTGTACATTATGTATATAAGGAAAGTAATAAAATACCCTTCATATTTCTAGCCAAAAACAAAAGAAAAAATCCGATGTGGGCAACACATGACTTTCCTTATATAATGCAACGAATTTGCTATTTCTACAGTTAAAAAAAAATGTTATTCTAATAGTAGATACTTATATTCTTTCCAAGATATTGAATTTTCTTCTATTAGTCGTCATTTTCATTGATTTAGCGTCATTTTTACTAATTTGGCGAAATTTTTGTTAATTTAGCAACAATTAAAAATGTCGCTAAGTTGGCGACATTCCGCCAATCTTGCCAAGCATTATGGACGGAGAAATACGTAATTCTTACAGCAGATAAATGATTATTAGCGTTCAAATACAAAAGTATTACTCAAAGTATCTTTTTTCATGCTTGGAACGAGCTAGATCCGCGAGAATGATGTCACCCAATGAATGCATCGCATGATATTACATATGAAAAGTGAACATGTTTCTTAATAGGTAATATTTATTTATTTTATATCATTTTTTGATAATTTTTTTGAAAAATGTGCAATATCTCGAGAACGGTTCATGTTAGCGTTCTAAAATTTATGTCAATCGTTTTCTAATGAAAAGTTACATAAAAAATGTCTATTTGCGCAACTTTATTAGCGGTTTTGATTTTTCGGCGAATTTTTCAAAATTTCACTCGAAAATTTAAGGGGGTTCTGAATATTCGATTACGTATAAAAACAATAGGCTTCCAGTGTTTATGGATTGTGATTTTTGTACCAAAATTTGTTCGAATTAGTCCATTCTTTCGTGAGTTATCGTCTCCACAGGCTCACTGACATACACACACGCACACACATACTTTCATACACACACACACACACACACACACACACACACACAGACATCACTTCAAAAATGTTTGATTCGTGATCAGGGATGCTTGAAACGTGCTCTCCCGTCGAAAACTCGAATTCGAATTTTCGACCCCGTCACAATACTTTCCTTATACATTATGTATATAAGGAAAGTAATAAAAATCAGTGATTTTCTTTCTTAGAAACTAAAGCTTTCTGACCGAAGAAATTACTTAGCACTGTATTTTCTAGAGACGCAGACACGAACCGTGTATCCATAGAAGACTTTTTGCGAGTTGCAAAGTCTATATGAAGCTAAACGGTTCACTCTCTGGCCGATATGGGTGGGACCCTGTGGATATGGGTTAAATGAGAAAACATGTTTACTTTCTCTGCAATAAATGGTAATATATAGGGAAAGTATTGAAACCATATCGAAAATCGCAAGTCCAGTTTTGTCCGGATCGTTTTGAGACCTCTAGAGCACTAAAATTTTTTTTAGCGTGACGTCTGTGTGTGTGTGTATATATGTTATGTCTGTGTATGAGTCTGTCTGTGCAATATATATATCCACTCTAACTCAAGAACTAATTGACCAAATTTCGTAAAATTTTATAGTTAAGTCTCTTATGAGCAACTGTGATGCCGATTACATTTTGGTACGATTTTGGATAAAAGAACCTGCCTTTTTTTGCGAAATGGTCCGCAAAAATAGCCAAAATCTAAAATAAATACTACGTATTCTCAAATGTATCACTTAAATGCATTTTTACTTTCCTTATATACATAATTTATAAGGTAAGTATTTCGACGGGGTCGAAAATTCGAATTCGATTTTCGACGGGAGAGCACGTTTCAAGCATCCCTGATCACGAATCAAACATTTTTGAAGTGATGTCTGTGTGTGTGTGTGTGTGTGTGTGTGTGTGTGTGTGTGTGTGTGTGTGTGTATGTGTGAGCCTGTGTAGACGATAACTGACGAAAGAATGGACCGAATCGAACGAAATTTGGTACAAAAATCACAATCCGTAAACACTGGAAGTTTATTGTTTTTTTACGCAATCGAATGTTCAGAACCCCACTAAATTTTCGAATGAAATTTTGAAAAAATCGTCTAAAAATCAAAACCGCTAATAAAGTTACGCAAATAGACATTTCTTACGTAATTTTTCATTAGAAAACGATTGGCATAAATTTTAGACCGCTAATATGAACCGTTCTCGAGATATTGCACATTTTTCAAAAAAATTATCAAAAAGTTATATAAAATAAAAAATAAAAATATTTCCTATTGAGAAACATGTTCACTTTTCATATGTAAAACCATGCGATAAATGTGGTGACATCATTCTCGTGGATCTAGCTCGTTCCATTCATGAAAAAAGATACTTTGAGTAATACTTTTGTATTTGAACGCCAATAGTCATTTATCTGCTGTAAGGATAACTTTTTTTCTCTGTTCATAACGCTTGGCGAGATTCTGGCGACGAATTTGGCGGAATGTCGTCAACTTGGCGACATTTTCAATTGTTGCCAAATTCACAAAAATCTCGCCAAATTGATAAAAATGACGCTAAATCAATGAAAATGAGGACTAATTGAAGAAAATTCAATATCATGGAAAGCATATAAGTATCAACTATGAGAATAACGTTTTTTTTAGCTGTAAAAGTAGTAAATTCATTGCATTATATAAGGAAAGTCATGTGTTGCCCACATCAGATTTTTTTAAATGTAATTTTTGACGATGAAAATAATAAGCCCAATTCCATTACTCTGGGATTAGCCGTTCTTGAGTTATTTTAGATTTTTCGCATTGTTGCTAAGCTAATTTTGAACATACGTTTAGTTACCAAATAAAAAAGAAATCTGAATTTACAGGTTACATTCCGTGTAATTTCAAATAATTATGCCAGTTATTTAGTATATTTAAACTCAATTTAATGAATTATTAAGGAAATAAAGAGCAAATTAATTTGTGTCTGTAGGAAAAGTGATGTTCTTTTCGCATCAGATTTTTTCATTTAGTACTTTATCTTCATTTGCCACACAGAGCTTGAAAATTTGCATTTTTCTCAAAAATAGTATTTCATTTAATTACAAGCAACAATATGTAAATACATTCTATAGTTTAGCACTAGTTGCCGAAAGTTGTATATCAGGCATATCAGCTTCACCCTTTCTTAAACACTTTGGGGACTTTATCTTCATTTACCACAAGAAACTTAATTTACATTTTTTAAATTACAAGTAAAGATATAAAAACAAGAAAGATCAATCATGCTTAAAGCTTTGATTAAGAAACACTTTCCAACTTCAATGCAATATTATTTAAACATGTCTAAAATGCAATACATTCCTCGGTAATATTTTAAAACTTCTCACAATACTACATTGATTTATTATAGTTGAAAACTTAAACATTCATCCAAAAAAATGAACTTCATTCAAATGACGGCATTGAAATATAAATTGCCTGGTTTAAACATCTCTAAAATGTGATATATTACTCGGTAACAATTTTAGAATTATCATAATACCACGATAATTTATTATATTTAAAAACTTCATCGAAAACAACAGAAATTCATTCAAATGACGTCATAGAAAAAATAACACGCCTGGCTCTCTCTAAAAAAGCAGCATTTCATTCATAAATAATTTCCCATTCATGCATTCATCACAATACTATAATAATTTATTTTATTTAAAAATTAAGACCATGGAGCTATAAGTAATTTAACTCTATGCTTAAAACTTCATAGCAAAAAATCGTCCTTCTCTCGGTAAAGTTAATGAATATTTCTTTCGTATCAGCTATGCAGACTCCATGAGCTAAATTCTTTTGCATTAAAAAAATACAGCAATTCCTGTACAACTCATCCTACATATTTTGCTGTTTACATTTCACATAAGTGAAAATTAGGCTTCGTTAGAGAAATAATCAAAGCTGGATGCTCATTTAAACTCAAATATATTGTCATTGCGTTGTTTCAGTATATAGATGCACAGAATTTAAGCGAAAATAAAGAGGTTTTACGACGAATACAACACTCAATATGAATTAAAAAGAACTTTAAAAATGACGATTTTGAGACAAGATGGATGCCGTATTATATTCTGAAGTTGGTCACGTGATCGTTTCATATCATGGTCACGTGATCGCTTCATGTAAGAGGTGTAATTATTATTTTAATTTTTATTTAAAAAACTACTGAATATATTTCGCTGAATTTTTTTTATATATTTTATGGAACAATTTGAATATTACCTAAAATTTTCGAAGCAATTTGTGAATTTTAAATCCGCTTAAAAAATGTTTGAAAAATTTGGTCCCATTGGGTTCAATCTATTTCATTTTTTCAACCCGGGTTCAATCCAAAACTAATTGGGTGATATTATTTATTTATATTCCCATAGGTCCTACAGACCATCTGAACAACACACTAAAATTTCATTTTGATTAAGTCATTTTTACGGCAGTTATCGTGCTAACGGACAGACAGACAGAATGAACAAAGTCATAAACACTTTTCAACTTTGTTGTAAAGTGTTAAAAAAGACATTGATACTTAGGGAGTTTATATACGAGCATATTTATATAATGTAAGCATTCCTAACATTAAGAGAGTATTTGAGAATGTTCATGCAATTTTGTAGTTATATAAGACGAAATTTTACTGTATATTTAATTTCATACAATGTTCATCATTTAAAACTTCACAATGGTCTTTTGACTCTATTAGTCATTTCACACGCGTTTCGCGAGTTTTAATGGCTAGTGGTCACTAAATACTTGAAACGTAAATACTTGAAACGTAATAAAAGTTCTTAATCTCAAAAACCGTTTCAAATTTAATTATGCAAGTGGAAGAGAGCTTTTTTGAGAAACAAACTGGTCTGGGTGTTTTGAAAAACTCTTTTCAACTTCACCCCTAATTCGAATTTTAATTTTTTTCCGTTGATATTTAAACTAAGATAAATAAAGTGGGACCAAACCAAGATTCTAGCTCAAATGGAAATACACGATCATTTTAAAAAACAGTTCTGAATTATTTTTTTAATTATTCCTATGCATCATCACCGTAAGTTGAATTTTCAAAATATTAGATTTTCTCGTTGACTTAGAAGCTGAAAAGCGTTGAACGAGACGAAAGCCAAGATTCTAGTGGAATTGCCCGATAATTAAAAATGGTGGTTTTCAGCTTTTTTAACACTTTACAATAAAGTTGAAAAGTGTTTATGACTTTGTTCCTTCTGTCTTTCTGTCTGTCTGTCTGTCTGTCCGTTAGCACGATAACTGCCGTAAAAATGACTTAATCAAAATGAAATTTTAGTATGTTGTTCAGCCGGTCTGTAGGACCTACGGGAATATAAATGAATAATATCACTCAATTAGTTTTGGATTGAACCCGGGTTGAAAAAATGAAATACATTGAACCCTATCAGACCTAATTTTTCAAACATTTTTTGAGCGGATTTAAAATTCACAAATTGCTTCAAAAATTTTAGGTAATATACAAATTGTTCCAAGAAATGTATAAAAATATTCAGAGAAATATATTCAGTAGTTTTTTAAATAAAAATTAAAATATTAATTACACCTCTTACTTGAAACGATCACGTGACCATGATATGAAAAGATGACATGGCCCACTTCAAAATTATATATGGCATCCATCTTGTTTCAAAATCGTGATTATTTAAGTTCTTTTAAATTCCTATTGAGTGTTGTATCCGTCTTAAAACTACTTTATTTTTGCTTAAATTCTGTGCATCAACATACTGAAACAACGCAAATACAATATATTTCAGTTTAAATGATTATCCAAATTTGATTATTTCTACAACGAAGCCTATTTTTCACTTATGTAACATGTAAACAGCAAAATATGTAGAATAAGTTGTATTAGAATTGCTGTATTTCTTTAACGCAAAATAATTTAGCCCATGGAGTCTGCATGGCTGATATGAATGAAATATTAATCGATTTTATAAAGAGAAGGACGATTTTTTTCGATGAAGTTTTACGCATAGAGTTTTATTACTTGTAGCTCCATGATCTTAATTTTTAAATAAAATAAATTATCATAGTATTGTGATGAATGAAATAAATGGGAGAAAGTTATGATTGAAATGCTGTTTTTATAGAGAGATCCAGGCTTGTTATTTTTTCTATGACGTCATTTGAATTAATTTCAGTTGTTTTCGATAAAGTTTTCAAATATAATAAATTATCGTAGTATTATGATAGTTTTAAAAATATTACCGTGTAATGTATCGCATTTTAGAGATATTTAAACAGACAATTTATATTTCAGTGCCGTCATTTGATTGAAGTTCATTTTTTTCAAAGAATGTTTACGTTTTCAAATATAATAAATTAATGTATTACCGAGGAATGTATTGCATTTTAGACTTTTTTAAATAAAATTGCATTGAAGTTGGAAAGTGTTTCAAAATCAATGCTTTAAGCATGATTGATCTTTCTTGTTTTATAATACCTTTGCGTCATCACCCTTAATTCGAATTTCTACATTTCTAGAATTTTCCATTTGTGTCAAAGTTTAGACGGATCGATTGACACAGAAATCAAGATTGCAGCTAAAGTTGAAATGGTTGATAATTTTAATACCCCCCCCCCCCTCTCCCACCACCATCACCCAGGCAGTTCAGTGCATATTATGTAGATATTCTAAGTACGATGTTAAATATCAGTTTGCTATTTTAAAATTATTTCTCCCTTTCCTGTTACGATGATGATAGAAAATCATTCGCTTTCAATAGGAGTTCAGCGTTCATTTTAATGGAAATATTAAATGAAACATGTTGTTAAAAATATCTTGGAAATTAATGGAAAAGAAACTAAAATACTTTTCATGAATTTCCGTAATAATTTCCAAACAACGTTCAAATATTAAAAATTTTCAAATTTGAAAGATATTTAAAAAAAAAGTTACAGTCGAATTTCGTCGATCCATGGGAGAGCGTTCAGCCCCTTCATTTTGTATCAATATGAAATTCGGAAAAATTCCGTGAAATAGCCCCTTCCCTCCTAAATCATAAAAATCTAAAAACAATTATAGTCGAATAAAGTGAATTTATTAATAAAAAAAATCTGATGTGGGCAACACATGACTTTCCTTATATAATGTAATGAATTTACTACTTTTACCGTAAAAAAATAGGTTTTTCTTATAGTAGATACTAATATTCTTTCCAAGATATTGAATTTTCTACAATTAGTCGTCATTTTCATTGATTTAGCATCATTTTTATCCATTTGGCGAGATTTTCATTAATTTGGCAACATTTCAAAAAAGTCGCCAAGTTGACGACATTCCGCCAAATTCGTCGCCAAAATCTCGCCAAGCGTTATGCACTAAGAAAAAAGTTATTCTTACAGCAGATAAATGACTATTGGCGTTCAAATACAAAAGTATTATTCAAAGAATATTTTTTCATGAATGGAACGAGCTAGATCCACGAGAATGATGTCATTCAATTTATCGCATAGTATTACATATGAAAAGTGAACATGTTTCTCAATAGGAATTTTTTTTTTTATGTGACTTTTTCATAATTTTTTTGAAAAATGTACAATATCTCGAGAACGGTCCATGTTAGCGTTCTAAAACTTATGCCAATCGTTTCCTAATGAAAAATTACATAAGAAATGTCTATTTGCGTAACTTTATTAGCGGATTTGATTTTTTGACGATTTTTTCAAAATTTCATTCGAAAATTTAGGGGGGTTCTGAACATTCGATTCCATATAAAAACAATAGGCTTCCAGTGTTTATGGATTGTGATTTTTGTACCAAATTTGGTTCGAATCGGTCCATTCGTTCGTCAGTTATCGTCTCCACAGACTCACTGACACACACACATACTTTCACACACACACACACACACACACATACACACACACAGACATCACTTCAAAAATGTTTGATTCGTGATCAGGGATGCTTGAAACGTGCTCTCCCGTCGAAAACTCGAATTCGAATTTTCGACCCCGTCACAATACTTTCCTTATACATTATGTATATAAGGAAAGTAATATGCTTCTTTTGGCTGAAAATTCCGAATAAACAAACCTCCTTCTACCTACGTACTTCGTGTTTTGCCCTTTGCATTTAAAATCGACCGAACTTTACTTGTTTTTATTTTTCAGCAGGAATTTCCCAGTAAGCCCCTCCTCCCCTACATTTAATTTTGATTTTAATTCGGATTTGAGAGAGTAGATTGATGGAATTCGAGAGGGATTTCAAAAGATTAATCACGCCTCCATTAAAGTAAGCAAATCATTTTCATAAAATAGTATTAAATTTTGAGAAGAAGAATTCACCAAAATCAAAATCGGACCAAAGAATTTGTGAATAGTTTGAAGAACATTTAACATTTTTTTTATGTAGAGAATCTCTTTATAAACTGTATGCGTAACAGCTAGTATTCACTCATTTATAAAATCTATCTTACGTACTTTTCTGCGAAATAGCTGGCAAGGTGAGAGCAATTTAGAAAAAAATAATTTGTGCAATTGTAACCTTAATGAATTTGCATCATTATTACTTTCCTTATATACAAAATGCATAAGGAAAGTATTATGACGAGGTCGAAAATTCGAATTCGAGTTTTCGAATTCGAGCACGTTTCAAGCATCCCTGATCACGAATCAAACATTTTTGAGGTGATGTCTGTGTGTGTGTGTGTGTGAGTGTGTGTGTGTGTATGAAAGTATGTGTGTGCGTGTGTGTGTGCGTATGTGTATGTGTGTGTGTGTGTGTCAGTGAGTCTGTGGAGACGATATCTCACGAACAAATAGAGCGATTCGAATAAAATTTGGAATAAAAATCACAATCCGTGAATACTGGAAGTCTATTGTTTTTAAACGTAATCGAATGCTCAGACCCCCCCCCCTACCCAAATTTTCGAGTGAAATTTTGAAAAAATTATCAAAAAATCAAAACCTTTAATAAAGTTACGCAAATAGTCATTTCTAATGTAATTTTTCCTTAGAAAATGATTAACATAAACTTTTGAACGCTAGCATGAACCGTTATCGAGGTATTGCGCATTTTAAAAATAAATTCATAAAAAAAACCCATAAATTAAAAAAAATATTAACCGTTGCGAAACATGTTCACTTTTCATATGTAAGATCATGCGATAAATTCGGTGATATCCTTCTCGTGGATCTAGCTCATTCCATTCATAAGAAAAGATACTTTGAGTAATGCATTTGTATTTCAACGCCAATAGTCATTTATCTATAGGAATAACTTAGTTCTCCGTCCATAACGCTTGGCGAGATTTTGGGGACGAATTTGGCGGAATATCGCCAACTTGGCGACTTTTTTAAATGTTGCCAAATTAACAAAAATCTAGGCAAATGGATAAAAATGACGCTAAATCGATAAAAATGACGACAAATTAACGAAAATTCAGTATCTTGGAAAGAATATTAAGAATCTACTATAAGAATAACCTATTTTTTTTTTTTTGCTGTAAAAGTAGTAAATGCATTGCATTATACAAGGAAAGTCATGTGCTGCCCACATCAAATTATTTTTACCTGGCTCTAGCTTACGACAACATGGGAATTAAGAACTCGTGCTTTTCGTTTTCGGGCTCTCAAGGAGGACCGAATTTGTCAACAGTGTCTCTTTTAGAACTTTTATCCGGGGAGGGGCATATGAAACTTTGAGAGGGAGAACGTTTTCTATTTGTTCTATACAAATATATCTATATGCCGTCACATAAATAGAAACTGGGTTAACATAAACTTAAAATGTCTGCGTGGGGGGTGAATAATCATTTCCGTGTGTGGATGGGGGGTTTCGGTTCCGAATGTATGCCTGAAACAAACCCTGCCCAGTGCGAATTATACGGCGTTGCCTTGATCCTAAATAAGCTCCACTACTTAAATTGTGCATTTACAAAATAATACAAATTGCCTCAGTCGTTTACTCCTTTAGTTTAAATCAAATCCCCATACATGCGTTCCGCAAACGCAGGTAGAAATAAAAAAAAATCTGATGTGGGCAACACATGACTTTCCTTATATAATGTAATGAATTTTATACTTTTACAGTAAAAAAATAGGTTTTTCTTATAGTAGATACTAATATTATTTCCAAGATATTGAATTTTCGACAATGAGTCGTCATTTTCATTGATTTGGCGTCATATTTATCCATTTGGTGAGATTTTCGTTAATTTGGCAACATTTCAAAAAAGTCGCCAAGTTGGCGACATTCCGCCAAATTCGTCGCCAAAATCTCGCCAATCGTTATGCACTAAGAAATAAGTTATTTTTACAGCAGA
This sequence comes from Amaurobius ferox, assembly GCA_951213105.1. Classification (NCBI taxonomy): domain Eukaryota; kingdom Metazoa; phylum Arthropoda; class Arachnida; order Araneae; family Amaurobiidae; genus Amaurobius; species Amaurobius ferox. Next base: position 108,701,117 of record OX578140.1, read on the forward strand.
TAAATGACTATTGGCGTTCAAATACAAAAGTATTATTCAAAGTATCTTTTTTCATGAATGGAACGAGCTAGATCCACGAGAATGATGTTACTCAATTTATTGCATGGTATTACATATGAAAAGTGAACATGTTTCTCAATAAGAAATATTTTTTATTTTTATTTTATATGACTTTTTGATAATTTTTTTGAAAAATATACAATATCTCGAGAACGGTTCATGTTAGCGTTCTAAAATTTATGTCAATCGTTTTCTAATAAAAAATTACATAAAAAATGTCTATTTGCGTAACTTTATTAGTGGATTTTTTAACGATTTTTTCAAAATTTCATTCGATAATTTAGGGGGGTTCTGAACATTCGATTGCGTATAAAGACAATAGGCTTCCAGTGTTTACGGATTGTGATTTTTGTACCAAATTTGATTCGAATTGGTCCATTCGTTCGTCAGTTATCGTCTCCACAGACTCACTGACACACACACACACATACACACACACACATACTTTCACACACACACACAGACATCACTTCAAAAATGTTTGATTCGTGATCAGGGATGCTTGAAACGGGCTCTCCCGTCGAAAACTCGATTTCGAATTTTCGACCCCGTCACAATACTTTCCTTATGCATTATGTATATAAGGAAAGTAAAAAGTAAAGAAAAAAAATAATCTTCTCTCTTGAAGAGAAATCTTAGCTTAACTCGGGCCGCGGGCAGAATAAATTCTCAAAATACCACTGAATTAGCAGACCAGTTGCAGAATTTGTGGCAGAATCTACTACAGAGTGGTATAAGCAGACCCTATGCCCCACCGAATATCGGGTTGTATATCTGCCTAGGGATGATTTATCACTTCCTACAATGTAATCTTCTTGTTGTCACCATCTTTTTTTATAATATTTATTTTGCTATCAAATTCTAATCATTTGCATATTTCCTCAAACCATATATTATTGCCGAATTTTTGCGGTTAGGGCTCAATTTCTTATAGGTGCATATATTGTGTTGCAACCGATTGTATTTTAAATTTTGTTTCTGAAATAGTTCAACTTTTTCAACCCATTGTAATGCCAGCCGTCCAAATAGTTGCTCAAGTCTTCAGGATGAGACGGACGATCTGGGTCTTCAAACCGTTGTAATGGAACTTTTAGATCTGTATGTAAATTATAAGATCATAAAACACGTTCGTCTGTAAATGGAAGACGACTTTACAAAAGTGAAAATTATGTCTGACATACGTCTGTAACTTTCTTGTTCTAAATAATGAAAGTAAAATTTATAAATATTGTAACACGTAATGCAATTCAGTAATAGTAGTGCATGTATACAGGGTGAGTCAGAACTTTTGGGCCGAACTTTAAGGGGTGATAAATCACATCTAAACAAGCAATTTTTGTCATACAAAGCAGGGTCGTAACGCAAGAGGTGAACCGCTAGGTGGTAGCTCATGAAATGAGGAAATGGTGACTCTTTCGTGGAAAGAGGAAACACAAAAATGCCAGTGTAGGCACGAAGTACGTTTTACAGACAGAAGTTGCAGAATGCATGGACAATTTTACAGAAGCTGCCCTAAATTTTGACCACCAGCAGTAATGCAGGCTTCACACCTGCGACGTAGCGAGCGGCGCACGTTTGCAAAAACACCCGCCATATCTTGGACAACGCCGACAGCAACAGCCATCCTAGTAACAAGGTCCTCGTTGGAGTCGTTGGGGCTATCGTATATGAGACTTTTCATATGGCCCCATAAGAAATATCGGCCGCCCAGGTGATGAAGTGGATAGCGTCACCGGCTGCTGTCTAGTGGGCTTGGGTTCGAATCCCGAGTAAGGCATGGTTGTTTTCATGAGGATGAAGACAGTCTTCCGCCTTCTGGGTCCTCGTTAAATGAGAAGCTGCACCCTTCAGACCTTAGTCAGTGATGCTTGCATGTATTAATAAACTTTGTTTTCTTGTCTTGTGTGTCATTCTCTCTGTCCTTCTTCTGGTGTCACTGGACCTGTATTCGTACTAATGCAGAAACAGGGTTCATAAGCAACAACAACAGAAATGTCGAGACAGGAGAGATCAGGCGATCGTCTTAAACCCTAGCTAGTTCTGACGTAGTCGTCAATGCGTTCAATGTCAGCGACGGCTAGCAGTTCACCTCTTACGCTGCGACCCTGCTTTGTATGACAAAAATTGCTTGTTTAGATGTGATTTATCACCCTTTAAAGTTTGAACCAAAAGTTCTGACTCACCCAGTATATGTCTAAGTCTCGTTTTAAAGTAAATTATATAATAAGTGTAAATTGTTGTTTTGTGGAACAAATGAAAATGAATAATTTACGGTTGTTTTGTCATAGTACATGATCTGATGATGGATGATCAATAAAGAAAGTTTTGATTGTTTAGTGGGGTTTTTTTTTACGTGTTAAAAGTATCAGAAATAGAGTTTTTGAGTCACGAAAATTTTTCTGACCTTGTGGGATTGGAATACGTGACCAAATGTATGGTGTATGGATGAAAATCAAATGAATACAGAAAAAAGCATGTAATTCATATTGTAATCATAAAATGTTTTTGTATTGATGGAATTTAGGAAATGATGGATATCGGAGAATTAAGAAGGAACCAACCACGTATTGATTTTTTAAATATTAGGATGAAGGTATTAAGTACTAAAATATTTTCCTTTTTTTTAAAAGTAGAATGATAAAGTTCAAAGAAATGAAAAGTAAAGAAAAATATCATATGATGTCAATTGTTAAAGGTGTAGATACTTACGTCTGAAATTGTTGTTTGTCGCAATCACTTGATGCGGACTTTTTCTGTCCAAATTCTGGACCCATTGTATAGAAATTAAAAGAGTTTTAGCCTGTTGGCCAGAGGTTCCCCTTGAGAGACTCCGACCGTGGTGCTCGCCACGAGTGGCAAGAAGCGAGGTTTTCCCCTTGATCGTAATATCTAGAAATAAACGCAAAGGGTTTAAAACGGGTACAGAACGTTATTTGTTTAAAGTGGAGATGAAAACAGGGATATCCATTGCGAATTCCATGGGTATTAACCTCAAAAGACCTGAGTTCGATACCTGGAGCTTTTCAAACTATCCCCGTATCTATGCTGAATACTTGCACATTAAATTTGTGGGCCTGAAAGTATTTCCGAGAATTTGGTGGCAGGGGAAATAGGGTACGGTCCCCGTGGATGTCGTCCAGTTGTCCAAACGGCTGTCCAAACAGAGATCTTACACCTTCGGCTAAGGAGCCAACGTCTCTACCGTGCTGAAAACACCGGTTCTCGTTAGATCACCGAAGTCAAGCAGCATCGGGCACAGTTAGTACTTGGGTGGGTGACCACCTGGGAACACCGCGTGTTGTTGGCACATTTCGGGGCGGTAGCCCGGTGGTTTACGCGTTGGATTTGCACGCTGCCACAACTGCCGCCGTGTTCATGCGGAGTACGATCACGTTAGACATGTGGATCCGTAAGTCCTTCCGAGAGGTTGGTGGTAAGGGTAGGAGGATACTGTCTCTGTGGATGCCTCCCCCACTGGGTTCCGGTCTAAATTGGGTGGCACTTCCCGGCCGTCCAAACTGTTACCTTACACCTTTTTGATAGGTCAGACGGTCTGGGTCTCAACAACAATAACAGCACCTTCGGCTAATATTGACGGTCTGCGTCGACAGAAGAAAAAATAGTGATGGTGGAATGTTATATATGTCACTAGGTTTTAAAATGAATGGTATTCCGGGTACAAAAAGAAAATAACAATACTAAAAATCTTTATGTATATTTTGATTGGCTGTGTTTTTGTCTTTTTATACCATCCCTAATAATAAATCATTCTATTCCAGGTTCGTAGCGGTTATTTATCCTCTTCGTCCTCGTATGACTAAAAGTGTGGCCATTTCCATCATTCTACTGGTATGGTCCCTGAGTTCAATCATATCTCTCCCAGCTCTCTTATACGCCACAACTGTGACTTATAAATATTCTGATGAGCAGCAGAGAACTTTGTGCTTCATACTGTGGCCGGATACGACGAATGGGATATCCTATTTTGATCACGTGTAAGTTTTATAACATTTCTATCAGATTTTTTTTTTTCACACTTGGAAATGAATGCAAGAAAGCGAATCAGACGTTGAAAATAAATTAAAACAGTGTTGTAAATTATACTCTCAGTGCAGCAACTAGAATCGGTTGAACAGTTTACATATTATTAATGCTCATCTCAATCATGACGAAATAGCGGGGAATTGACTGCCAGGAAAATACATTATCTATATTATTCAGTTTTGAAAATCTATGGGGTGACCAATAACGAATCAAGACATACACATATACGTTATAAAATGTATATAATACTGTCCTTTGCTGGTGTTGTTACTATTTCACTCTATCAAGAAGGAGATTGGCGTTTTTTGCCTTCGAAGTCAATTAATGATAGATGCTTTCTTGCATTTGTTGGGGTAATTGCTTTGCCTTTTTATCATGAGCCTATTTAGGCCTCCGAAACCAGTTGATGACAGATGCCTTTTAGTCTTTGCTGGTGAGATTATTCTGCCTTTTTATCCTAAATAAAGAGCCTATTTAGGCCTCCTAAGCCAGTTGATGACCAATGCCTTCTTGCCTTTACTAATGGGAATGTCATTTTTTATTCTGAAGAAAGATACTATTAAAGCCTCCTAAACCAGTTGATATCAAATGCCTTCTTGCCTTTTGCTGGTGGGATTACTCTGCCTTTTTATACCGGAGAAAGATACTATTTAGGCCTCATAAACCAATTTATTGAATGTGCCTTCTTGCATTTGCTGATGTGATTGCTCTACCTTTATATTTTGAGGAAAGTTACTATTGAGGCCTCCTAAACCCATTTGATGAAAGATTCCTTTTTGCTTTTGCTGGTGTGTTTGCTCTGTTTTTCTATTCTGAAGAAAGATTCTATTTTTGCCTTCTAACCAATGAATGATTTTGATCAATATTTCATATTACGGAAAAAATATTTTTTTCTCTCAAATTTTTATTTTCATTTATTTTACTTTTGTTTGGTTGCAACATTATTATATACAATATACAGATACTGTGAATTTCCAACTCAATTATCTTCATAAAAATAACAAAAAAGAAATTTAACACTTATTTTTAGGTATTTGTACCAATGTCAGAAGATATGTCAAAAAACAAAATGTCTAAAAATGTCAAAAAAGTTTGAATTATTTATGAGTTAAAATCCTGTTTTCAGAATACAATGTCTGAGGAGTAAATTTCTTATATAGTACACAGGGAATGAATAATGAAAAACTTGAAGAATTGATAACAAAATTTATGCATATGCGTACATTTTGCGCACTAAATACGCACTAAATACGCACAAAATCTTTAAAGGTTCGAGAAATCCACAACAAAATTATTGGGGGTGTAAAAAGTGTCTCAAACCCTTGAAGTAGGCGCCCATAATATGAGGGATTCAAGTTAGTTTATTATCAGTAATTAATCTAAGGTATTTTAAGTGATGATAAATATACCATCAAACCGAATCATGGGGTTTCTCTAATTGTTTTATTCAGCCAGAAATCAATGCTCTAAAAACGATAGAATTACTTCTTTTCAAATTGGAATTTCTAGTTTTAATTGTTTGATGCGTCGGATATTAAATTTAATAGGCTATTGGTGTTCATTTCTTAAACTTTGCGAGTATTCCCAAAAGTTATAATGGATTAGTCATCTGCAAAACTTGTAAATAATACAAATCATTATTTAATAACAAAATGTCATTAAAATTGTAAAGTACGTTCCTTGAACTGAGATGGAGGTGGTCACGCTACTACCTTGATCGAGTGCCAGTGTAAATGCTAGATACCTTTGTTGCGTTATGGTAAGTTAAGTATGTTATGGTAACTAATTTATGGTAAGTTAAGGTAAGTATGTTATGGTAACAAAGTTATGGTAAGTTAAGGTATGTTATGGTAAGTATGTTATGGTAAGTTAAGGGATGTTTGCTATGGTAACTAAGTTATGGTAAGTTAAAGTGACATAATTCCAAACTTCGGTAGTAAGTTATACAAAAGGGCCTTACGACCAGGGGCAATAACACACTGATCCAAAAAGTTAACTTCGCATTTATTGTGCACTCAATTATAATGCAGCAGTGTAATCCAAGGTTATATAAAGCTCACAAATTATAAATGCTAGAGGAACGGAGGCAAAAACTTGGGGAGCACCTTTGAGATAAATTTTTTAATAACGACATTATCTTCAATGAATTATTACTGAACGTTGATTTAGATGCGAGTAAACAAATTTCAGGAAGAAATGAGGAGTATTTAATTTTTCAAAGGTTAATCGAAGAATATTATTGTCAATATTATTATCAAATGCCCCTTTCACATCGATAGTAGATTGAGAAACATGATTATTTAAGTTTAAAGTTTTAATAGTATTGGCTAGTTTGTAAGAGGCATCACCACAGTTTAGTAGTTCTCCAAAACCGAATTGATTGGAATGGAGAACTTTGCTGGTTTCCAACCAAAAAGAAAACTCATTGATGGAAAAGCAAAGAGTTTTACAAACAGTGACCAGGAGGTAAATATAGCGATAAGCAGATCAGAAAACTGAATTGCAACCTGATTTTTGTAAAAAGATTACACATATACCTTTCCTCATTTTGAAAATTGGAAAAAGTGGTGTTTCCCATCAATAAGTAATGAGCGACATAGTTTGTTACTCACTGAATTTTTGTCTTCTCTATTATGCGCAATAACTACGAAATTTTCACTTTCTATTAGAAACAAACACGTAATTTTGACCTATTTTACAAAAGTTTAATATAAATAGAATTTAGCTCACTTTGCATTTGAAATGATACATATTTTTCAGTTAAATCGAGGCTTTTTTTTTTCTTTCAGGTATAACATTATGTTCTTAATAGTTACGTATGCGGTTCCTATGGGATGCATGACGGTGACATATACTTGGATAGGGTGCATATTATGGGGAAGCAAAGTAATAGGAGAAAGTACAGATCTTCAAAGCCAAGTTGTAAAGTCGAAACAAAGGGTAAGTTGTTTTTAATATAAAATAATCATATAGTGTTTCATAAAATATAAAGCGCCATCGAGTTTAGGACACGAAAAGATTTTCATTTCCTGTGCCAAGGTGAGAATTATTTAAGCAATGAAATCACAGATATTTCAAGAGGATCATTTTAAAGAAACACCTACTATACTTTCTTTAAAATGCAAATGAATATTATATTACCTTCTATTTTCTTCTATGCGATAGAAGATGCATTGGTAGTCACAACGAGATGGTGCATGGGCGTCCAAAAAAGATGACAAGGGACATCTTTGTAACTTTAAACGTTCAAGATCACAAAGATTCCCAGCAAACTAGTATAGCCGATGTTATTCGTGTTGTCATTGTGTTTCTCCCTCCTCCCTCTTAGGGAAGTTTTATGTGTACCCATGCGCCTAAATTTCCCGATTTTATTTTACTTTTACATATTTTTAACTACATTTCAACATTTTTAGAACATGTGCTGTTTCCTATTGTTCATTAAAACGATGCCGTGCATTTCTAGATGCGATACAGAAGAACCATAAAGGTATAAATGAACAAACATCAGTCAAATTATTTGAAATCTAGGCCCAATAATTATGTAATAATAGGAACAATATTAATGCAAAGCAAGCTAAACTTTTACCTTGTTAAATGTGCTTAACTTTTGTAGCGGCGCTCGCAACACATAGTTCTGCGCATGCGCCGATCCCGCGCACGCTGAGTGAGATATAAGACAAGGAAACTGCAGAATCGGTATTAGTCGCGCCTATCTGTCTATCAGGGAAATCGTTTTGCATTTTTTTTTTTTTGTTTCAGAGGAAATGTGTATTAGCAGAGAATGCCAGGCCGCCGCCAACCGAGGCAGTTTCAGCAGGCAAACGATTTCACGAGGGGTATGGTGAGGTTGACCCATACCTCTAGTCTCAGCAGACAACCACCTACACGTGTCCACGGTGCACAGGCTGTGGCGAAGATGGCTGGAACAAGGAAATGTGGCACATTTGAGGGGTGCCGGAACGGCTAAAGCGACGTCATCACGCTTAGACCGACGCATCGGCCGGCAAGCGATGGCGGCCCCGCAGGCCACTTCCGTCGCCCTTTTGCAGCATGCGAAGAGCACCCTTAATGCTCCCATATCGACCAGGACCATTATCCGCCGATTCGTCACCGGCGAAGATTGCCATTGACCCAACAGCACAGACGACTCCGTCTGCAATGTTGTCGGAATAGAGCCACGTGGATGGCGGAATGGCACAGGGTCGTGTTCTCAGACGAGTCACGCTTCTGTTTTAGCAATAACTGTCGCCGTGTATGATTCTGACGCCGAAGTGGTGGCAGGACCAATCCGGTCGCATCTGTGGAACGCCACAAAGCGGCATATGGTTTGGGACGCCATCGCATACGATTGCAGGTCACCTCTGGTCCGTATTGAGTTCACTATGACGGACCAACGATACTTGGATGACATACTGCTGTCGGTGACACTACCCTTCCTTCAAGGGGTGCACAATTTCATTTTCCAGCATGATAACGCCCAAACACACACGCCACGCATCAGCCAACATGCCCTGCAGGGTACCCAGGCAATTCCCTGGCCCCCAGTCTCCCCAGATCTCTCACCAATCGAACACGTCTGGGACGTGATTGGACGCCGCTTGTGTGCACTGCTACTGCCGAGTTTAGAAAACGAACTCTGGGGGCAAATGTTTGACAGGGAATAGGCAACCAACCCTCAGGACACCATCCACATGCTCATTGACTCTGTACCTAGACGTGTTGCTGCCTGTATCGCCGGCCGGGGTGGTCCTACAACCTACTGATCAGACGGCGTTATCGCTCAGTGTATAAGTCTATCATGTTGCAATAAACATCACTTATAATTCGTTGCTGTCTCTCTATATTTCCCGATTTTCATCACTTTCTGCCCACTCCTTCTTGGTGTCGTATTTTCACTGACACGTAGTGTATGTTGGGTAATTTTTTAAATAAAATTTGAAATCATTATTAAACCCATATTATATGAAGAGATCACGTGCCTCATTGCAAAATAAAATATGGCTTTCATTTTTTTTTCTGTTGTGCATTTTCCGTAGATTTTCAAAGATCGTTTAAATTTATATTTAATGTTGCATCCGTTATAGTATCGCTTTATTTTTGCGTATTATCTATGTATCATAATTCTGTGCCAACACAATTATAATATTTTTTGTTTTAAATAATCACTTAAATTTATTTATTCCTACAACGAAGCCTAATTTTAACGCTAAAGTATAGCATACAGAATGTAAACAAATTAAGCGATTGTAAGGTGAGTAGTATAAGAATTGCGAAAATTTTTTTCACGCAAAAGTATTTATCTCTGCAGTCTGGAACATGAGTGATATGACGGAAATATTAATTGATTTCACATAGAGTGGCAGACGATTTATAAAATGAAATAGTTTGTCATAGTTACAACAATTTCGAAGAACTAATTTAACATAAAATAAGCAAATAATATAGTTTCAATAATAGTGAAGTATTATAATTGTGATTCAATATTAACTGGAAAGCACGGTAAACACTTCGCAAATTATACTTTCGATGACGTCATTTGAATAAATTTCATGTTGCGTAACTAGTACTGTCATTTTCGATGAAGTTTTAAGATTTTATCGACGGCAATTTTTGAAGCAGCTTAAAATGTAAATAGCATTTCAGTTGAAAAGTGTTCCGTAATCAATGTTTTATGCATAATTGTTCTTTCTTATTATAATTATGAAATTTATAGCTGTCTCGAGATTGTTCGTGGAATATACCAGGCTGATTTAAATAATCATTTTAACAAATTGCCTCGACCTACAAATGTGCCCCAAAATTATGGATAACTCGAGAACGCATTCAAAATTTAATAATGATCATTGAAATCTTTAGCGTGTCCCCAGCATGTTCTGAAAAACTACTCGACCGATTTTCAATTTTAAACAAACGATTTTGAACAGCGGATTTTCACAATGTGTTTGACCAACTTGAAAACGCATCCGAATTGCAATTGAATTATTACTAATTCGCGAATTTATTATAACTGTCCCGAGAGTGTTCGGGGAATCGGCGTGTCCGATTTTTAAAATTGAGTTTTTTTTTAACAAAGGGCCTCGAGCTACAGATTTGTCCAATGATTTGAACACAAGAACGCACTCAAATTGGAATTATGACCATTGGAATTTTTAGCTGTTTAAGAAGAGCTTCAACCGTTTAATTTGTCAATATTTTTGAGTAACTTCAAAACCCATGATGTTTATGATTTTTTTTTTTTTGAGCAATTATGATTTTTACTTTCCTTATATACAATAATGTATAAGGGAAGTATTGTGACGGGGTCGAAAATTCGAATTCGAGTTTTCGATGAGAAAGCACGTTTCAAGCATCCCTGATCACGAATCAAACATTTTTGAAGTGATGTCTGTGTGTGTGTGTGTGTGTGTGTTTGTCAGTGAGTCTGTGGAGACGATAATTGACGAACGAATGGACCGATTCGAACGAAATTTGGTACAAAAATCACAATCCGTAAACACGGGAAGCCTATTGTTTTTATACTCAATATAATGTTCAAAACTCCCCTAAATTTTCGAGTGAAATTTTGAAAAATTGTCAAAAAATCAAAACCGCGAATAAAGTTACGCAAATAAATATTTCTTATGAAATTTTTCATTAGAAAACTATTGACATAAATTTTAGAACGCTACCATGAACCGTTCTCGAGATATAGCACATTTTTTAAAAAAATTATCAAAAGTCATATAAAATAAAAAGAAAATATTTCTTATTGAGAAACATGTTCACTTTTCATATGTAATACCATGCGATAAATTTGATGACATCGTTTTCGTGGATCTAGGTCGTTCCATTCATGGTAAAAGATACTTTGAGTAATACATTTGTATTTGAACGCCAATATTCATTTATCTGCTGTAAGAATAACTTATTTCTTCGTCCATAACGCTTGGCGAGATTTTGGCGACGAATTTGGTGGAATGTCGCCAACTTGACGACTTTTTTAAATGATGCTAAATTAACGAAAAACTCGCCAAATGGATAAAAATGACGCTAAATCAATGAAAATGACGACTCATTGACGAAAATTCGATATCTTGGAAAGAAGATAAATATCTACTATAAAATAATCTATTTTTTTTACTGTAAAATTAGCAAATTCATTGCATTATATAAGGAAACTCTTGTGCTGCCCACATCATTTTTCTTTTAAATTAGGGAATTTCTAACAATTCCAAGATTGTTCTTTGTATCTATTCGGTCGATTTTAATAAATCCTTTTCTAATGAAGGTCCTTAACCAGCAGGTATTTTTAAATCTCTAAATGTATCAAATTTAATTTATACCTATTGGAATTTTTCGCTCTTCCCAGCGTATTTTCAGAATCTACTCTACCGATTACCATAATTCATTTTTCAAATAAAGTATCTAGACCTACAGATTTGCCCAATATTTTTGAAGTATTATAAAATGCAATCGAAGTTGTATTATGATCACTGGAAATTTTAGTTTTTCCATGTTTTCGAAAACTTCTCGGCCAATTTTCATAATTTTATCGTCGAAATGGAGCTGTCTTAAAAAAAAAAAAATGGTGAATGGTCACGCATACCAGATGTGGTGAAATTATATTTATTATCAACATTTAGATTTTAAATTATAATATTTATTTTGAAAGATTTTAAATAGTGTTTCCATGAGTATAGCACGAGTAGAATTACGTACATTGCATGTGTTTCGAAATTAACCTACAAATTTACCTCTAAAGTGCGTGTCGACTTACCGTATCTGAAAAGTAAATCATTGGTCAATGGCCAACATATTTATCTTTTAAATTATATATTTATTTGGGTACCATTCAAATATTAAATTTACATTTACAATTAATACTATATTGAACAACTAATTTAATTTCTTTTGAGAATAGACCTAGGAGGCTATATGAGACCAACAATATTTATTGAAATATGAAGAAGAAATGCTCTCCTGATTCTAATAATAAGTAGCTGGCACGTAACATTTTATACATTTGCACTGCATTAAATATCATTGGCTTTAATCTGGTATACATGGCACGCATCATCTGGAGTTGATTTCTATATCACTAAATTTAAATTTCGTCACAGCGAACATTTTGTTCTCCATTTCAAAGATATCCTTCCTAATCAGCTCATCGTCTGTTTAACTCGAAGACAGTTTTCTAAACTGCTATCGTCCTCTTGTTCGGTAATCTTAATTAAATTTTATATTGCTTTGGGGAAACACGCCTTCCTGGACTTTGATTATTGCTCTTGCTCTTGACGATAGTTTAAGGTCGGCCCCTATTAAACTTCCCCTCCCTTTTGTTTTTGATGTATGTTACATTTAAGTAGACACCTTGACTTTCTCATCTGACGATGTTGTCACCAATTTGTGATTTTATAGGTTGTAAATCTCTCTCAACTGAAATGTTAATCCTGATGCCACTGCTGACTCTTTTATTCAGTTTGTTTTCACTGGTGTGTCACTTGAATTATATATTGCATTATTTGGTCTCACAGAAGTCTATGCTCTACAAACTTACGATTTGTATCTTTCAGGTGGTGCACATGCTTGTAGCAGTTATGCTTCTCTTCGCAATCTGTTGGTTACCATACCACATCTATTTCCTCTATACGTACTACAACAGAGAAATTCTGCGCACCCACTTTATCCAGCATGTCTACCTTGCAATCTACTGGCTAGCTATGTCCAACTCATGTTATAACCCTATTGTTTACTACAATATGAATGCCAGGTAAGATCTGAAAATAATTTTAGGCTTACTAATGAAAGGAAGATTAGTGCATTTATTTGGCTCCAGAGGAGCATTTGCCTTATTTATTCTTAAATTTTCATCAACATTGAGTCCTCAATATTATGACTAAGCTACTAATATAACCCTGCTGTTTACTACAATATAAATGCCAGGTAAGCTCTCAAAATAAATTTAAGCTTGCTAATGAGAAGAACATTTAATGCGTATATTGAGTTCCAGCGGAGCATTTACCTAAATTTTTCTTAAATTGTCAGTAACATTGAGTCTACAACATTGTGATTGAGCTACTAATTAAGTTATAACCCTGTTGTTGTTGACTATAATATGAATGGCAGGTAAGCTCTCAAAATAAATTTAGGCTTGCTAATGAAAAGGACGATTAATGCATTTATTGGGTTCCAGCGGAGCATTTACCTTAAATTTTCTTAAATTTTTATTAACATTGAGTCCACAATATTGTGACTAAGCTACTAATTATGTTATAACTCTGTTGTTTACTACAATTAGAAATGCCAGGTAAGATCTCAAAATAATTTTAAGCTTGCTAAATGAAAGGGAGTTTAGTGCATTTATTTGGCTCCAGAAGAGCATTTGCCATATTTATTTTTAAATTTTCTTCATTGAGGCCAAAATATTGTGACTAAGCTATTAATTAAGTTATGACGCTGATGTGTAATACAATTTGAATGCCAGATAAGATCTCAAAATAATTTTAGGCTCGTTAATGAAAAGGAAGATTGGTGCATTTATTTGGCTACAGAGGAGCTGTTACAGAAATTTTTTTTTTGCTTAAATTTTCTCCAACATTGATTCCTCAATATTGTGACAAAACTACTAATTATGTTATTACCCTGTTATTTACTGCAATATGAATGCCAGGTAAGATCTCAAAATAAATATAGGCTTGCTAATGAAAAGGAAGATTGGTGCATTTATTTGGCTACAGAGGAGCTGTTACGGAATTTTTTATTTTGCTTAAATTTTCTTCAACATTGAGTCCTCAATATTGTGACAAAACTACTAATTATGTTATTACCCTGTTGCTTACTACAATATGAATGCCAGGTAAGATCTCAAAATAATTTTAAGCCTGCTAATGAAAAGGAAGATTAGTGCATTTATTTGGCTCCAGAGGAGCATTTGCCTTATTTATTCTTAAATTTTCTTCATTGAGTCCTAAATATTGCGACTACGTTACTAATTAACTTATAACACTGTTGTTTAATACAATATGAATGGCATGTAAGATCTCAAAATAATTTTATCCTTGTTAATGAAAAGGAAGTTTAGTGCATTTATTTAGCTACAAAGGAGCATTTAAATTACTTTTTCTTAAATTTTCATCAACATTGAGTCCTCAATATTGTGACTATGCTACTAATTATATTATTACCCTTTTGTTTACTACAATATGAATACCAGGTAAGCTCTCAAAATAATTTTAGGTTTGCTAATGCAAGCGAAGATTAATGCATATATTGGGTTCCAGCGGAGCATGTACCATATTTTTTCTTCCATTTTCTTCAACATAGAATCCTCAATATTGTGACTAAGCAAATAATTATGATTTTTTTATGTTTACACTGAAACAAAAGGGTATTTCATTGGTTTTACTGGCAATCACTGTAAACGTAATTCAAATGAAGACGCAATATTGATAACTAGACAAAGATCAAATATAGTAAATTAGGATTTGTCTGTTTGTGCTATTCTATGCCGTACTCTACCGTGTAGCATAAGGAACATGCAAATCCGGTTTATACTTTCCACTAAGATGCATTACGAGTTACTTGAATATCATAGAGTTACTTGAATATCATTTGTATTTGTCTGGTTTTCATTCTCAACATAACTGAAGTAATTTATTTTATATTATCAACAGAATTAATCGTGAAAGTGAACCTATCGCAGCGCATAATTCTCACCTTTTCCCGAAAGTGAAGAAGAAACGCCTTTATACATAACATGTTGAGTAGAGTATTTAGATTATAAATGGTATTCATCTAATCCAGTGGTCTTCAACCCACGGTACACGGGCTGTATGTGGCCCGGATTTTGTGCAGTTCGCCGATTAACTTTTAAGAATTTTTTTTTTCTGTAAAACACTTTTTATATATTCCAATAATATGTGAAGTTTTTACAAAGAAATATAATTTTAAAATATTCTAACTGCTTTTATGATATCCATGTGATAGGAAGCTCCATTGTAAAATTTACAAAATGGTGGATGTATAATCGGAATTCTTAAAATCTTCTGAAGTCACATGTCTGTATGTGACGCAGTAAGTTAATGCAGTAAAGTACATAAGACTATTTTTTTATAAAAAAATTGAAATACTTACATTTACTTACACACTAATTTACTACATACTTATTTACTTACTTACTAATTGCATACTTACAATTGTACTTAGATACTTATTTATCAGGTACAAGTGGAGATGTATTAAGCAATCACTGGATATCCTAATCAGAGTAACAGTGAGATTCGTTTTAAATTTTCAAAAGAAAATGTGTCATACTAACATCCCATTTTGGAAAAATAATAGAAACGTCGCATACATAACTTGTGAACTATATCTCAGGTGATGAACTATATTGAAACTGCATTCAGCCCTTTTTAAACACGATTATCACCTTCCACCAGATAGAGGCAAATAATAATGGGGTAGCTAAGGTTCAAAATTTTCAGTTATTCTGGAGATATCCTGGATTTTAGGCATTTGACATGAAATAATTTTTAAAACTGCAGAAGGAGTGTTTTCGATGTTCTTTGCATTTTATAATGCACATTTTAAGGGACAATTAGTCTTTCACCTACATTATTATATCGAAATTTGTTTCGGCAAAAAATGCGTGATAAAATACATACTAATTTACACAGTGCATAAAATTTTATGTTGGAAAACTTTCTGCATTTCTGATAAATAGCAATAACCTCAAAAACTGCTGAAGGGTGGTAATGTAACTGCTTTGATTTCAGTTCTTTGTGCAAAGGCTCATTTTAGACCAAAATGTTCCTTTATTACCTTAAATTTAAAAAAAAAAGTAGGTGTTTTCAAATCAGCTAAGACAGAAGAGAGTTCAAAGTATTCGCTCTCCATCTGATCAAGCCCTACACTTTAAGAATGAGCAATAATAATTGAGAAAACAGGTTTTAAGATTTCTAATAGTTGAAATTCTCTACTACAACATCTAATATGTTCCAAAATGATTATATAGCAAACAAACAATACATTAATCTCAAAATGGGGCTTAAAACTTTCCGCGTAATAAGTCCTCATTTTTGATTTAGCAATGAACATAGTAATAAGTTTTAAAGCATGAGAATTGAGTTTTTAAATACCAATTTCATCTGCTATGTTTATTTAGTTTATTGACTAAACATAATTTTATTTTTAACTATTATTTGACGAGCCATATAGCCAGGCCCTCTTTTTATCATACGCAGAGCAGGCAAATTCTGGGAGTTTCAATTACTCAAAAGCCCATTTTCTTTACTTTGTCAACATTTTGTATTATTTTTTTAAATAGCTTTCATCACTACTTACTGTCACTTCTGAACTTAGCAATTATTCTTGTGAGTAAAAAAGCATATAGCAATATGAATAGGTTTTGAATATTTTATGGCCCATATGATCCTATTCGAAGTTAAATAAATTGAAAATACTGATAATTATGTTCAATTACAGAAATAAACATTTTTTTAAAAATATTAACAAGATTTAATTGTAAATAGTCGGGTCAATATGTATCAATAGTTTATTTGGTCACGCCCAATTTTTATTTGGAGATATAACGTCTATTTTTTATTTTATTTTATTTATGGCCCGAAAGGATCATAGGTCAATTTTATTTAACGACAGTCATTTGGACAAGTATTCATTAAGGCTTAAATAGATAGTGAACAAACAGTACTTATGCTATTGCCCCACATAACATGAAATAGTTGAAAAGGTAAAACAAAACATTTATGTGAACTGTTAATATGTGCCGATAATATTTTAATAATATATTTTATATAATGTAATATAAAGCAATGCAGTGCGTTAACAGCCTTAGGCCCACGGAAGACTGGCAGAGGATATACAGACTGACAAGGTTAGGATACTTGGCTGTGAAGGTAGAGGCCTTCAGAGCACGGGGCTTTAAGATTTGCTACCGGTGCCAGCAGTTCAACCACTCCTCTGAGAACTGCAGTATGCCACCAAAGTGCCTGAAGTGTGCACAAGATCATTTCACACGGGACTGCCAGAGACCCAGGACAGAGAAAGCAACGTGTGCAAATTGTAATGGAGACCACCCGGCGAACTTCAGGCAATGCCCGAAGAACCCCTGGAACAGAGGAAAGGCACCGGAGTATGCCCCCTCTCCCCCCAAAAATCAGATACCACCTTGGAGGCAAAAGGCCCTCGGACTAAACCCCCAGGCACCCCCTCAGGTCTCCTCGCACATAGTGCCACAGGAAAAAAGACACCAACCTTCAGCACCTACCAGATCGGTGCAAGAGCAGGCCCCCAAATCATCGACCTCCAGAGAATTGACCCTGGAGGAAGTAAGAGCAGCTACATTGAGATTTTGCATTGACCACGATAACAAGATATATGGCAAACTTTTGCACAAACTTAATTCACCATGTTTTGTTAGGAACATTTTGTCGAACTCTTCCAGATGGCGGAGCTGATCCAATATTATATTATGTGTACAAATCCATCGGCGACTGGAGTCTTTGTTTCGCGGTGGTCTTTGGATCCTATCCGGTGAATGGTTTCTCTGACTGTATCCTCGTGGTCAGCGCTTCGCTGGATGAGAGAGTAGAGCACAAGGCTGCCTTCATATCGGCATAAGGCTATTCGCTTCTCGTAGCGGACCTCCTCGCCTAAACTGTCGTTTATATTTGCTTCTTTACTTCTTACTTGATATTAACTTTATATTTGATTAACTTCTGTACTTTATATGCCTTTTCTTCTATAGATTTCGTGGTTATTTCCAAAATGTCTTGTGCATTCGTTCTTCCAAACAACCCTCTGAGGTGGTTCCTAATGGAGACGTTCACAAGTCAATGCCATTAGCGGCGAGGACTTCATTGATGGCGTCAAACAGGACCCGATCATGCAGACTGAGCTTTCCACGGCGTAAGGTAGAGAACCATGACG
This sequence comes from Amaurobius ferox, assembly GCA_951213105.1. Taxonomy (NCBI): domain Eukaryota; kingdom Metazoa; phylum Arthropoda; class Arachnida; order Araneae; family Amaurobiidae; genus Amaurobius; species Amaurobius ferox. The sequence goes on from OX578140.1 coordinate 108,719,147, forward strand.
CAAGTGCACCGTTATGAAGATGCTTTATAATATATATATATATATATATATATATATATATATATATATATATATATATATAATACGTGTTCGAGTATGGAATATAAATATTGAAGAAATGTACTTTGACGTTATATATTGTTGTATGAGGAAATAAACATTGATATATTTTGAGTGTTAGAGTTATTTTTTCATCATTATGTTTAAAACATTTAATAACGCAGCATGAAAATAAAAAATATGAATGAATTTTGAATAACATACACGGGATTTGAACATATAAAACTGAAACAATACTAAGAAGGGTAAAAAATTCGAATCATAATATAGTTAATTGTGCAGATCTATAGTAGGGCCCAGATATCATAGGGACACGGGTTAGTTTATTTCTTTACTCAATAGTTAATCAGGTGTTCAGAAAGTAAATGATATTTCATTTGAAAATGATTTTCTTAAATTTTAATATGAAAAGCAATTATATATGTTTAGAAATATTGCACCATGTAAATATTTGGTACAACTATTTCCATAAAATCCGGACAGCATCCACCATTTCCCTCCCAAATTCAGAGTTTATTAACAGAGGACAATGTTCTTAATCTCACGCTTAACATCCCTGACCTCAGTTACTCAGGCTCGAACGCGTGACAGGTCCTTATTATGAAGTGTCACTAGAATGATAAGCACAATACGTAAGAATGGCAAATTTGGCAGAACGGGAAGCATCGTAATAGGAAGTCTCTTAATATAAAGCAACTTGAGATAGTAGTAAGAGTTTTCAATGGCTCAACCACTAATGCATCATTAGAAAGGAATTAAGCCACCATTCCTTTGATTTATACTGACAGTGGCGGTGCGTGCATAGGCACTGCGGGAGCGACAGTGCTTTCTCTCCCTCTCAACCTCTCATGCAGCTTCCTATTTGAGCATGCGCACAGCAGTCGCACATCACGCCGCTGAATCTGTGAAGCGTGGTGTTTGACTGTTGTGCGCATGTGCACATAGGAAGCTGCACGCGAGGCTGTGAGGGAGAGAGAACACTGTGGCTCCCGCAGTGCCGCAGTGCTTATGCACGCACCGCCATAGATGCTGAAGGTATAGCAAGTCGGTTATCAGATGTCGAATTCTAAAATGCAATAAAAATTTGCTCTTGATGTATTGTGGGCAGCACAACCGTTGATGGTTATTTCATTTATTTCACCCTTGTCTCTCACTCTTTCTACTTTGGAGAACATCGCTGCAATAAGCAGTAGTTGTCCTCTATTACATGTAGTAGCATGTTTCGCAGTCGGGCTGTAATTGCAGAAAAGAAACCCAATCCAGTATTCAATCCAATCAATTATTCAACTCAATCCACTTGGGTAGTAGCACAATAATATTTTTCAATATAACATTTTGAAATATGTAAAAAAAGATATTTTTATTTCTACTGTTTTTAGATTATTATTTATGGAATAATGTGTTTTCGTAACTTGGAATTTACCTTTTTAATCCTACTGCAGAAACACAATTTTTATCATTGCAATTTTGGATTTTCCAGAACATTATTTTATACAATTGTTAAATTAATAAAATGAATAATTATATTTTTGACTGCAGTTTCAATATAAAAATAACTGATCACAGCAAAAACAACATACACATTACATTTATTATATCTAAATTGTATTATTTCTGCCCAGAACCATTTTGTGGTCTTTACGTCAGAGTACTTAAACAAAATTTAAATTTTCCTTCAACTTTCTGTAATCGCATATGGCAGTATTTCATACTTCTTCAACAGAGGATCTGAGCAGAGTTCCATAATTTTAAAGACTTTGGAAGAATAGTTTCAAAAGTGTTTTACAACGTATTTATTTCAATTTTTCTTTGAAATTCAGAGATCGTCCTGCAATAGTGATTGTGAACATAGCTCCATAAAGTTTTATAAAATTTTTATTCATAGCACGTAGAACTTTTTATAAATATTGAAAAAAAAATTCAAACCAAATTTTCGATTTAAAATGGGCATGTCCTAGTTAAGGATGTGTACGGACTAGGGTTGCCTCTTCTCCCGAATTTCTGGGAGTCTCCCGGAATCGTGCCTTAAAAATTTGAATTCTCCCGGCTCCCGGAAGTAATAGAAATTTCTTCCGATTTCTCAAATAATGGCGCAGTTGAAATTTCAGATAAACGAGCAACTTTCCCCTTACCCTTTTATCAAGGTTAATGGATCCAGTCTAGGCTCCTCCAACGCCTTTTCAACTCCTTTATACAAGTATGTCATAGATTATCACACCGTCTGAAGTCAGTCCCAAAGTCAGTCCCAAAAAAGTAAACACTGTAACAATTGTACGAGTAATGTAATGAAATGTTTAAAACAATTGCCTTTTTTTATTTACTGATTACCTTATCACAAGAGGGGGGGGGGATTTGGAAGGCAATCTCCCGGAATCATATGAACAATAGGTGACAACCCTAATCCGGATTCTTAACAATCAAATCATTTATATTTAATGTTGTTTCTTCTTTCTTCGTCAACTAAGCAGTGCAAGAGAGCAATACAGTGTGGTAATCAAGTAATGTCAGATAATAAAGAGTTGTTTCGTAGTATTATAACAATGTCTTTATATTTTTCAAAAGTCAAAGACCTCAATTTTTTTTATAATCCTAAAATATCACGTACATCAAAATTAACTTAAATTTTGAATAGTATTCGAAAGTTCAATTTTCTGAATTTTAAATATTATTCAGAGTTTTTAAACATTAAACATCTCAACCAAGAATTATTATACTCATGCATGCCACTTTTAAAACATTTGAGTACCATGGTACTCATATTGAAGTGTAACTGAATTGTAGTAGAATCACTCTATGTTCTATGGAAATATAAATTGACATTGGATTTCTAATGAAAAGCGGCCTCTTTAGACATTCAAAGAGTTTAATCCATTTTTCAGCACAGGAATAAAAATATTATTGTCATATATTGTCTATTATAATCCACTGGGTCGACTTCTAAGCTCGGCATAATAATAGTAATAATAATAAGGAGAAGAATAATGATAATACTAATTGTCTATGATAATGTGATCATTTATGTCCTTTTTATAAATTATTTATATAGATAAAAATTAGTAATAAAATATTCATTTAAGTAATTTGAAACGTTTCTTAGTAGTACAGCGATTTTTTGATAACAGCATTGAGAATAGATTTCGATACATTCAATTCCGAAATGTTACATATTGACTAATATGGACCAGTAGATGTGGACGGCAGATTAAGAATTTTAATTTGAGCCTTAGTTAATTAAATATTCATTATTAACTTTTAGCTTTGCCAGTATGGGCAGAAATTTAATTGGTCGAGTCAAGTTACAACTTCTCTGTGATTGGTTACTGGCAGAAATGGCACAAACGTAATCAAGAATTGATTTATAAAAGCACTGGAAACATTAAACATATAGATATTTAATTTTATACTAAACTACAATATTTGTTAGTGCACTTACATTTGAAATTAGTTACAGATACAGGACGAGTAGAGCTTACAACTACACAAAACAGTTTTTGCTTTTAATCCTCCAATAAATAAGACACCGACAATATTACATCGAGAGGGACTCCTAAATGTGAAGAAACTTTATAGTTATCGTCTATTCCCGCAGTTAAGATACTAAAAGAGTTATAGATATTTCTCTTCCATGGTTATAGCAATCATAAATACCATTATGCAATAATAATTACTTCATTTATTTATTTTCCCGGACTTTAATTACTTAGAGACAGTTTTGCAATTATAATTGTCGCAAACAATTGCAATTATATTGCAATTATTAGCTGAGTGAAAAATTATATTTTATTATTTATTCTTATAAAGTTTAATTGGTAAACATTATTTTTGTTTTTTGCATTTAAAACCGAGAGTGTTATATAATTAGTTGTCTCGAATTAAATATTTACTTGGTTATTGATGCACTGATATTCTCTTCTTTTTATTATAAGTGTAAAATACGACGAAAGCGGGTGGCGCTCCTGGGTTGGTGAGTATAGCGATCAGGGGCGGTGCTCTTAGTGAAGTTAAATCTAAATTATTAATTTTGAGTCAAAATGGTCGCTAGAAAATGATTAATTCGCTACTACCGGTAGCCAGATTTGTTGCTAAGTGGCTGGGCGTTGTTGTTGTTGAGACCCAGACCGTCCGACCTACCAGAAATGTGTAAGGTAACTGTTTGAACGGCCGGGAAGTGCCCCCCAATTTAGACCGGAACCCAGTGGGGGAGGCATCCACAGGGACCGTACCCTCCTTGCCCTACCACCAACCTCTCGGAAGGACTTACGGACCCACATGTTTAACGTGATCGTACTCCGCATGGACACGGCGGCAGTTGTGGCAGCGTGCAAATCAGCGCGCAAACCACAGGGCTACCGCGCCCTGTGCCAACAGCACGCGGTGTTCCCAGATGGTCGTCCACCCAAGTACTAACCGCGCCCGATGCTGCCTGACTTCGGTGATCTAACGAGAACCGGTGTTTTCAGCACGGTACGGCCGTTGGAGTTAAGTGGCCGTTGGAGTTAAGTTGGGGTTAAGTTGGAGTTAAGTGGCTGGGCGTGACATTCCATGGCTAAATGCCCCACAGTGGACTGTCCAGTCATTGATTATGGTGATTGAAAAATATATAAACTAGCATACGTTTTACTATGTCATCACTTACAGAGTTATTGCATACAAGCAATGTAACACGGTCTTTTGATATATTAAAACCTGGTGCAACTTTTTCTTATTTTGAAATAAATGCTCTCTTGGGCATTTTTCCACCAAAGGTCGTTGTCGTCGACATTAAAAATCTGATTTGTTGTATATCCACCCTTTTCAATAATTTCTTGCCTAAACCGTGTTGTAGAAAACCATGTTGTATGGAATTTCCCCAATCCTCCAACCGTGTTAAAGCGAAATAGTGTTGTAGAAATGCCGTGTTGTACGGGAGTTACTTGTACTTCAAGGGAAAGTCAGAAAATGACTCACACGCACAAAAATATTTGTTTAAACAGATATTTTAATGTTTTTTCGAAAAAATAACTCAATCCAAAATCCAATTATATACACTTGTCAGACTTTTAAAGCGTTATAAATTATTTTGTTTTTCATAGCCGTTATAGGAGTTTCAGAGAAATATTCTACAATAACGATCACACCATCGAAAGTCTGACAATTTACATCAAAGCAAATACAGGATCTTTCAAAAGTCCGTATAAACTTTAAAAATTCATTAAAAATCGAAAAATCATCGCATTGAGGTACGCTTTGTACCATAAGTATTGCTAAGACGGGTTTTTTTTTTTTTTTTTGAAGTGAAAAATTTTGTAGTTTAAAAAATCACCTATAGGTGTCACTGAACGCATTGGAAAGGCAATTAAAATAACAAATCGTGTGACAAGCCTAAGTAACCCTGAACAGGTGACAGGACCTTTTCCTTTCTTTAGATTTTTCCTAAATCAGAATTTTCGCAAAGCATCCGATGCTAATTCGCCGCTCACGTATTAGAGCTTCACTAACAAGGCTTTATCGACCAAAGTTAACATTCTCGCAAAAACTTCCTCTTTGCACCGTTTACTAATGAATCAAATTAAGAATTTACAAAACACAACAGATGTTTCATTACAGCCTCATTTGCATACTTCTGGAAAATGCATTCGGGTAAGCACCACCTATAGGTGATTTTTTAAACTACACAATTTTTTCACGTTAAAAAAAATCCCGTCCTGGAAATACTTCTGGTACAAACAGCACCTCAATGCAATGGATCGATTTTTAATGAATATTTTCGATTTTTAATGAATATTTAAAGTTTATACGGATTTTTGAAAGACACTATTTTTATATCTGGTTATGAATAACTCTTCATAAAAGACGAAACTCATAAAAGCGGGAAATGCCTGGTCCCTTAAGTGTATTTCATGTTTATAAGACAACATTACGCACACATTTACATATTGCCAGATTCCTTCATATATTTGCAATCTAATACACTGTAACGTGCTTATTGGTTGCATGTTCACACAGGCACATTTTCGTTCTTATTTCCTGAGTCGTAGACACAGTAACAGAATTTTCCAGTAAGCTTTTATGTCAGACTCTGTTCATGATTTTTAGCTGAGAGCAGCATATGTCAGTTCAGGGCTTTTTTACTTTCCTTATATACATAATGTATAAGGAAAGTATTCTGACGGGGTCGAAAATTCAAATTTGAGTTTTCGACGGGAGAGCACACTTCAAGCATCCCTGATCACGAATCAAACATTTTTGAGGTGATGTTTGTTTGTGTGTGTGTGTGTGTGTGGTGTCAGTGAGTCTGTGGAGACGATAACTGACGAACGAATGGACCAAATTGAACGAAATTTGGTACAAAAATCACATTCCATAAACACTCGAAGCCTATTGCTTTTATACGCAATCGAATGTTCAGAACCCCCTAAATTTTCGAGTGAAATTTTGAAAAAAATCAAAACCACTAATAAAGTTACGCAAATAGACATTTCTTGTGTACTTTTTCATTAGAAAACGATTGACATAAATTTTAGAACGCTAACATGAACCGTTCTCGAGATATTGTACATTTTTCAAAAAAATTATCAAAAAGTTATATAAAATAAAAAAAATATATTTCCTATTGATAAACATGTTCACTTTTCATATGTAATACCATGCGATAAATTTGATGACATTATTCTCGTGGATCGAGCTCGTTCCATTCATGAAAAAAGATACTTTGAGTAATACTTTTGTATTTGAACACCAATAGTTATCTGCTGTAAGAATAACTTATTTCTGCGTCCATAACGCTTAGCGAGATTTTGGCGACGAATTTGGCGGAATGTCGGCAACTTGGCGAGATTTTGAATTGTTGCCAAATTAACAAAAATCTCAATTGATAAAAATGATGTTAAATCAATGAAAATGACGACTCATTGACGAAAATTCAATATCTTGGAAAGAATATAAGTATCTACTATAAGAATAACATTTTTTTAACTGTAAAAGTAGTAAATTCATTGCATTATATAAGGAAAGTCATGTGTTGCCCACATCAGATTTTTTGATTGAGTGATCAAGCTTGAACTTTCACAGCGACCCACAAAATTGCCTCTCCTTCGCCTCGACGTCTACTTGCCTTTCGTTTGGGCATTGGATCAGAGCTCCATGTCGCTTTCTAGAACAGGCGGATTTGCTGAAATAGACATCCATTTACTTTCCGGTTGGGGTTCCATTGTATCATGTTTTGCACGCATGTGAATGTCTCATGATACGTCCTAAATCAAATTTTGGGCTACTAGTGTCAGATCATGAGACATTTCGCGTGTCATTGTTGCCCAACTTTTGATTTTACTGCCTGGCCCTAAATAATTGTTTTTGAATAGTAATTCCCCATTTTTCCTCCATAAGTTCAGATTAGGTTTTAATTTGCACAAAAACACATTTTTACAGTATTATATCATGACACTGCAGGGTAGTGGGTTGTACTGTTTTTGCAGCATAATTCGATTCTGAATCGAAAACAGTTATCACCTGAACTCTATCTACAGCCATGCCTAAGAAATGGATGCTTCAAAGAAAAATTTTAAACCGCAAGTAAAAATATCCGAAAGTGGCAATATTTAGTGACACCCACAGTCCCCTCTGGAATTTAATTCTAAATTCATATCAGCCATCATCTAAGCTCTCTTTATATCCAATCCTGAGAAACAGACGTTTCCAGAATATTTTTAGACCCGAGGTGGAAAAAACTGAAGAGTGTGCACTTAGTAACCCCTATTGCCTCTCGAATTTGATACCAACTCTACATCAGTCATCATCTAAACTATATCTACAGCTGATTCTGAGAAATAGATGTTTTTATAAAAAATGTGAACGTTTGAACTGGAAGTGACACCACCAGAACTGGAAGCGAAAATCTTAAGTGAGCCCCTTTACCCGTCCCCCCCAGTAATTGAATCTAATTGCTATTATCTAATAATTGTTATTGCTATAATCACTTATTATCTAAGCTACATATATAGCCAATATTGAAATACGTTTTAAGTAAAAGAAAACGTTTTGAAGATATGAAAAAAGAACCAGAAGTGGATACTGTAGCAAACTCTTCTCTCCCCCCCCCCCCCCCCCCTCCAGAATTTGATGCAAAACCACATCAGTCATCGTAAAGTATATCTAAAGCAGAGTCTGAGAAATAGATGTTTCAAGGCAAAATGTTTCCTACCGACAAAGTATCTTAATCAGGGAAAACTCCATAATACCGTTTGGTACCAATGAACGTTGCTTTTATTGTAAAGAATTGTAATAACAAAAATCAAGGATTTCATAATTTATAAACACACGGATTTTTAAATGAGGTTAAAGTAGAACTTTAGATGTTGAATAAGATAGACGTTGCGCATGTGCTCTATTTAAGCAAGATAAAAATCCCTTATATATATATATATATGTGTGTGTGTGTGTGTATATATATGTATATATATATGTGTATATATATATATATATATGTATATATATATGTATATATGTATATATATATACATATATATATATATACATATGTAAATATATGTATATATATATATATATATATATATATATATATACATATATATATATATATATATATATATATATATATATATATATATATATATATATCGCCTATCTTATTCAACATCTAAAGTTCTACTTTAACCTCATGTAAAAATCCGTATATAAAGTAATAATTAAAATGTAGTAGAAGAATAGCGATGTATCAAAAATGACCGGGGGGGATTGTGACCCCCACTTCCCGGTTAAGCCAGCTTTGTATCATGACGACACTCCCGTAAGCCAATACACTGCCAAAAACAAAGTACTCAATATTTAAAACACACAAGAAATGAAATTAGATGGAAATAAAATGAATAATTAAACTATTACATTAAATCAAATATCCAAAAAATCAAAATTCCATCACAAATATCAAACACCAAACTAAAAACATTACAAACCGACCCTGTACACATTCCATAACCCAAGTACATATATCACCAAAGCACCCAATACAAATTTAACGTTTAAAATACCAAATCCATAACACCTCTATACATCCGTCTGCTCAAACTTCAGATGTACTTCTATTTAAATATAAATTAAAACTCTCCGTTACGGTTATATTGCGCTTAAAACGTCGCTTAGAAATCGCTTTGGGAATCCTTTGCACCTTGGGATTCCCAAGGTGTTTTCTAAGCAACGTCATAAGTAAGTTTTACAATATAACTGTAACGGAGATTTTTAATTTGTATTTAAATAGAAGTACAAGTGAAATTTGAGCAGACGGATGTATAGAGGTGTTATGAATTTTGTGTTTTAAACGTTAAATTTGTATTGGGTGCTTTGGTGATATATAAACTTGGGTTATGGAATGTGTACATTGTTGGTTTGTAATGCTTTTAGTTTGGTGTTTGATATTATGTTATTTGTGATAAATATGGGTGTGATGGAATTTTAATTTTTTGGATATTTGATTTACTGTAATAGTTTAATTATTTATTTTATTTCCATTTAATTTCATTTCTTTTGTGTTTTAATTATTGAGTACTTTGTTTCTCGCAGTGTATCGGCTTCCGGGAGTGTCGTCATGACATTAAGCTGGCTTAACCGGGAGAAGGGGGTCACAGTCCCCCCGGCCATTTTTGATACATCGCTATTCTTCCATTACATTTTAACTATTACTTTTTATATAGATATACTTGGTTGAGCTGTTTGGCGGCGAAGGGTACGTTTCCTGTAATTAGTTTTGATGGTGAAGTTATTTTGATAAGGTTATATTATATATGAATATATATATATATATATATATATATATATATATATATATATATATATATATATATATATATATATATATGAATATATATATATATATATATATATATATGTATATATGAATATATATATATATATATATATATATATATAGATATATATATATATATATGCTGGGCTTTTTGTACTTACCGTAGTTTATGTATAGTTTTCGATTAAAAAATATCACCTTTTATCTATCTATCTCTTTCCCTCTCTCTCTATATATATATTAGAAAAATGTAATAATAAAAATTATCAATTCAAAATTGGGAAATAATAGCGTCACCATAGGAGCAAAACCACGGCCATAATGCCGTTAATAGAAAAGAACAGCACAGACCCAAATTCGAAGATTAACCAGAATTAAATTCATCTTCAGGTGTAAACGTTTAATTAACCCAAATAAATACCTGTTTCAGATTGAGAAATAGTGCATTACTATAAATGCCCAAACTCAGACTACAGGCACCAAAAGATGAAAATTTGAAAATAATAAAAATTAGGAAATCTAGTATTGCCATGAAGCAGGAGTCCTTCTTTCACCACTTGTAAGTGCGATGATCAACCGCAACAGTATGAAAAATATCGAGAAGCACCGGAATGAATATGACGAAATACAACCTAGGAGGCAGAACAAACAGTCACAGCGACCCTCCCAGACCCAAGCTATATTATATATATATATATATATATAATATAGCATAGCCGTATTTTTCCCGTATTTGAATGGGGGTGAAAGTTCTATACGAGCCCTTCTCTTGACTTATATAACTGAATCTTTGGACACTTATAATAACAACTATAGAAAATACCCTGTTTTTATTGGGATAACGTTTCTTTGTCGCTATCAGATGACAGAAGTGACGATATTTCATTTTTTACGTCATGGATATTCATATTAGTCCATAAAGCCTTTTCTTTTGCACCGAAAGTCTGCTCTTACTATGCGAGAGTTTAAATTCTTTTCCTTTGGATTATTTTTGAAACGTATATTTTAAACATACAATCCCCTGATCATATTTTGCCAAAATATGCATTTTTAACTAAAATATGTAACTGTACTACAAAAAAAATATTTTTAATATATTTCTGGAGTTACTATACACAAACAATAATAATAAAAATTAAAGCCGAGGGAAAAAAAAAGCAATTTCGTCTGTCCGAAGTAAAAATCGAGAAAATCTTACTATTTAGACGTTTGTTTCTGTCGCAAAATCATGTTGATTATAAAAAAAAGTCATGTGTTAGGTCACCTCACATATTTATTTTCTCAAGTGCGAAATTTAATCTCAAACTACAATGATACTTAAAAATGCATTTATACGCACTCGCTATTTCATTCAAGTTCTCACAATGAAACGATCAACAAACATAGAAATATTCCACTGTCCTTTTGGAATATATTGTGAACATTTGTATTAAAAAATAACAGTTTTCTCCCTTCATTAGGGAACTAATTACTTACTTGAAAAAGTAGAACTACTCTCTCGTGCATCATTACCCTGAGAAGTTTTGCGATAAAACACTTTTCTAATGCGGATAAGAACGCTACTACTTATAATCAGATTCTAAAGAAGTTTTATCTTTTTTCTTGTGATGTTTTAATGAGTACCTGGGATTGCCGTTATACTAGTTCTTTATATTATTTCAAATCTAAAATACCTTAATTAGTATATTGTTTTATAAAAGGAGATTGGAAATTAATTTCTTTTAAAGAGGTGCTTTGGATACAAAGAGTGGCGACACGTCACGATTTCAAATACTAATTACTAATAAATGACAAATTTCTCATTTATTAGTAAGAGTGGCGACACGTCACGATTTCAAATACTAATTACTAACAAATGACAAATTTCTCATTTATTAGTAATTAGTATTTTAAATCGTGACGTGTCGCCACTCTTTGTATTTATACCGTAAAAGTTTTTGGTTTTACGTCTATAGGATGATTTTAAAATAAAATGACTATTGGACCTGTGAGATTTGTCATTTATTAGTAATTAGTGCTTTGGATAATTTACATTAAAAATCATCTACAATGAAATAATTTACAATGAAAATCATTCGTTTTATAATTGATACTTTAGGTGAAATGTTTCGATATAATAAAATGATACTGAAAAGTACTATATATAAAATCGAGACAAAGGGTATAAACCAATTTCGAAGTTAAAATCAGATTACAAGAGACAGATTGCAAAAATTGACTACAAAGGACTAAAAGGTCACACATTCACAAGAACTATAGACTCACAAGAACAAGATATGGGTTTCTTCGAAATCTTCTTAAATTTCTGCTAAAAGGCAAAAAGGATGGTTTTACCCTCGTTCAGAAATAACAAAGAAGGATAATTTTTATAAACGAAACGGTTGATACCATTATTCTGATGTCATATATACAGGGGCGGAGTGTAATGGGAATCTAGGGAGACAATACCTACAGAGACAATCCAACACCAAGACTTTCTTCTCAAATAATGCATTATTCAAAAATAAGTACATAAAATATTCAGAATAATGTTTAATTAAATTAAAAGTTTTCTTGGTAGCAGGTTGTTTGGGTTAATACTTTCTTGCTAGATTCCATTCACAGCTTTGCCACTAGCGCTGCCTTATACGAAATTTTCTGAACACTTTCTTTTATGGCAACAGTTTGAGTGTATTACTTTCCCTGCAATACATGGTAATGTATAGGGAAAGTGTTGGAATCATGCCTAAAATCGCAACTCGAGTTTTCGACGGATCTACACGTTTCAAGACCTCTAGAATACGAAAAAACTATTTTTAGCTTGACGTCTGTGTGTGTGTCTGTCTGTGTATCTGTGCAATGTATGTATCCAGTCCAACTCAAAAACTAATGGACCGAATTTCATAAAATTTGGTAGGTAAGTCATTTGGGTGTGACCCTGGTGCTGATTAGTTATTAGTACATTCGGGATAAAAGGACCCGCCTTTGTTTGCGAAATGGCCGCAAAATTTTCATGTATCCACTCTAGCTGAAGAATTAATGGACCGAATTTCACAAAATTCGGTAGATAAGTCGCTTGTGGATTACGCTGGTGCTGATTAGATTTTGGTACGATTCGGAATAAAATAATCTGCCCTTTTTTGCGAAATGGCAAGCAAAAATCGCCAAAATTTAAAAAAAAAAACTACGTATACTCAAATATATCCATTAAATGCTTGTTTTATACGTAATTTTTAGCGAAGAAAGAAATAAGATCAACCCCCATTACACTAGGACTTGCCGTTCTCGAGATAATTTAATTTTTTTGTATTTTTTCTACGCCACCTTTGAAAATAAGTCCAGTTACCAAATGAGAACGAAAATTGAATTAAAAGTGAAGTAAATTTAATTAAAATGAAGAGAACGTGGATATAAGTCTGTGGGTAAGTCATGTGCTGCCCACATCAGATTTTTTTAAATTTGAAAGAAGAATTTCAGAGACAACGACAGTATTGCTATCCAAAGGGAAATGGAAAGCATCGAATTCATGCCGCTACCTTCAATGTAGTTACTGAAAACGACGCTACCTTCAATGTAGTTACTGAAACAGTCACCTTCCCTTGTATTTTTTAAATTGACCTATTCAGACTTCAGACTACGCATTAAAATAAATATATATAAGAAAGGACCTTGGTTTACTGCGACTAGAATGACACTTTTTAACAAGTACATTTCCAGTTACTTAGAAAATTACTTATCTATACGAATATATAATTTTATTCTTTTATATGACAATTGCACGAAATGATGGGTATACTTTATTCTATTAATGTAATCTATTAATGTAATCCATTAATGTAATTTGAAACATATATCTTTGCCCCGCAGAGAAAAATATATATGTCTACTGATGAAATGAAATGATACATATTCTGAAATATGTTATGATTACTACAAGAGTCTCCAAAATCTATGTATTTAAAGATGCAGGTAATTTAAAGATATAGGTAATCATTTTAATTTTTGTTTTAGTTAAAAATACGCTTGTTAAAAGAAATTTGTAAATGATTTTTATCTGGTTTTAAATTGCTGAAAATAATTTGAAATTTCATGATTCTCTTCCTGATTGAATAAACATTTTAATGCGTTAGTGAAGAAATAATATATAGTAAATCTCATGTAGCGAGAAAAAGTCACTTTCAGTCAAAGATCAATAGGTCAAATATTTTTTTTTAAGTCAAATATTTTTTTTTCTAAAGCGAGATATACAAGTATTTTGACTGAAATATTTTTATATCTTAAATAACATCTGTATATCTTATATATAAAATCGGTAAAGATTGGCGAGTGACACTTAGGAATATTCCCTTCCCAAGTTCCCTCCCCTAAATAATTATCTTACCCTTTTGACTTGAAGTGGATACTACAAGATATTTTCCGTAATGCCTTTATTACTCAACATCTCAAGAGTCATAGATTACAACTGAAATGGACATTCTGAGAGCTGCCATTCTAATCGTTAGCACAGAATTTGCCAGTGTCAGCAGAGATTCTCAAAATTGTGACATATAGTAGGGTTTTTTCCTGCTAGCATTGTGGGTATAGATTATCCAATGCTGCATATTAAAAGCGAAATTGGTCTATGGATGCTGCTATCAACAATGATAGCGTAATCCTGACTATAAAACATATTTTTATAAAACCAAACTTATTTGCAAGAGTAAATTTCAGAACAGTAGAATCTGAAATTGATTTTGCTGTTCAATTTCAGCAGTCCGGTTAAAAAAAAATTACTTTTTGAAATGTACGTTTTATTTCTTAATTTTACTAATTTAATAACTGAAAAGATATTTAAAAGATTAAAATTAGCTCAAAAACAGAAACTGCAAACAATAAAAAGTATTTGATTCTATTTGGTACAAAAATGGCATTTATCATTAGCTTTTTTAATTCTATAGAACGTTTATTTCAGAACATAACAAAGCTTTTTATCAGCAAAAACTATTTTGATACTTAACGAAGTAGAACCTCCTCACTGGTATGTTTTGAGCATTAGTGTTTCTAAGATAATACATTCTACTAATTGGAATGGGAGAAACATACGACTTACAATCGTATTTCGAAAGGAGATACATACGATTTACAATGCTGTTTCGTCTCAGTTGCTGTTTTGAGAAGATGGGAATGTGATTTTACTAAATTGTTATTGGAAATACTTTTTGAAATATTGATGTTCTTAAACATATGCAAATTTTAAATGGCAGATGATTTGAATTTGAACAATAAAAGAAAAGTAATTTATAAAGAAGCAAAAACGAACATATATCTTCTCTTTTCCCTCTCAGGCTTTAGACACATAAAATGATTATTAGTTTTCTCACTAATTTTCCAAATCTCAATAAATATTTAAATAAATCCTCTCACATAAATTTAAAAGCTTTGTAGAAACATTTTTAAAAGAGTGGAAAATTAAATTCTGCCGTAATGTAAAATTTCCAGGTGGATATATAAACATAATTCCGTAAATGAAAAGATGTCTGTTTTAAAAATATCATTTTTGAGATATAAATTTTTGAGATTACATATAAATTTTAATATTTAAAAATCCATTAAAATAGAGATTTTAATGATATAACACATTTTATTAAAGCCATATATTAATATGTATCTGATTATTCGGTGTGTAATAAAATTTAATCTAACAAATATGCATGAAAATTAATTTATATTAAAGAAAATATAAACGTAATACATAACTACGCAAGTTAAAATTACACAAATTAATATTATTAATTATATGGGCGGTATCTTAATTTTCAAAGACTATATATTATGTCTCTTTTATTAATAAATTAATAGACATGATACACACATGACATTTTCTAGCATACAATAGCATGAAATGAAAAAATATTTAAAACAATTTATGAATCAATTTATGAAAGATTCTTCATATGGTATGGTGTGTGGCACTTCATTTTCGAAAAAATGTTAAGCATTTTATACTTATTTGTAAATTTCTTTTGTATAATCATACGAAATGTATAAAAACTGGAAGTGGCAGCCTCAGAACCTGAAGTGGAAATTCTCAGAGAACGCTTTAAACTCTTCAAATTCTCCTGAATCCAGATCAATTATCATATAAGCTCCATTTATAATTAATTTTTAAAAATAGATGTTTCAAGGAAACTGAAAAATTTTGAACCTCAAGTAGATAAAGAACCACAAGTGGAAATCATTCCTTAGTGAACATACCTTATCATCTAAGCTCTATTTATAGCGGATTCTGAGAAACATATGTTGAAAGTGAAATGCAGTTTTTTAAATTGGAAGATATCTCTAGAACCAAAAATAAAAATCTTATCTTTACCACCTATCCCCTACGGAATATGATGAAAATTGATATCAGTCATCACGGAAGCTCTATCTATACACTGTAAAACATTTGCAAGCATGTTACTGAAAGATTCAGAAAAATCAACTGTCCGTAATGGGGAGTAAGATTCCTGATAGTTATGATAATATACACTCGTCAAAAGTGAAATTGCAACACTATGGAGGAATGAACGTAGCTATATGCAAATCACAGTACCGGTGGAAGGGAGAGTCATATGCAAATGATTCAGTTTTCCTATGTATCGGGTCACGTGACACCCAGTTTCAGGCGATAAAGACCAACAGGCGGCTCGTCCCGTAAATGCTATCAGCGATGATTTGCAGCAGCTGAACTCTAGAAAAAATGAAGAAGCGATGCCTCGAAGAAGTCAGCGAGCTGTTTACGATTGTTAACCAGCAATTAACGGCTGGGGAGCTAAACCGTACCCTGGAGCTGCGCGACGTGAGTTTGTCGAAGAGTGTGATTGCCATGCGTATTGTCCACGAAGTGAGTACCATCCATAAATGTGTGACACGGTAGACGCAGGAACATCAGAGAACATGCCAAAGAGGGAGTGGATCGATCAGATGAACGGCAGAGCACACAGAACGGTAGATTTGCAGAATGACTCGTCGAGACTCATTCGCAACGGCATGTGATATTCAAAACAGCCTGCCACTATCAACAGTTGCACCTGCGTGCACCCAAAACCATTTTCAACAGGTTGCATGAGGTACCTCTGCGCGCACGGCGACCAACCATTGGGGTGCGATAAATCCCTCGACACGGGGATGAACTTCCGGCTTGGTGCCGTTGTCATCGCAACTGGACCAATGAATGGCATCGAGTATTGTTTGCGGACGAATCTCGCTTCTGTCTGTGGAAGAATGACAGTCGTGGACGGGTGTGGCGACTTCTCGGGAAACAACACTTTCCAGCTCATATCACCGAACACCACACCGGGCATCATGGTTTGGGGCGGTATCATGTTCTATCAGCGGGCAGCTCTGGTGCACATTGCAGGTAATCTGACATTGGACCGGTATGTCAAGCAAGTTGTCATGCCCGTGGTACTGCCACTGATGCAGGCCGCCACCGGCAAGGTGTTCCAGCAAGACAATACCACACCGCACACCGTACGGCTTACTCTCAACAGCCTGGATGGAATTTACATCCTTTCTTGATCGGCAGCCTCGCCGGATCGCTCTCCTATTGAACACGCGTGGGCCCTCATCGGGCGTCAGGTACGCCTGGAGGTCACGGGCACATACTTAGATGAACTGCGTGCCACAGTGAACTCTGCTTTGCAAGAATTACCCCTGGAAACCATTATTATCCTCATCGATAGTATGCCTCGCCGTTTAGCGGCCTGTATATTTCCCCGTGGGGGCCACATTCTTTACTGAATAAACACGTTTCTTTTGTACATCTTTGTTTATTCTTTTAATCATGTGCATATGTATCTGCTATTGGTACTGTGATTTGCATGTGGCTGCATGCATTCCTTCATGATGTTGCAATTTCATTTTTGACTAGTGTATATATATATATATATATATATATATACCCCTGGAGTTGTTGCCTGTAGTCTGAGTTTAAGTATTTATAGTAATGTACTATTGCTTAATCTGAAACAGGCATTTGTTTGGGTTAATTGGAATTAAATACTCAGACCTGACGATGAATTTAATTCTAATTAATCATCGAATTTGGGATGGTGCTGTTCTTTTCTCTTATCGGCATTATGGCTTTGAATTTGCTTCTATGGTGATGTTAATTATTGCTTGAATTGTATTTTCTTATTTTTACATAATTCTTATTATTACATTTCAAATATATATATATATATATATATATATATATATATATATATATATATATATATATATATATATATATATATGTATATATATATATATTATATAATACAAAAGTAATCAGATGAAGAAAACGAAAGCAAACATAAGTATGAAAAAGGCTTAATGTAGATGGCGCAATGCTGCACAAGTACGTAAAGCAATTATAGCAAATAAAATTCCCGGTAATAGCATGCTATAACCGGGAACGAGGGGTCACAATCCCCCTCGGCCATTAATGCTTTCCCGTTGGCTTGATTCCCATTTTTTCCTTAATAATTTTATTTGCTATATATATATATATATATATATATATATATATATAGGGTGTATCATATTGAATGGGACAAAAAGAAAGAATACCTGTGAATGCTGTAATTACTTTATTTTGATAAATCAAATTTACAGTGGAACTATAGATATCCAAGTTTCTATAGATGTTCTATGTGTGTCCCTCCGGTGACACCATATCTATGGGATATTCCATTTCCTGCCACACTTGTGATAGAATATCCTTTGTTAATGATTTGAGCACTTCAGTTATCTGCTGCTTCAGTTGCTATGAGGCACATTGAGTTCAGAACTTGCACGACGTGTTGATTTTATGAAACTTGGTAAAAACGTTTCACGAATTTTTTCAGCCCCTTCAGTTTTGGCTTCTGGTCGTCCTGGGTTTGTTTACTTACACAAGCAGCCCTTGTCCTCAAACTGCTTCACCCACTGTTCGATGTTGTGGTTCTTTATCAAATTCCGCGCGAAAATGTCTTTGAACGACGATAAACGATGATGTTTTGGCGTATTCCAAAACACAGTACGCTTTTTCCTGCATGGATGGCGCCATTTTGATTAACAGTGCCTCTAGCGGTGATTTCGTAACCGGAAGATTTTTCGCTGTTGCCATATAAAACTTGTATAATTGTAGTTTCAGAATTAATCTGTTTCGGCTACATAAATCAATTACAGAATTTGTACTATGTTATTCTTTTTGTCCCATTCAATATGATACACCCTGTATATATATAGAAAACTAACGCTTCGAATTTTTATGAACGCCTGTTATTGAGGCTTTTCTTTTCAGTTTACAGAAATTATCAACAAAGTAACTGAAAAAAATAAGCAAAGGTTGCAAAATGTTTTGCAGAGACCAACAGATAGTAAATTCTGAGAAAGTAGATGCTTTTAAAATTATTAAAAACACATATTGTAAAATTCTTGCCAAAAATGAATTACATCATCTTTAAATTTTGTGAATATGTTTATTTTATTTTTTTGGACACTTGGGTTTCTTTAAATGACACAAACTTGAGAAATTTCAGATATAAACGAAAACATGTTGAGAAAGCGTGTCGGTAAGTGTGCCGAATAAGTGTAGTAGCTATTTGGTTCAATTTGTAATCAAAAGTAAACCATTAAATAAACTATTAATTATTTGCCTAAATTTATTCATTTTATTTCTTTCGCGCTAGGTTTTTAGCAGTATTTTAAAATTTGAAATTCCTGTTGAAAAAGCATTTCAAAAACCTTACGATTTCTACTGTATCAATTTATGGTAAAATTGAATTAGATTTACATTAATTCAGGATTCAAACTATCAACTTTTGAGAATACTCGTTAAATAATTTGTTTCGAGCTAGAGTAGACAGAAAAGTCTACACGTCCAAACGCAAAAAGTGATATAAAATAAAAAATATATATTTCCTATTGAGAAACATGTTCACTTTTTATATGTAATATCATGCGATAAATTGGGTGACATCATTCTCGTGGATCTAGCTCGTTCCATTTATGAGAAAATATACTTCGAGTAATACTTTTGTATTTGAACGCCAATAGTCATTTATCTGCTATAAGAATAACTTATTTTTCCGCCAGTAAAGTTTAGCGACATTTTGGCGACGAATTTGGCGGAATGTCGCCAACTTGGCGACTTTTTGAAATGTTGTCAAATTAACGAAAATCTTGCCACATGGATTAAAATGACGTTAAATCAATGAAAATGACAACTAATTGTCGAAAATTCAATATCTTGGAAAGAATATAAGTATCTACTATAAGAAAAACTTATTTTTTTTTACTGTAAAAGTATTAAATTCATTGCATTATATAAGGAAAGTCATGTGTTGCCCACATCAGATTTTTTTATAAGATACCTTAAAATCTGGAAACGTCAAGTTCAAAATTGTTCATTTCTGTTTTGAGGAACCCATAATATAAAATTCCCATATTTTTTGTATATGTCAACACATACCCGACACATACACTACCCGACACATACACTACCCGACACATACACTACCCGACACGGAAAATGCAACACCATGAAAAAACTAGTGGAGTATGATGATAAAGGGCACACAGATAGAAATTGCATATATAAATAAGTGATGTTAATTCCATATACATAACGCAATGCAGTAATGGCATAGATAGGGTGATCAGTAGGCTGTAGAACCGATACAAACAGCAACCCTTCGAGGTACTGATGCCATGAGCTTGCGTATTGATTTCTAAGGGATGGATGACCATATGCCTTCAACTATCCTCCACAGGTCGTCCTCTGTTCAAGGCGGTTCAGGGCGGTCAATTGAAGGCCAATCACGTTCCATACATGATCCATTAGTGAAAGAACTTAGGCCAAGGAAGCACCTGGATACCTCGCAAGGCTTGTTTGCTGATGGTTGCCATGTGCGGTCACGCGGTATCTTGTTGGAAAGCAGCATTTTGCAATAGCTGAAGGTAGGACATTGCAACCAGCCACAGCACCTCATCCACATATTGTCTTGTCGTCATTGTGCCTCTGATACAAACAAGAGATGACCGGCAATCGAAGCCAATGGCACTCTAAACCATGATGCCGCGCTGTCGAACAGTATGGCTTTTAGAAGTCGCACCAAGGTTGAATGTTTTTCTACGTCACCTTAAGACTCTCACACGGTGACTGTCATTCGACAAGCAGAACCGAGACTCGTCGCTGAATACTACCCTGTTTCATTCAGTCGTCCTTGAGGCTCGGTCTGGGCACCATTGCAATCTTTCACGTCGGTGTCTTGTAGTCAATGGCGGTCTTCGTAAAGAACGGTTTGAGTGCAAGCCGGTTTCAGCCAATCGTCGAGAAACTGTTCTCGCTGATATTGGAACATCCAATGTACCCTGCAAATTCTGCAGAATGTCTCGACAGTCGTCGTTTGTGAGGCCGCCACAGCATACCTTCGAATGTGTCGATCAAAGGACGCTGATGTACATCTGGATAGACCTGTATGACTGTCCAGCGTTTTCCTAAACTAATTCACATTGGAAAAAACCGTAGTTGGTATCAAACGAAAGGATTTATACTATAGGAAACCGTTAATCACCAAAACATTAAAAAATTTATTAAATAATTAATAGCACAAACAATATATATAAATTCTTGAAAATAGACCCGTAAAAGGTCTCGCCTGAAGTTTGCCTTCATTTCCATATAAGTTTTAATAAGTTTTATTATTAATATCAAATTAAAATAAAGTGTGACAGGAATACAGTTAGAGCCGGAGAAGACGTGTCGCAGGAGATATAACTTTGATAAATTTTTTTTCTGTTTTTCAGTCAAATGCTTTATCGCTACTTAAACCAAGGTGATTTTACACGTAATTTGGCTTCCGAAATAACGTTAGAAAAAGAATGCTTGAAAATCCCATAACGCTTTGAGAGTTATGATCTAGATGTTGATAGTCTTAGTAAAGAGCCCCTTTGTTTACATTTGACACAATAGAGAGGGATAGTATTGAGTATATGTGTTTTTAATAATTTTTAAATTAAGGTACCCTAATTATCAGTATAATTAGTCAGTATTTTTTTACAGTTGTAAGACAGCGTTCAGAATATAGGGAGATAAAAATAAAATGAAAGGTAAAATAATTTTGAATACGTAGGAATATTTCTTATTGTTTCAGTTCTAATTTGCATTGCGCTACTAATTTATTTCTACAAAATTGACCGTTTAAATAAATATTTTAAGCCTTCACTATAGAAATACATACAATGCAGGGCGCTTATCTTATCGCAGCGCCACCTGGATTATTGTCTAAAATGATATTGGCATTTTCTCAGTATGGAGTTTTAGCTCCTTTACCTCTATGGATTAGACGTTGTTTTCACATGTTTGATAATCATTTGCTTTTTCTTTAATTCCAAATAAATCAAAATCGAAATGAAATAAAAATATTGAAAAAACTATGACTAGAGATTGCTATGAAAATGTCATGAGTATATGCTTTTCAATTGAGAAGCAATTGAAAATATGGACAGATCCGTGGAAAGCGAGGCTGCTTATGGGGTTAGAACATCGCCGGTGATCTTTCCCCTCTCAGTTATGAATAATTTTCATTCTCGTTTTTTAATTAATAATTAACAATTACTTAGCGATAATTTCTCTTTCTAACACGATATTTGGTTTGTTACCCTATTTAAATTAATTGTACATTGTAATAGTTATAACTGTTGCAGGAGGGGGGGGGGGTCCTAGGATCGAATAGAGGCTAGAAATGGATATGTAGCCGATAGTCCAGAAGTTAGACTTTTCAATTACTTAAAAATAAATTAATGAAAAATAAATGCTAAACAATTTCCTTTACCGCAGAAGTAAAATTAATGAGAAAACAATTGCTATCTCAGCTCGTTTTAATCCGATTGAAATCAAATTCGGAGAGAACATTTATAATATTTAAATCGTTATATAATCCAAACCACCAAGAAAACCTATTAATAAATGTGTTTAATTTTAATGTACAATCCACCTCCAAAGATGTTGTATATATTATTGTAATAACGTAGAAGTGTAGTATTGTAAATATTTATTATTATTTCATTGTAGAAGAAGTAAGGAATGATTTTCATTATATAGGAAATGCCATGTATAACCCACATCAAACTTTTTACTTTCCCTGCAATACATGGTATTGTATAGGGAAAGTATTGGAATCATGTCGAAAATCGCAACTCGAGTTTTCGACGAATATACACGTTTCGAGACCTCTAGAATACGAAAAAACTATTTTTAACGTGACGTCTGTGTGTGTGTCTGTCTGTGTGTCTGTGCAATGTATGTACCCACTAAAAATCTAATGGACCAAATTTGATAAGTAAGTCACTTGGGTGAGACCCTGGTGCTGATTAGTTTTTGGTAGGATTCGTAAAAACAGAACCCGCCTTTTTTCGCGGACTGGTCCGTAAAAATTTCATGTATCCACTCTAGCTAAAATACTAATTGACTAAATTTCACAAAATTTGGTAGATAAGTTACTTGTAGGATACCCTGGTGCTGATTAGATTTTGGTACGATTTGGAAGAGAAAAATCTGCCTTTTTTTGCAAAATAACAATCTAAAATCGTCAAAATCTATATTAAAAAACTACATATGCTTAAATATATCCATTAAATGCTTGTTTTATACGTAATTTTTAACGAAGAAAAGAATGAAATGAACCCCATTACACCAGGACTAGCCGTTCTCGAGATATTTCAGATTTTTCGTTTTTTCTCTACGCCACCTTTGAAAATGAGTCCAGTTACTAAATGAGAACGAACATTGAATTAAGAGTAAATTAAATTGAATTAAAATAAAGATAACGTGTATATAAGTCCGCAGGGAAAGTTATGTGCTGCCCAAATCAGATTTTTTAACACTTTACAACAAAGTTGAAAAGTGTTTATGACTTTGTTCATTCTGTCTGTCTGTCTGTCCGATAGCACGATAACTGCCGTAAAAATGACTTAATCAAAATGAAATTTTAGTATGTTGTTCAGACGGTCTGTAGAACCTATGGGAATATAAATGAATAATATTACCCAATTAGTTTTGGATTGATCCCGGGTCGAAAAAATGAAATACATTGAGCCCTATGGGACCTAATTTTTCAAACATTTTTTAAGCGGATTTAAAATTCACAAATTGCTTCGAAAATTTTAGGTAATATTCAAATTGTTCCATAAAATATATAAAAACAAGAAAGATCAATCATGCTTAAAGCATTGATTATGAAACACTTTCCAACTTCAATGCAATTTTATTTAAACATGTCTAAAATGCAATACATTCCTCGGTAATATTTTAAAACTTATCACAATACTACATTAATTTATTATATTTGAAACCTTAAACCTTCATCGAAAAAAATTAACTTCATTCAAATGACGGCATTAAAGTATAAATTGCCTGGTTTAAACATCTCTAAAATGTGATACATTCCTCGGTAATAATTTTAGAATTATCATAATACTACGATAATTTATTATATTTGAAAACTTCATCGAAAACAACTGAAATCCATTCAAATGACGTCATAAAAAAATAACACGCCTGGCTCTCTCTATAAAAGCAACATTTCATTCATAAATAATTCTCCCATTCATGTCATTCATCACAATACTATAATAATTTATTTTATTTAAAAATTAAGACCATGGAGCTACAAGTAAGTAAACTCTATGCGTAAAACTTCATCTAAAAATATCGTCCTTCTCTTTCTAAAATCAATGAATATTTCATTCATATCAGCTAAGCAGACTCAATGGACTAAATGATTTTGTGTTAAAGAATTACAGCGATTCTAATACAACTCATTCTACATATTTTGCTGTTTACATTTTACATAGGTGAAAAATAAGCTTAATAGTAGAAATAATCAAATTTGGAAGAGCATTTAAACTGAAATATATTGTCATTGCGTTGTTTCAGTATGTAGATGCACAGAATTTAGGCAAAAATAAAGTAGTTTTAGGACGGATACAACACTCAATATGAATTAAAAAGAACTTTAAAAATCACGATTTTGACACAAGATGGATGCCATATATCATTTTGAAGTGGGTCATGTGATCGTTTCATATCATGGACACGTGATCGCTTCATATTAGAGGTGTTATTATTATTTTAATTTTTATTTAAAAAACAACTGAATATATTTCGCTGAATTTTTTTTTATATATTTTATGGAACAATTTGAATATTGCCTAAAATTTTCGAAGCAATTTGTGAATTTTAAATCCGCTTAAAAAATGCTTGAAAAATTAGGTCCTATAGGGCTCAATGTATTCCATTTTTTCAACCCGGGTTCAATCCAAAACTAATTGGGTGATATTATTCATTTATATTCCCATAGGTCCTAAAGACCGTCTGAACAACATACTAAAATTTCATTTTAATTAAGTCATTTTTACGGCAGTTATCGTGCTAACGGACAGACAGACAGACAGACAGACAGAATGAACAAAGTCATAAACACTTTTCAACTTTGTTGTAAAGTGTTAAAAAGCAGCATTTCATTTATAAATAATTTCCCATTGATGTCATTCATCACAATACTATAATAATTTATTTTATTTAAAAATTAAGACCATGGAGCTATAAGTAATTTAACTCTATGCTTAAAACTTCATCGGAAAAAATCGTCCTTCTCTCAGTAAAGTCAATGAATATTTCTTTCATTTCAGCTATGCAGACTCAATGAGCTAAATTCTTTTGCATGAAAAAAATTAAGCAATTCCTATACAACTCATCCTACATATTTTGCTGTTCACATTACACATAAGTGAAAAATAGGCTTCGTTAGAGAAATAATCAAAGTTGGATGTGCATTTAAACTCAAATATATTGTCATTGCGTTGTTTCAGTATGTAGATGCACAGAATTTAAGCGAAAATAAAGAGGTTTTACGACGAATACAACACTCAATATGAATTAAAAAGAACTTTAAAAACGACGATTTTGAGACAAGATGGATGCCGTATTATATTTTGAAGTTGGTCACGTGATCGTTTTATATCATGGTCACGTGATCGCTTCATATAAGAGGTGTAATTATTATTTTAATTTTCATTTAAAAAACTACTGAATATATTTTGCTGAATTTTTTTTTATATATTTTATGGAATAATTTGAATATTACCTAAAATTTTCGAAGCAATTTATGAATTTTAAATCCGCTTAAAAAATGTTTGAAAAATTAGGTCCCATAGGGTTCCGTGTATTTCATTTTTTCAACCCGGGTTCAATCCAAAACTAATTGGGTGATATTATTTATTTATATTCCCATAGGTCCTACAGACCGTCTGAACAACATACTAAAATTTCATTTCGATTAAGTCATTTTTACGGCAGTTATCATGCTAACGGACAGACAGACAGACAGAATGAACAAAGTCATAAACACTTTTCAACTTTGTGGTAAAGTGTTAAAAATTAAGCGAAATATATTCAGTAGTTTTTTAAATAAAAATTAAAATAATAATTACACCTCTTATATGAAACGATCACATGACCATGATATGAAACGATCACCCCCATATTGAGTGTTGTATCCGTCCTAAAACTACTTTATTTTTGCTTAAATTCTGTGCATCTACATACTGAAGCAACGCAATGACAATATATTTGAGTTTAAATGCTCATCTATATTTGATTATTTCTACATCTAAGCCTATTTTTCACCTATGTAAAATGTAAACAGCAAAATATGTAGAATGAGTTGTATTAGAATTCCTGTATTTTTTTAACACAAAATAATTTAGTCCATGGAGTCTGCATGGCTGATATGAATGAAATATTAATTGATTTTATAAAGAGAAGGACGATTTTTTTCGATGAAGTTTTAAGCGTAGAGTTTAATTACTTGTAGCTCCATGGTCTTAATTTTTAAATAAAATAAATTATTATAGTATTGTGATGAATGAAATGAATGGGAGAAAGTTATGAATGAAATCCTGTTTTTATAGAGAGATCCAGGCGTGTTATTTTTTCTATGACTTCATTTGAATTAATTTCAGTTGTTTTCGATGAAGTTTTCAAATATAATATATTATCGTAGTATTATGATAATTCTAAAACTATTACCGAGGAATGTATAACATTTTAGATATGATTAAACCAGGCAATTTATATTTCAATGCCGTCATTTGAATGAAGTTCATTTTTTTCGATGAAGGTTTAAGTTTTCAAATATAATAAATTAATGCAGTATTGTGATAAGTTTCAAAATCTTACCGAGGAATGTATTGCATTTAAGACTTGTTTAAATAAAATTGCATTGAAGTTGGAAAGTGTTTCATAATCAATGCTTTAAGCATGATTGATCTTTCTTGTTATATTATACTTTAAGAATATCAGATTAGCGAATACATGAATCGTATAACATTCAAAGCCAACGAAGTAAACTGCTTTTGTTAAACATGGATTATTTTATTACTTTCCCTGCAATACATGGTAATGTATAGGGAAAGTATTGGAATCATGTCGAAAATCGCAAGTCGAGTTTTCGGCGCATCTACACGTTTCCAGACCTCTAGAATACGAAAAAACCATTTTTAGCGTGACGTCTGTGTGTGTGCCTGTGTGTCTGTCTGTCTGTGTGTATGTCTGTGTGTCTGTCTGTTTGTGTGTGTGTCTGCGTGTCTGTCTGTCTGTGTGTCTGTCTGTGCAGATTTTGTATCCACTCTAACTAAAAAACTAATACTCCGAATTTCAAAAAAATTTGTAGGTAAGTTACTTGTGGGCGGGTCTGGTGCTGATTAGTTTTGGGTACGATTCGGGATAAAAGAACCGGCCTTTTTTGCGAAATGGCCCGCAAAAGCTTGTATCCACTCTAGCTGAAAAACTGATGGACCGAATTTCACAAAATTCGGTAGATGAGTCACGTATAGGTCACCCTGGTGCTGATTAGATTTTGGTACGATTCAGAAAAAAATAACCTGCTTGTTTTTGAAGAATGACCCGCAAAAAATGTCAAAATGTAAACTTAAAATCTACGTATGCTCAAATATATTCATTAAATGCTTGTTTAATACGTAATTTTTAACGAAGAAAAGAATAAGACCAACCCCATTACCCTAGGACTAGCCGTTCTCGATTTATTTTAGTTTTTTCGTATTTTCTCTACGCCACCTTTGAAAATAAGTCCAGTTATCAAATGAGAACGAAAATTGAGTTAAAAGTGAATTAAATTTAATTAAAATAAAGAGAACGTCGATATAAGTCTGCAGGGAAAGTCATGTTCCGCCCACATCAGATTTTTACATTTGTTGCTGAAATTTAAATACAGAGCTATGCGATATGCAATCAAGAAGAATCAGGAAAATTTTTCTGGTCATGATCGTTGCCATAATTTCGCTCTTAAACTATTTGACATTTTGATCGATTGCTCGACTCCTGTGACGTGAAGCTTATGGGTTTGGAATTTTATACCATGTTGATGAGATATCATTTTATTTTCAAATATCAAGAGTATTTTTGATGAAATTGAATAATTTAGTGTTCTAAATATAGTATTTTTGATCTGGTTCAACACTACCATTATATATATATATATTACGCGAACATGCAAAACAAAGTTCAGTTATATGTTATTGACTCAGAACTTTACATTCTCATACAAATGCTTATTGAAAGTAATTTTCCAGAAATATTTCTAATTCTAGATTTTGAAAGATAAGGACGTTTGGAACTTCTTGGACAATTTCGAGCACTTTTAGGGCGAGTTCTCTCTCTCTCTCTCTCTCTCTCTCTCTCTTTCGAACACTTTTAGGGCGAGTTCTCTCTCTCTTTCTCTCTCTTTCTCCTTCTCATCTCTTCTCTTCACTTCTCTTCGAATTCAAGTGTTCCGCGGAAGAGCACGTTTCAAGTATATGCGAACTCGATTATTACAATCCACAAATACTGGAAACCTATTGATTTTAATGATGATTAAACGTTCCTATGACTCCCAATTTTTGAATGAATTTTCCAAACAATAATCAAATGAGGTTAAAAAAAATTATCATTACATATGTAATTTTTCATTAAAAACAATTGACATGAACTTTTAGATAGCTTGTTTCAATCGTTTCCGAATTAGTGCACGTTTTTAAAAAAAATTATCTAAAAAAATGCATAAAATCAAGAAGAAAGATCAATCATTCATAAAGCATTGATTATGAAACACTTTCCAACTATATTCTATTCTATTCTATTTAAACATCAATAGCAATTCCATTTAAACATCTCCAAAATGCGATACATTCACCTGTGCTATTTTTTAACTATCACAGAACTACAATAATTTATTTCACTTGAAAACTTCATCGGAAAAAAAATGAACTTTATTCAAATGACGTCATCGAAATATAAATCGTCTGTCTCTATGTAAAAGCATTGAATATTTCATTCATAAACTTTTATTATGGACTCCAGAGTTAAATAATTTTGCGTGAAAAAAAAGCAGCAATTCTTATACAACTCATCTTACAATCATTTGTTTAGATTCTGCATGCATTAAAATTAGGTTTCGTTGTAGAAATAATCAAAGTTTGATGATCATTTAAACTCGTAAATATCGTAATTGCTGCGGTGTAGAATATAGGTGCACAGAAAATACGCAAAAATAAAGCGGTTTTAGGACGGAAGAAACACTAAATAGAAATTTAAAAGAAATTTAATACTCACAATTTTTACTTTGGGGCAAAAAAGCTGGATGCCATACTTTATTTTGATGTGGGTTACGTGATCTCTTCATATTATATGGGTGTAATTATTATTTTAATCTTTATTTAAGAAACTACTGAACATATTTTGCTGAAAGTTTTTACACATCTTTAGTGATAATTTGAATATTTCCTGAAATTTTTGAATTTGTGAATTTTAACTCGGTTTTAAAACTGTTTGAAAAAGTATGTCCCATAGGGTTTAATGTATTTCATTTTTTCAACATTGGTTAAATTCGAAATTAATTGTATGATATTATTTATTTACATTCCCATATATTCCACAGACCGTCTCAACAACGTACTAAAATTTCATTTTAATAAAGTCATTTCTACGGCAGTTATCGTGCGAACGGGCAGAAAGGCAGCCAGAAAAATAGAGTGAACAATGTCAAAAACACTTTTCAACTATGTTGTAAAGTGTTAAAAAGTAGCTTACTCCAATATCTTTCGTCAAGCATCGTCAAATATGGCAATAAATTTGGCGAACTTTGGAATTAATTTGACAAAATATCGGTAACTTGACAAATTTTTGAAAATATTTTTTTGAAATAATAAGTTGACGAAAATTTCGCTAAATTTGCAAAAATGATGCTAAATTTATAAAAAACTGCACCAAATTGATAAATTAATCACGAGATTATTTTAATACATGAATTATATTGCTTACTATATTGCTTATTTTGTAATTAATTGATGATTTAATTTGGAAAATATTTTTAATACATAAGTTATATTTGTAATTGTCAAGTTAAATTTGCACGAAGTATGGGTTCACATGTCGATATAGTTTTACATGTCGCCATTCAGAAAAGCGGCCAATGCTAATTTACACATCAAATAAATAAAATTGGCATCACGTCTGATTTCAACCAGTAGACACAACAAGCACACAACTATAATAGAAGGTCTTTTATTTCACTTTTAAGACGTACAAAACTTAAAAAGGCCAGAGCGCTTTCGAGCTTAAATACGCTCTTTAGTGGCTACATGGAAATAGGAATGATCGTTCATATATAGACCAGAAAAGGTGGCAAATTTGCATAAATACAATTATCAATAAACTTACGTTTATCTAAGAAGAATCCAAATATACAAAACATTTTGCACAGATTAAAAAAATCGAGCATAAATCACGAAAAGAACAGTAAAAATTTACAATTTTTTTACAGAATTTTCAAATTCAAATTTTTTTTTAAAAAATGGGGGCAATCAGGTCCAATCCCCGAGAGGATGACGTCAAAGATAACTGTGAAGAGATTTCAATTGCATGGAGTCGAGAATGAGTCGCCAAGCATAACTTAAAATCTGAACGAGGTCAAAATTACAAATCGACTAGCGGTAAACATAAATAAAGAGGGACTCAAAAAGGAGAATATTACGAGGGTTATTGCAACGCATAAGAAGGGAAGTTCTTTCAAAAATGGGCTGGAAATTTTCTTTAACAACAAAATGTAGAAAGTTTACCACCTTTGACATCCCTAGCATGTTCTGCCAAACGGATACCAATAGTACGTTTTGTACTGCTACTATAAAATTTATAGTTACCATCGATGGACAACAGGGGAACCACATACACCCCAGCAAAGCTTTTAAAGTTATCCTTATCACCCAGCTTATCAGACCGAATCCGGTTAAATAAAGAAGACACATTAGAGTTAGCAGGCCTGAAACCAAATTCAGAGCAGAACTGAATACAGGGACGGAAAATCCTAGGATGGTACGGGAAACTAGATTTATGATTCAAACGATCTTTTAAAGTATAATAAGTTTAGTATCTATTTGGGAAAATTTACGGCGAACATGGGAAAAAACCTTATGTATAAATTTAAAGGAATAGGCAGCATCATAGCCAAGATTGAAAATAAAATCAATTTCGTCACTCAAAGAAGAAAAAGAGGAACACACGTTAAAAGCACGATTAAAATAAGCGTTAAAAGAAGCTTTTTTAGAGGAAATAAGATGGCAAGAATTAACAGGAATACAGGAATTAGCAAAAGACGGTTTACGGTAAACAGAAGTGTGAAAACCAACAGCAAAACGGGTAACCAGAACATCTAGAAAAGGCAATTATTTCCGTGCTCAACGGTAAAATTAATCGAAGGGTAAAAATCATTAACCTTGGACAAAAGAAGAAGGAGATCATTTAAATCACCATCCCAAATAATAAAAACATCATCAACAAAACGGCATCAACAATCGGTTTTGCAGGAGTTCGAGAATGAAATTTTGCCTCTTTTGCCCATCCCCCCTCTCTTTGGTGCCGTTTTGTTGATGATGTTTTTATCATTTGGGATGGTGATTTAAATGATCTCCTTCTTTTGTCCAAAGTTAATTATTTTTACCCTTTGATTAATTTTACCGTTGAGCACGAAAATAATTGTTCCTTGCCTTTTCTTGATGTTTTGGTTATTTTTTGAATCTGTGCAAAATGTTTTGTATTTTTGGATTCTCTTTAGATAAACGTAAGTTTATTGATAATTGAATTTATGCAAATTTGTCACCTTTTCTGGTCTATATATGAACGATCATTCCTATTTCCATGTAGCCACTGATGAAGAGCGTATTTACGCTCGAAAGCGCTCTGGCCTTTTTAAGTTTCGTACGTCTTAAAAGTGAAATAAAGGACCTTCTATTATAGTTGTGTGCTTATTGTTACACATCAAAGATAAAACATTTTGTTATTGATCTTGTACATCATTATTTTACTGTGAAAAAAGTAAGGTTATCGCATTTATTATATAGTGAAAGCAATGTGTTGCTCACAAAAGATTTTTTATGTACTATGATGAATTTATTTTTGATATTGTCTGTCTTATTGTACTTATAATTTACACGACAATGCAAAATAATTATGACCACGTTCTTAGCACTTCCGCTCCTGTATCTCATACGATGTAATAACGTGCGGTGAACAAACAGAACGTTAAGAAAGTCATCTGAAGATGTGCCTTATACAGACAGCTAACCTTCTGTTAGACTGAACAAGTCTGTTAATTTTCCTCTCAGCTCGGCCACTCACTAGTCGTTGGTTACCACATATCTTCAAATCCGACCCCGTTTCCCTGTGGTGTCCAGGCTCTGTAAATTTTAATAGCCGCTGTCCTCAAAAATTTCACGAAAAGCAACCGTTCTGAAAACGTAGGCAGCACTACTTCAAACGTCTACGATGATTCCACATACATTAGTTAGATCACTTCTATTACTTGAACAATGAGCTTATCTTCATTCTGTTAGTTTTATCCTATACCAATTCAACGATCTAATGTCATTAATACTTGCGATATACAGTAGAGGTCCGACTATCCGAGTTAATGTGGTCTGAGATATACGGATACGGTCAAACTCGACTAACATGGAAAAAGCCCCGTTTATTGTACTGTATAATGTACAGTGTGCAATTTACATGGGCTGACATTTGCGAGTAATGTTCACCTCCTCACTTTTCTCCTCTATGTCTGATATTAAGTAAATGTGTATTGTAAAAAAATAATATATACAATATATATATATATGCTATTACACTCTTTCGCAAAATTGGGCCAACGGCCAAAAAAAAACGGCCGGTGCTGAAAACACCGGTTCTCGTTAGATCACCGAAGTCAAGCAGCATCGGGCGCGGTTAGTACTTGGTGGGTGACCACCTCGGAACACCGCGTGCTGTTGGCCATCTCGGGTGCGGTATCCCCGTGGTTTGCGCGCTAGATTTGCACGCTACCACAAAATGCCGCCGTGTTCATGCTGAGTACGATCACGTTAAACATGTGGGTCCGTAAGTCCTTCCGAGAGGTTGGTGGTAGGGGAAGGAGGGTACGGTCCCTGTGGATGCCTCCCCCACTGGGTTCCGGTCTAAATTGGGTGGCACTTCCCGGCCGTCCATACAGTTACCTTACACCTTTCTGGTAGGTCGGACGGTCTGGGTCTCAACAACAACAACTCTTTCGCAAAAAAAAAAGAAGCACCCCTAAAAAGTAATCCGATCATCTCGAAATTTTGCATGCAAATTCCATTATACCAAGTATGCAAATGATTAAATTTGCTAACCCAATGAGTGTTAACTTCAGTCATATATAGAGAGCGCGTTTCTACTGCACAAATAGCATCCTATAAAACAGGATAAAAATATGGACGGTTTATCTTTGCTCGTTATGGGCGTTGCAGTTCCGTGGAGACACAACCAATAATGCCGGTTACGACGTTGCAGAAGGCCTTATAAGCAATTAGACGAGTTCGAATGTGGTTGTATAGTCGGGATGCGTGAGGCTGGTTGATCATATCGAGCAATGCTTGCACCGAACGGACACTGCTGTGCAAAGGTGTTGGCAGCAATCGTTGCTGCAAGGAACTCATCGGCGGAATGAAGGCATTGGAAGTCTAAGGTGCACAAATGCGAAGCAAGGTCGAATGATGGTGCGACTGGCTCGAACTGGCCCAAAGGCAGCATTGTCCGCCATCCCATGTGCTACAGTCCCTCCCACACCACCCGTGGTACCTTCCACCATCTCACGGCGCTTGGCTGAGGGGAAGTTAAGGTCACGGCAGCTTTTAAGACGTCTGCCCAGAACCCCACAACATCGACATAGTCGTTTGGAGTGGTATCATAGTCAAGCATCATGGCTGCCAGCAGACTGGCATCGCATAGTATTCAGCGATGAATCAAGCTTCAGTCTTTCAGCAGATTATCATCGGGTACATGTGCGGAGGCGCCAGGACAAGCAGTCCCAATCAGCCTTTGTTTTACACAGCCATTAGCCCTGGTGTTATGGCGTGGGGTGCTATATCTTACGACAGCTGGTCGGCCCTAGTCATCCTACGTACAACTTTAACAGATCAACGACATGCTGATGAAATCCTGATGCCATTTGCGTTACCCTTCATGGCATGTCATTCTGAAGCCATTTTGCAACAAGATAATGCCACGTGACATACGGCTCACATATCTGTGGACTGTCTCCATGCTGTTGATACTGTTCCTTGGCCAGCAAGGTCACCAGACCTTTCGCCAATCGATCATGTATGGGACATGCTAGGCCGCCAGATTCGGGAACCCCGAAATGTATCAGATCTGGAGCAACAATTGAGGAATGTCTGGCAGAATGTATCGCAAGATGACATTAAGAAATTTCATCACAGCTTACCTAGACGTATACAAGCATGTATTGCTGCCAAGGGGGTTTCACCAATTACTGATTTGAAAATTCAATGTGCAATTGCTAACCATTGATGGGTCCTGCGACTTTGATTTTGTAATCATTTCATTACCAATGTATGAGCTGTACACATATTGAATTTCAATAAAAACAGTCACTTTCTTCGTGGTGCTTCGTTTTTCTACCAAAGAGTACATGCGTTTAATTGGACAGAATATATTGTACATGCTCTGTGCACGCTCATCTTGCTGTTCATTGTATGGAAGGGCTGTCATGTCCTACATCATAGACGAAATTGAGCCTTCTTCCGAAGCCATATCATTTTCCTCGTCTCTCGTTTTCCCACACTCTCTAAACTTATACTTATGCCATCAGTCATCTCTCCTGTTAATCACCCTCATTCATTCCATCTTGTTTGTCTTCTGTCGTAATAAGATTAGAAACTTAAATATTTTTACTACCTCTATGAGCGGAAGATTAACTCCATCACCATCATCTGTTCGGATTTACTGAGAAAAAATTTCAAGACTTCGTGGGGGTTGACGCT
Source organism: Amaurobius ferox (assembly GCA_951213105.1). NCBI lineage: Eukaryota > Metazoa > Arthropoda > Arachnida > Araneae > Amaurobiidae > Amaurobius > Amaurobius ferox. Next base: position 108,754,383 of record OX578140.1, read on the forward strand.
TCAACTTCATCAGAAAAGTCGGTTTAAAAAGTGCTAGCTTAGATAATAGAGGCTTAAAAGAATCATCTTTACACTAGTATAAGAAATGTTTTTTCACTTCTATCTAAAAATTTTAGAGTGAAACTAGAAGAAAATACTGTTTCCCTAAACTCAATGGATAAAGTTGCGAATCTCAGGTTGAGATACGTGATTTTTATTAAATAATTTTTAGAATGGCAATTGTGAGAACGTTTACAACTATGAATCTACACGAAAAGTCATATTTTGAAAGAAATTAGTTTATGACATAAATTAAAGTTTTAAATTAAAATATTGGTCGGATTGAATGGATGTGCATACCGCTTTAATTCGCAGCTTATTTCAAATCTGAATATTATTATTATTAATCCTTTCATGAATCATTCACATTCCTCTTTGATTTTTACTTTCCCTGCAATACATGGTAAAGTATAAGGAAAGTATTGGAATCATGCCGAAAATCGCAACTCAAGTTTTCGACGGATCTATACGTTTCGAGACCTCTAGAATACGAAAAAACTATTTTTAGAGTGACGTCTGTGTGTCTGTCTGTGTGTGTCTGTGTGTGTGTCTGTGTGTGTGTCTGCCTGTGTGTCTGTCTCTGTGTGTGCTCGTCTGTGTGTGTGTTTGTCTGTATGTGTATCTGTCTGCATGTGTGTCTGGCTATGTGTCTGTCTGTATGTGTGTGTCTGTTTGTAAGTGCAGATTTTGTATCCACTCTGACTAAAAAACTAATTGACCGAATTTCATAAAATTTAGTAGGTAAGTCACTTGTGGCGAATGTGGTGCTGATTAGTTTTGCGTACGATTTGGGATAAAAGAACCCGGCTTTGTTTTGCGAAATGACCCGCAAAAGTCTGTATCCACTCTAGCTGAAAGACTAACGGACCGAATTTCACAAAATTCGGTAGATAAGTCGCTTGTGAGTTTCTCTGGTGCTGATTAGATTTTAGTACGCATCGGAAAAAAAAACCTGCCTTTTTTGCTAAATGACCCTCAAAAGTCTGTATCCACTCTAGCTGAAGGACTAACGGACCGAATTTCACAAAATTCGGTAGATAAGTCGCTTGTGAGTTTCTCTGGTGCTGATTAGATTTTAGTACGCATCGGAAAAAAAAACCTACCTTTTTTGCGAAATGACCCTCAAAAGTCTGTATCCACTCTAGCTGAAGGACTAACGGACCGAATTTCACAAAATTCGGTAGATAAGTCGCTTGTGAGTTTCTCTGGTGCTGATTAGATTTTAGTACGCATCGGAAAAAAAACCCTGCCTTTTTTGCGAAATGACCCTCAAAAGTCTGTATCCACTCTAGCTGAAGGACTAACGGACCGAATTTCACAAAATTCGGTAGATAAGTCGCTTGTGAGTTTCTCTGGTGCTGATTAGATTTTAGTACGCATCGGAAAAAAAATCTGCCTTTTTTGCGAAATGACCCGCAAAAATCGTCAAAATCTAAAGTAAGAACTACGTATGCTCAAATGTATCCATTAATTGCTTGTTTTATACGTAATTTTTAACGAAGAAAAAAATAAGACCAACCCCATTACACTAGGACGAGTAGCCAATTTCGAGATATTTCAGTTTCTTCGTATTTTCTCTACGCCACCTTTAAAAGTAAGTCCAGTTACCAAACGAAAACGAAAATTGAATTAAAAGTAAATTAAATTTAATTAAAATAAAGAGAACGTGGATATAAGTCTGTGGGTAAGTCATGTGCTGCCCACATCAGATTTTTTCTATTCATTCATAGAATATTTCTGCTGATCGGTCACATTCTTTCTAGGTTATAATTTTACATTTATAGAGCTCTTCTAATGCTCATTTGTACAGTTTCTTATTTTATTTTGCCTTCATGGAATGCTTTTACATTTCTGATTCCTTCTTGGTTTTTATTTTCTAGTCATGAAATACTTCTATTACTTTGTTTGTTCTTGATATTTTTCCTTTGTATGTGATGATATCTCTATTTGTTGGATTAGATTCCAATAAAGCCATGTGATACAACACAACAACTTACTTACATTCCTCCTTGTCCTTCATTTTTCATTTACATAATACCTTTTCCGTTCGTCCGTTTTCTTCTTGATTTACTGATTTCATTTCTTCTCGTTTCTATTTTGCGGCTCTTCTTCCCGGGATCAAATCAGCTACTTATCCTTATTTTATATATAATGCTTTATATACAGCTTTGTACATTAATATTGCTATTTAGAAGTATTGAGCTAGAATAGATGCTTAAACTACCATACTTTATGTAATCAAGGAAACTTTTTAATATCAACTCTAAATATACAAGTTAATGAAAATCGCTATTTTGGTACTAAAAGAGAAATTGAGCTAAATTGTAAAAGCAGAAGTTCAAACTATCATCTCAATATCCCAATGTATATATATGTATATATATATATATATATATATATATATATATATATATATATATATATATATATATATATATATATATTACAAAAGAAAGATCTGGGAAAAGTACAAGAAATATTATGAAACACAAGGAAAAACAGAAACAAATAAAGGGGTGCAAACGGGGTATCAGTAATGTCTAGGGGGATTGTGACCGCTATACCTGGTTAAAGCATGCTTTTATTCCCGGGAAACACTCCCAGAAACAACCAATCGCCCGAAACAGCTCCAATCTGTGTGTACAGGAAAAACAGAATCCTAAGGGAATATCAAATCCATAAAATCCAAAAGAGAACCATATAACAATCATAGGAGTTCCCAACATGGATTCACACAAATATATGAAAAAGGGATCCAGAGTCCAAACACATATAAGAATGAAAAGCACAAAGTTACAGTGAAGGAAAAGATTCCAAATAGTCAATTGGCAACAAGTCTTGGAAATTAGCATAAATTACATCATCATTACGTAGTTTTTTACAAAATGCTAAGTAATAAGTTTTTAGAAAGCCGAGAGGAAAACCGTTCTTGAATACTTCCTTTATCAAATGTCTTTCGCAAATATTTCTCTGTTCATTTGTAGAATTTAATTTACCATATCTTACAAAATAATTATTAAACAAATTTCTCATTACTAATGATATA
>OX578140.1:108759967-108879967 GCA_951213105.1 Amaurobius ferox
ATCTAAACACAATCTATAACTAATTCTGAGAAATAGACATTTCAAGGAAAATGAAAATTTTGGAACTGGAATCGAAAAAACACCTATGACGCTAAATCCATATTAGCTATTATCCAAGCTCTATTTATATCTAGACCTGAGATGTAGATATTTTGAGAAATATTTTTTAACCGGACGAAAATCAAACGAGGAAATCATTAGTGGACCCCCCCCCCCCCCTTCTCCGTCCTCTCCGATAGTTAATACGGAATCCATATCAGTTATCATCTAAACTATTTGCATATCTGATCCTAAAAAAAATGTTATCGGGAAAATGTAAATTATAAGTGACATCTCGAGAACAGAAAGTGTAAATCCTTAGGGACCAATTTTTGCCTAAAAAGACTAGTTTTAAGGCTAGGAACTAAGCTATATTGAACAAAATAAAACTTATTAAAATAATTAAACCTAATATTTTAAGAGTGTCAGTTTCCCTCTCTTTGTCAGGCTTAAGTACTAATTTTCATAATAAATACGTAATATATATTCATTAGTTAATAATGTTTTCTCCCAGGAGTTCATTTTTTGAGCGAATACACAAAGAATACGAACATGATCAGTATATAACTATTAAAAGTCTTCCACCTATAATGGTGAGTCTTTTATCTGATCTTACCATTCAAAACGTTTCTAGCCATCTAAGTAGTGTTCATGGATTCGATGACATACATTCAGGAAACTCCCCAAGCTTTTACTTTGGATACATAACAATTTTTCCCTCGAGAAATCATCAATTCCTCAATACATTTTACTTTACAGTAAGTTGTTACGTTGTTGAGAAAATCAAGGAAGAAAACTATTTTACAATCTAATGTTATCACGGACTATATAAAGTTCATATTATAATAAAACTTTCATTTATCTTTTTGGTAGTTGATATGATAGTATTTAACGATACATTCCTTCTCGTTAAATATGCATTTATATTTTGAATTTTTAGTTTTACTTTGGAAAAATGACAGTTCATCTCTCAAAAAATCATCAATGTCTCAATACATTTTATTTTGCAGCAAGTTGTTATATTGTTGAGAAAACTGTTTTCAATATAAGGTCAACACAATGATCGCAATGTGAACCAGTTAAGGAGTACCTAATCCGAAAACTTTAACCTCTGGTACATACCTATGGCATTATTCCGGTATGTACCCATGGCATTATTTGAGCAGAAGAAGTTAAAAACAAAATTATATAAAGTTCATATTATAATAAAACTTTCATTTATCCTTTTGGTAGTTAACACGATGGTATTTAACGATAATTTATTTCTATTTATTAAATACAAATTTAAATTCTGAATTTCCACAAATAAAAAGATAATCTAACTAAACGTTTCACTTGATATTTTATTTTAAGATCAGTAAAAAGTTTTCCTTTTTTATTTAACGGTTTCGTATGTGTGTGTTTTATATGTGTTGTTTAATTGCAGGCACCAGTGTATTCAGATAGCAAAATTAAAAACACATATTTTTAGTAGTTCTGAGATAGATTAAATGCAGTAAGCACACACACAACTATGATAAAAAATGCTGCTCCAAATATGCATAAATATTAAATTAGATTTTTATAATTCAATACAGAAGATGATAATTTTGTTTACTTACCAAATCAATGTTTGTGTTGAAAATAACATTAGGTACATAGCTATTTCTGTTCTTATTGCCACCACGCTATTTCCGTTGGGAGACTATTGATCTGGCGCCATTTTATCTACAGCTAATTTAATCTTCTATATTCTATTCTTAATTATTAGCTTCCTATAATAAGTTCTGATGTATTATTTTATTTACAGTAAGACTTTGAAGAATCCAATACTGTTTCTAAGAGAAATCAAGGCTAAGAGTTTTTTCATCTAGCTCAAACTGGACCAAATGAGATAAATAATAAGAAGACAATGAGACCAGAGTCTGATTTCTTATGTAATTACACATTACCATTTCTTTATGGAAAATATAGGTATCTCGGAGTGTGATAAGTTTTAAAATATATCTGCAATACGACTATTTCGCATATAGCAGCTTAAAAAGTTGATTGAAAGTATCGTTGATTGAAAGTTTTCTTTTCTCGAAACCTGTTTCGGAGAAAGGAAAAAATCATTCATCAGAACTAAAAACCAGAGCAACCACACTGTCATTGTTGCATTGCTTGACTCGTTAAGGAAATCTGTGCCACAAAAATATATATATAAACAAATGAAAGGAAAACCCGAAATGAAAAAGACCTTAACAGTAGCAACATTCAAAACATTTTCTTAGTGATAAAAACTATAAACCCCTATGATAAAATAAATAGGAAAGCAACCAGTTCTCGAAGATAAACATCCTCGAATAATTAAAATATATGTTCAAAATTATTGTAAATATATTTATAAATATAATATTATGAAAACAATAAGTATGTCACAAAATTAAGCAATGTCACAAAAACAAGCTATTTCGGAAGTTAATGGAAACAAAAGGTTTAAAATGCATGTTTACAAAATGCTGTAAATATAGTTTCTAAACACTGGTAGGCCATCAACTGTGTAACAGCGGATGTGCTCACGTAGATGATACGGAGGCTTCAGCCAATTAAATACCTTTGGCAATCTACGTGGGTGCAAACAATCAGCTTAGTGTGTACGTAGTTCTCATCTGATTGCATCCTTTCAATGTGTGCTCAAGAGAGTTTGCACCTATCCTACGTTTATAAGAATTACATATATACTTCCACAGAATAAATTGTCATTTCATATTCCGAATTTAACGTAACGTATGTATTAAATTAAAACTCGTATCTGTATTTAAAATTTGGTAACCAGAAACAAAGTATAAAAGTATATTATGATGTTAATATTGCTTGAATTATTTATTATTATATTTTTCTAATATATATATATATATATATATATACATTTTTCTAATTATATATATATATATATATATACAATATATAATTGAAAGATAAAGAAATCTGAAATTGAATCTAAGTATTTTAGTATTTATGCGCAAAGCAGCAATAAACACTAATTACAAAATATAATATATAAAATATTAAGAATACAAAAGAATTAAGAGAAAGAAGGCAGTGTAAGGTGCTTACATAATGGCGGTAAGGGGTTGTGACCTTACACCCCAGTTAACAACGTGCACGTCCTTGATGCCGCGGCATTGCACTCCTAGACGCCAGCACCGACTGTTGCCGACCTTCGGAGTGACAATCAAAATTATCACAAGGCCATTATAAATGGAATATTAAAATAAACTGAAGTATCAAGATGGAATGAAATCACTGAGTGGTCACCAGTTTAAATTCTTCCTCAAGATCTAAATACATCGTTCAAAGCAATGTTGCCATTATTTTCAAAATTCCCAATGCAAGACTTACAAAAAGATTGCAAAAGGAATTTAAAAAGTATTTTAAAAAGTTTTCAAACAAGAACACAATAATGATCCATAAATATAATATTTGCCGTAGAAGTTAATTATATTACTTATATAAGGTATTTGGTATTTTTGCTTAATAGCTTCCTTTATAAAAGCTTGATCGGTTTTCAGTCTGATGACGTCACTGTTAACAATACATTTCGTTCTGGTTAATCCTCCAGTAAAAACATTTCTGAATATATTCCTGTGCAAATAAGAATTCCAGTGTATTATTCCTGTAATAGGTATTTTATAGATTTTTCTTTTGTCATATATGCTAATTATAAGATTGTAATTGCTGAAATCTATACACAGATCCAAAAAGCATATCACTTTTTTATTATCACTCGGATTTTCTTCCAAGGTTAAATTAGCAGGATAAAAATTGAAATCCATTTGAAAGTGTTCGTCTTCGTAACCAAGGAGCAAATCGTCGATGTAACGGAGATATAATATTTCGTTTAAATGTGTGACTGATTTTCGTAATGATTAAGATAAATATCTGCTAATATAGATGAGCATCCCCCCCATGGGGATGCCTTTGATTTGCTGATAGAATGACAAACCGTTAAAAAGACAGTTTTCATTTATAACAATCTTGATTAAAGATCTGTATTGGTTGATTTCGATAATGTTATTCATAGCGAATTCTTCATATAGTTTGTTCAAAATTTTATAAAGATCCCTAAGATCAATGTTATTAAATAATTCTTGAAAATCATAAGTCTTAAAGTATAATCTTGCTGGGTGCCTCCTTAAGATATCAATGACCTCATTACTGTTCTTAATGAGGTAGGATCCTCTATTATTGATTTTCTTCATAATAGGTTTGGTATATATATTTGCTTTGGTAAGGTATGTATTAAAACCCACTGTTAAGGGTCTGAATCGTATAGGGGTTTTATGTAGTTTAGGTATATTTATTAGATACGGGTACTTTACACTTCCTGTATACTTGATTCCGACTTTTAGGTATAAGGCTTTAATCACAATGGTTGGCGATCCCATGATTCGATATAATACATAATTTTTAATAATTGGTTCGCAGGGTTTTGATATATAGGAATTTACAGGTGAATGCATAATTTCCTGCAACTTTATCCCTATAAGTAATTATAAATTGTTCTTGTAATTTCTTGAGTTTCTGCATGTTTAGTTTAACACCATCATTATAGGTATAAAAAGTTATATAGTAAAATTTAAAATTAACTTTCTTTTATATCCTTAATATTTTATATAATATATATATATACATATATATATATATATATATATGTATATATATATATATATATATATATATATATATATATATATATATATATATGTATATATATATATATATATATATGTATATATATATATATATATATATATATATATATATATATATGTATATATATATATATATATATATATATATATATATATATATATATATACAGAGAGAGAAGATAGATAGATAAACCTTTCCAGTCACCAATCATTTCCTGAGAGTATGAGAGTAGCAAATATAACGATTAGCATTCTTGCAAAGTAATTTATAACAATTTAACGCTAGTTTATTCTTGGCTTAAGTTTAAATAAATGGCTCAATTAATGATAAATTTAGGAGACTAACTCTGAAAACGGAAATCCTCATTAATTCTGATATAACCACACCATAGCTTTGGTTTCATTAATGACCGTGGATGATTTGATAGGAAAATTGAAAGCAATTTATTTCAAGCAAATGTGCTTTAATGATTTGAGTATAAATATTCGATAGTCATTAGATTGTCATATATACTTGACATAATATATTTACTTGGCAATATATGCTTCATTGCCATGCATACTTTACATAAGACATGTATACTTGATATATGATTATTTCCGACTAGTCTCTACATATCTGTTACAGTATTTTTATTTTTAATTTTACTTTCCTTAGATACATAATGTATAAGGAAAGTATTATGACGGGGTCGAAAATTTACATTCGAATTTTCGTCGGGAGAGCACGTTTCAAGCATCCCTGATCAAGAATCAAACATTTTTGAGGTGATGTCTGTGTGTGTGTGTATGTGTGTGTGTGTGTGTCAGTGAGTCTGTGGAGACGGTAACTGACGATTGAATGGATCGATTCGAATGAAATTTGGTACAAAAATCACAATCCATAAATACTGTAAACCTATTATTTTTATACGCAATCAAATGTTCATAAACCCCTAAACTTTTGAGTGAATTTTTGAAAAAATCACTAAAAAATCAAAACCTTTAATAAAGTTACGCAAATAGACTTTTCTTATGTAATATTTCATTAGAAAACGATTGACATAAATTTTAGAACTCTAGCATGAACTATTCTCGAGATACTGTACATTTAAAAAAAATATCAAAATGTCATGTAAAATAAAAAAAAGGATTAACGTATTAGCTAATGAGAAACATGTTCACTTTTCATATGTAATATCATGCGATAAATTGGGTGACATCATTCTCGTGGATCTAGTTTGTTCCATTCATGAAAAAAGGTACTTTGAGTAATACTTTTGTATTTGAACGCCAAAAGTCATTTATCTGCTGTAAGAATAACTTATTTCTCCATCCATAATGCTTGGCGAGATTTTGGCGACGAATTTGGTGGAATGTCGCCAACTTGGCGACTTGTTTAAGTGTTGCTAAATTAACGAAAAACTTCCCAAATGGATAAAAATGAATCTAAATCAATGAAAATGACAACTACTTGACGAAAATTCAATATCTTGGAAAGAATATATCTACTCTAAGAATAGCCTATTGTTTTTACTATTAAAGTAGTAAATTCATTGCATTATATAAGGAAAGTCATGTGTTGCCCACATCAGATTTTATTAATATTATTGCTGTTTATAAATACCATGATTATATTTTCGTCACGCAAAAACATCTTCTGAAAAGTTTAATTAAATCGCTTTAGTGTGAGGTATTTTAGTTTTAATAAAACGGCTAATTTAAATAACTGAAGGAAAATCAATTCTTTCACTGTATCACTTAAAATTATGTATTTGGATATAAAAGAAAATTGTCATTACTACAAGGTAGGATCAAAATTTTTAGACTTTGCTGATATCACTAATCTTGATTGGGGGAGAAGGGAACTATTTTACTGTGGCGTAGAGCCACATGTGACGAGAGATGTGAAAAGGAAGAAGCAGGTCCTCACTGCAGTGTTTTTCCAGACAATACGTGTCAGTGGACTGTAGTCGTTTGCGTTCGTCGAAAACTGAAATAACATTTGAAGAACAATGTGCGAACATCAAATTCTGTCAGCGTTTGGGGAAATCGTCGACAGACACATTGCGCCTGCCAGCGTTTTCGACGAACGCGAACGACTACAGTTCACTGACACGTATTGTCTGGAAAAACACCTGCTCCTCCCCTTTCACATCTCGCGTCACATGTGCCTCTACGACACGGTAAAATAGTTCCTCTCTCCTCCAATCAGGGTTGGAGATATGTATCAACACAGTCTCCGAACTTTTTGGTCCAAACTTGTATAAACAAAGCCATTTCCAATTCAAATAAAATTCAATTAATTAGAAATATGATTTAATTTAGTAAAGTTTAAAACTATGAAATACTGTTGTTTCTATTGAACTAACATTTTTTTCATTCAAGACAGTGGTAAGTCCCAGTTTAAAAAAAAACCCACATATTATTTGTAATTTAACAAAGACACACAAGAAAATAATGGTAGAAAAATAGATGCTTTATGAGGAAAACGGAAGAAAAATTGCTGTACAGATGATACTAGTTATTTTATTGTGTAGTGTTCAATATGTCAAAGAAATTTTGTTTACGATAAATATCCGAATTTGACATTTTGAAGTAAAAGTACATTTTAAGACATCCTAACCGCGTTAAGAACACTCTCGAAAACCTTTTGGTGTCTTTGTGTGCAGATCTGTGTATGTATATATATCTATGAGGTGTGAATACTGTAACTAAAGTGTAAGTGTGCACGAATGGTCATGTACAGATATATTATGTAAAAACTTGAAATGCAAATAATGTTTAGAAGATCAAATATTTCATTAATAGTTGGCATTTATTCCAGCATCAATAGTTTATTTTACGTTTCGTATGGAAAAAAGCTTCTTTCTTCAGATATATGTTAATAAATACATGCTTCACATGGCCCAGGAGGGAATCCGTTATCCCAATGAAAATTTTTTTTAAATGCTAGAAGGAAGGTGAAGGAAAAATAAAAGGATTCAAATCATTTTCAAACTGAATAAAACTACAAACTTACATGTCTTATGATGAACTAAAATTAATAAACAATCAGTTTTGCGGATTTCCCCAACCTTGATGCTTTTAACCAGCTGTTTATGCAGTTGCTATTAATTGCAAATTATTTTAGACATCGGTTTGAGCGAATTATTATGTAGATAGAATGTTTTGTAATTCGCATGTTTAGAACACTAATTATTTATTTTACTATTTTAATAGATGATCATCACCAGTAATTGAATATACTCCAACGCGTTTGAACTGAAATAAAAAAGTTTGGAACAGTCAGCTGTTTTCTTTTAGACTAGAACGAATAACCCGTCGTTTTCCGAGTTCTAAATCATCATCCACTACTTACAAATAATGAAATAAACGCCTGCTGCTTAAATAATACATTTGGAAGCAATTTTAAATGGTTTTGATTCGAAAATTACACAAATCAAATTACCCGCACTCTCAGCAAAAACAAAAATCTGATGTGGGCAGCACATGACTTTCGCTGCAGACTCAAATTCATATTTCCTTTATTTCTTTAATTATTCATTAAATTGAGTTTAATTGAACCAAATAACACTACATTTGCATTTTTAATTCAATTTTTGTGTTTATTTGGTAATTAGACATTTTCCCGTAATCGGCGTAATAAAAATGCAAAAAATCTCAAATATCTTGAGAACGGTTAGTCCTAAAGTATAATGGAGTGTGTCATATTATTTTCCTCTTCAAAAATTGCGCATAAAAGAATAATTTAATTGATACATTTGAGAATACACTACTTAGTCTTTTTTTTTGGATTTTGGCGGTCCGTTTTGTAAAAAAAGGCAGGTCTTTCTTTTCCGAATCGTACCAAAATCTAATCAGCACCAGAGTATCCCACAAATAACTTATCTACCAAATTTTGTGAAATTTGGTCAATTAATATTTTAGCTAGAGCGGATAAATGAAATTTTTACTGGCCATTTCGCAAAATAAGGCGGGTTCTGTTTTTACGAATCGTACCAAAAACCAATCAGCACCAGGGTCACATCCAAGAGACATACCTACCAAATTTTATGAAATTCGGTCCATTAGTTTTTGAGTTAGAGTGGATACATACATTGCACAGACACACAGACAGACACACATACAGACGTACGTCACGCTAAAAATAGTTTTTCGTATTCTAGAGGTATCGGAATGTGTAGATCCGTTGAAAATTAGATTTGCGATTTTCTGCATGATTCCAATACATTCCTTATATATTACCATGTATTGGAGGGGAAGTAAAAATTATGAGAATCACAATTGAACATATATTCAACCGCGAAATCAGCGATTCCGCAAAAATACACATGCACCCTAATAAATATAAAAAATTTACTACTGCCAAGACCTTTAATACGCCTGAGCGCCAGTAGCCAACGGCCGTACCGTGCTGAAAACACCGGTTCTCGTTAGATCACCGAAGTCAGGCAGCATCGGGCGCGGTTAGTACTTGGGTGGGTGACTACCTGGGAACACCGCGTGCTCTTGGCACATTTCGTGAGCGGTAGCCCGGTGGTTTGCCGGCTGGATTTGCACGCTGCCACAACTGCCGCCGTGTTCATGCGGAGTACGATCACGTTAAACATGTGGGTCCGTAAGTCCTTCCGAGAGGTTGGTGGTAGGGGAAGGAGGGTACGGTCCCTGTGGATGCCTCCCCCACTGGGTTCCGGTCTAAATTGGGTGGCACTTCCCGGCTGTCCAAACAGTTACCTTACACCTTTCTGGTAGGTCGGACGATCTGGGTCTCAACAACGCCTGAGCGCCAATTGTAAGATTCCAGCCTGTTCGGGTGTTAGTTAAACGATTCTGGATAAATTTAAAATATGACACTCTCAATTCACAAACACTAAAATGCTTGCCTTTATCTGAAACATAAATTTGCGCTGAAAGATGCCATCTGTCTGTAATTCCCGGTTTCGCGTTCGCGATTAAGATCTATGATCTTGTCACAGTGCCTCAAATGAAATTTGAGCCAAATTTTTCTCCATGCGTTGTATTAAATTTTAAGCGGTCCCAAAGGAAATTCGAGCCTACAAAACATTAATACAATTTACTACAAAATTTATATATTGCCGTGTTATTTGTGCTTGTTTACGTTACTTTTGTCTTTCTTTTCCTTTGCACAAAGTGTTTTTTACTTATTACAAAACAAATGAAGAAATAATTTGCAATTTAAAGACGACGCCAAGGTGCACCCATTCGGGTCTTTTAGTACCTGTGTACCAAATTTCATTGTCATACGGCGCAAAGATTTCCCAGTGCAGATTGCACAGGCATACACACAGACGGACATCTTGCTTTATTAAGAAAGAAAACAAAGTTTTCCCTGCTCATGTGACAATTGTCAGCAGTCGAATTTTTATAGTACTTTTTTGTCAAATTTATGGGATTTCTTACCAAGAATCAATAAATTTCTTCTCCCCGATTTAACAAAACCTAATTTTCTCCCTGAAAGATTCACTGATCTGGTGGATTTTATTCAGAGCTAATTAAATGGAAGCTTTTTCTTCTTATCCTTAACTATTTTCGTCCAAAAAACAATTCCTCGATTATTTTTTATTTACGCGTTATTTGAATTGTTTATATATTATTTGATTTAACAATTTGCAATTTCTTTTGAATTTATTTGCATTCTTATATGCTAATTACTGTCCCAACGCACATATTATATAAAAAAAATTGAAAATATGTCTGTTTATTTGTGTGTATGTGTATGTTTCTCTCATTATTACTGGAGAACGGCTGCAACGAATTTTATGAAATTTTGTGGGTAGCCGTGAAATAGCCCCACTTAGACCCTATTTCGAGTTGCTAGGTCCAGTTATGGTCTAGATATAAGAAAATCCAAAATTAAATTTTCCATAGAGATAGCATTATGCAAACGATATACAGGGTGTCCGAAAAAGATTGAAATGCGCTTTATTTCTTTACCTGTTGGAGATAAGTGGGCAATGTAAATTGCAAAACTGTTGAAAATAAGGCAGGAAATAATACTACGTTAATGAAATAGTCCTCCTATTAATTTTCAAAAAGTTACATTTTTAAAATTTTTATACGACCCCATTAGACAAATGTGGTCAATCAGAAAATTTTATTTTTAATGCAACAAGGTCATTAAAAAACTGCATATCTGTATCTTTAAAATCAACTGAATTATGATAAAGGTAAAAATCTAACTTATGCCACTTTTCCGTACCATGTGAAAGGCTGTTTCATCAGTGAATATAGGGATCATAAACAAATAGACGCTGGAAATTGTTTAGATAAAAAAAGTACTTAAAAGTACCTAATTATTGAAAAAGTACTTAGTTATTGAAAAGTACTTAAGAATCCGTGATTGCATCGTGAGCCTACGCGGAATTCGCACAAATGTTTCCTATGTATTATCATCCAGTTTTATCTTTTTCGTGATATGTCACAAATTTACATTTCTAATTTGATATAGGGTCCCCATTCACAGTGTTCAATTTTTAATTAAATATAACTCGCTCAATTTTAATGTTACAGACTTGCGAGTTTTTGTAATGATCATTATGCATTAAAAATAAAAATTTTCTGATTGACCAAATTTGTCCAAGGGGGGTCGTATAAAAATTTAAAAAGTGTAACAACTTTGAAAATTTTTGAGAATTAACCTTGTTGCTAGGATTGTTGTTGTTTCCAGCGTTGTGCAAGATATGCCGAGTGTTTTTTTCTAAAGTGCGCAGCTCGCTAAGTTGCGGGTGTGAAGCCTGCATTACTACTGGTAGTCGCACTTTTGGGCAGCTTCTGTAACATTGTCCATGCATTCTGCAATTACTGTCTCTAAAACATACTTCGTGCCTACTCTGTCATTTTTGTGTTTCCTCTTTTCACGAAAGAGTCATCATTTCCTCATTTCATGAGCTACCACCTAGCGGTTTATCTCCTGCGTTACGACCCTTCTTTGTATGACAAAAATTGCTTGTTTAGATGTGATTTATCACCCCTTTAAAGTTTGGACGAAGAGTTCTGACTTAGCCTGTATATATATATATATATATACGATATATATGTGTGCATGCGTGTGTGTGTATATGTGGTGTCTACATATATACATATATACATAAATAAGATTTGACACATTTACGGAAGAATGGCTACTGCATGGCATTGGTACCGTGAGTGTTGCCCGGGCATAAAAGAAATCTTTTAAACGCGAAAGAGGGGTCGCTATCCCCCTCTACCATTTATTGTCTTGCATTTGGTCATTTCCCCCACTTTTTTCATATGAATCTTGTATGTTACTTTAAGAGAGTGTGCTGCTTTGCGCCAACTTCTGGAGAATAATTGGATAACTGTGAAATTAATTTTAATCTTATATGTTTACTATGCGCTATATATATATATATATACGATATATATGTGTGCATGCGTGTGTGTGTATATGTGTGTGTGTCTACATATATACATAAATAAGATTTGAAGTTCTCTGTACAAATTTTAATGGAAAATAAAGAACACTAAAACAAATCTTTTGATAATTCATATATGTCCGCAGATGTAACATTTTGGTGCTAGAGGTAAGGTCGGCGCATTAATAGGCAATTTTTTCAACCGTAAGGCTGACTTCG
Organism: Amaurobius ferox; assembly: GCA_951213105.1. Lineage (NCBI taxonomy): Eukaryota > Metazoa > Arthropoda > Arachnida > Araneae > Amaurobiidae > Amaurobius > Amaurobius ferox. The sequence goes on from OX578140.1 coordinate 108,772,281, forward strand.
TATATGTAACATTTAGTATTTTACGAATACTGCTCTGGCTAAGGCTGGAGTAGCGCATTTGTTAAGACTCACGTGGTGTTCCCGGGTTCGATCCCCGACGCCGTCTAAATCCATTCTCGTGTCTACCATGATTATTGGCAAGATAAACCTGTAAATTCCGAAAATCCATCTAAAAAGTTATAGGTTATGGACATGATGGCACGGTCTATGGTAGCCAGCCCGCTGGGCTCTGAACTGGGTGACTGTTTCCCAATCATTCAAAAAGATACAGAATTCCTCCGGCTGGGTCGAAAAGTCTGGGTAGAAAGAAAGTAAAACTGCTCAAATGGCTTACATGCATCTAGCGTATGTGGCTGCTAATAGAAATGGAGGAGCTGCTGTAAATGTTTCCAAAATGTTGGAAATATTTGAATATATGTAACGATTAAAGCATCGACGCTATCAGGCATGTATTACTGTTGGCCATAACAACTTTTGTAAACACACACTACCTCATTATATATATATATATATCACTACTGATATTTGTTGATTATATATAGCTTGATGACAGGATATATGCATTTTATTCTTCCCTTAATTGATGAACCTCTATTTTATATATATATATATATATATACAGGGTGAATTGCACCTAATTTGCCAAACGAAAGGGGTGATAGAAGATCCCATGTGCAGTATAAAACACCACGGCAACCCTGTCCTATTTTTAACCGTTTCTGAGTTATGGTGGATAGGTGCGTCCAGTCTGAAAAACCCAAATTTGTGAGGTTTCTGAAAGGTCTACACACAAAATAAGCACATAATTGGTATGAACAGAAAAAATCCTATAAGATGACACCATTTCCTTCAGGATATCTGGATTTAACACTCGCGAGGTGAGATGCTCGACTCTCATTTCAAATTTGTACGTTCCATTTATGCACCATCGTTTTGTTTGTCGCATGTTCGTTGAATGTATGGTTTATTGTATGCTCATTCGGAAGCTGGTGGAATGGTAAAGTTTTCCGTAAATTTGACTGATTGTAGCTAGAAGAGTTTTTACGATATAGCCGGTTACAGATTTTGCAACATTTCCATTTTGCACTTCGCCAATGATTCAGCCATTGTAGCTCGCCGTTAATTCCAGATATCCTGATGGAAATGGTGTCATCTTCTTTTTTCTGCTTTTCTACCAATTATATGCTTTTTTTGCGTGTAGACCTTTCAGAAACCTCACAAATTTGGGTTTTTTCAGACTTGACGCATTTGCCTTCTATCCACCATAACTCGTAAACGGTTACAGATGGGACAATGTTGCTACGGTGTTTTATACTGCACGTGGGCTCTTCTATCACTCCCCTTTCGTTGGCAGATTAGGTTCAATTCACGCTGTATATATATAACATCGATAAACCATAATAATATTTGCCTCATGGTTACACTTATACAAACACAAATTTAGAGTTATTTTTTTTACACTGCCATATACATACAAAATAGCATAGTGATATAAATAACCTGTCTGTATTTTGAATAAAAAATTCATTAACATAATTTAAAATTTTCCAAGGCCACATACACACAGTACATAATAATAAAACACTACCTTATCTAATTAAATTGTAAAGTGCATTCGTTAAAAGTATGTCTAAAAAGGATTTTATGAAGATCAATCACTTACCAAACAAAGAGCAAATATATTTTAATTAAGAATATTTAGATCTTAAGAATATTTATCTTAATTAAAATACGTATTTCCTTTGAACGCTTTAAAAAGATCAATGTCTATGTCCATTGAATACTGTTTAACTATGGCTTTACATTTATGTATATTAGTGCATTGAAGCTTCAATCTTTTAATACCGACGCAATTGTTTTTATCTGTTTTTGTGTGAGATTAAAAGTTCTACATGTGCAATTCATTTTTATTTTAATTATTAACAGTTATATTGAAAGAAAGATCCAAGAATTAAGAAAGCTCAAAGGACCAATTTAATGAAATGTTACTTCTAAGTGTATATAATTCCTAATCAAACTTCAAAAGAAAAAATGTGCTATATATATTTTTAATGAACACACAATTTATAAATATATTTTAAATAAACTAATAGCTCACAGCACTTTAAATAATTTTTATCTCAATTATTTTAATTCTAGGCTTTATAATATGAGAGGTGTTTGTGAATTAAAACGTTACATGAAGTAAAATATTGCAATCAAATTTTAGAATTGTTCAACCTTTAAACCACTTCGTTATTTAGTTAATATAGGTAGAGATCTCAGATATTTCATATATAGTATATGATGTTTTTGATATTTTTGAAATAATAAAGATATAAAGGATATTTTTGAATGTCACAATTAGCTAATTTAGTGTGTATTACACACACTAAATTAGCCCGGCCACACACCTAGCTACAGTAAGCCTTCGGGTTTGTCGTGTGATCTGGGTTTTTCACACACTAAATTAGCTAACTGGAACATTAAAAAATATCATTTATTTAATACTCTATATAATTTTAAGTGAAATTAAGTTAGTGGTTACTCTACCTTAGCTGCTGGAGTATTATAACGCCTGATTAGATATCCAATACCGTTACATTAAAAATATAAATAGTATGGATAATATAGAGAAAGTGTAATATTCTCCTGAGTTTTAAGAATATAAGAAAAGTTATATTTTGTGTTCTTATCTTGATTCAATTCAAAGTTATAAACCATTCATTTTGTAAGCAGATACGCAATTGTGAAAAGAATAAAAATATCAATATGATAAAATATGCTAATAATTAATTATTCTAGAGATGGAAAGAGATCTTCGGTACTCTGTGCACATTTATAGGCGTTTTAAACAGAGTAAATTTATCAAAATAAGCTTTATATCCAGATCTTCAATGTCAAACTTGCTCAATATTCCAAATTTTAAGAGCACATGCTACTATGATTGCTGTAATTATTGTACTGCTGATATAATTATTGTACTACTGATATAATTATTGTAGCATCATTTAGATCGCTCTGCTGAATTATTTTCATAAAACATAGCTACATGCCAAAATTGTATTTTGTCTTGTCTATATGCGAAATTGCAAGATCTAAAAGCTGCCAACTTATAGGCTAGCCACTCAAAAGCTGAGTGAAACTAAACATTTTTGAACTGAAGTTCACACTTTTTTTGACATTACATTGAGCAACTATGTATGTTTACATACTATTGATTCCTATTAACATGTTTAGTACATAAGAAATTAAACAACTATTTCCCCTGATATTTATCCAGAAATGCCTTTAGTAAGCTAATAAGCTAATAAGCCGCAGATACACTTACCCCGGAAGCTCGCGTTGAGGTGCTCAGCAGCAGCCTTCTCCAGGCTTGATTAAACACGCTATGTATAGTAAGAGAAAAGTTTGAGGTGATCAACTCTCGTGCCATTTAATTGGCTATCGGCCAGCGCAACTTTGATTATTACGAAAGACATCTCTAATTAGATAGTTTGACTCAAGATAACTTTTGATCTAATTGTTTAGTCTTGGGTTTATAACTAATGGTGTGGGCTTGGTAACGGGCAATGTGGTTGTTTCCTGCATGGAAGACATTGTCCCGAATCATCTGGACACTTGTTGACGCATCTCCGCACATACTTGTAGACGCGTTGGCTAAAGTTTCAGTCAAGTTCATACGTCTTCTCATATCACAAAATTAAATAAAAATTAAAATACTCCAACCTACAAAAGTCCACATTGCTAATTGTATGTCATGCTTTCCACGGTCACAAGAGATATATATACCCACGCCATCAATTACTTAACATCTTGGTTGGTATTGATTTTATGCATTTCGGTTGTTAACAATAGTGTCGCAGTGAACGACGTTTGAAAATCTGCAAGTAAAAAGCATGAAATTGCATCATCTAGATAATAAATATAAGTAACATTTATCAGTTTATTTTATTACTTTCCTTATACACATATAATGTATAAGGAAAGTATTGTGACTGGGTCGAAAATTTGAATTCGAGTTTTCGACTGGAGAGCATATTTCAAGCATCCTGAACACGAATCAGACGTTTTTGAGGTGATGTCTGTGTGTGTGCGTGTGTGTGTGTGTTTGCTTGTGTGGCTGTGCGGATGTGAAAGTATGTGTGTCTGTGTGTCAGTGAGTCTGTGGAGACGATAACTGACGAAAGAATGGACCGATTCGAACGAAATTTGGTACAAAAATCACAATCCGTAAACACTGGAAGTCTATTGTTTTTTTACGCAATCGAATGTTCAGAACCCCACTAAATTTTCGAATGAAATTTTGAAAAAATCGTCTAAAAATCAAAACTTCTAATAAAGTTACGCAAATAGACGTAATTTTTCATTAGAAAACGATTGGCATAAATTTTAGACCGCTAATATGAACCGTTCTTGAGATATTGCACATTTTTCAAAAAAATTATCAAAAAGTTATATAAAATAAAAAATAAAAATATTTCCTATTGAGAAACATGTTCACTTTTCATATGTAAAACCATGCGATAAATGTGGTGACATCATTCTCGTGGATCTAGCTCGTTCCATTCATGAAAAAAGATACTTTGAGTAATACTTTTGAATTTGAACGCCAATAATCATTTATCTGCTATAAGAAAAACTTATTTTCCCGTCCATAACGCTTGGTGGTTTTGGTGATAAATTTGGCTAAATGTCGCCAACTTAGCGACTTTTTTATATGTTGCCAAATTAATGAAAATCCAAATGGATAAAAATAACGCAAAATTAATAAAAATGGCGACTAATTGACGAAAATTCAATATCTTGGAAAGAATATAAGTATCTACTCTAAGATTACCTTATTTTTTTTACAGTAAAAGTAGTAAATTCATTGCATTATATAAGGAAAGTCATGTGCTGCCCACATCAAATTTTTTTTTGTATTTGCGAGTACCACAATTCAACTCAACCGATTAGCTCGTTTGTACAATCAGTAATAACGATTTAATTGCTTTAAAGCAGTAATAAAGTTTTACTTTTTTAAAAGCAATAATGAAGTTTTGATTGTTTTAAAGTAGTCATAAAGTTCTTGCAGATAGTTGCATTCCGTTAAAAGTTATGTTGTAAGGAATATCATATTTCTATTTAAATATTATTGAAAAAAAAACTGAATTAATTAGTCGAACCGAATCTTAAATGAATCTAATAAATATCTTCATATTTGTTTGATTGGAGTGGTGAAGCATTCCCCGCATGGACTCACCTTCCACCACTTTTCTACTTCAAAAATTCCCCACCTAATTAAGTTTGGTTATATATTCCTCCTTTGAAAGTGTCATATTTCTAATTAAAGATAATTGACGGAAATGCATTCTTTCACTAATTGGACAATATTTTAACTAAAATTCTTTATAAACTAGCGCCTACGAAATATGTTATTTTCTGCTTTGACTTGTGGTTTACATTTTGTGGGTGCATATCACAACAAAACACCTTTGCTGTGTATAGAAGCATGTCGGTCACATCATAGGTGACCATAAAATAGGTGACTATAGATGACCATAGGTGACTCAAATGTATGTGCAGTACCTCTATAATAATTATATATTCAAAACTTTAAAACAAATTAATTAATATCACACTTCCGTAACCTCACCATGAACGGTTACTGCACATTATATGAAAGTCTTGTCAAATTATAGGCATTTGTTTAGATGTTTTCAAAATATATTTAAAAAATCTGATGTGGGCAACACATGACTTTCCTTATATAATGTAATGAATTTACTACTTTTACAGTAAAAAAATAATTTTTTCTTATAGTAGATACTAATATTCTTTCCAAGATATTGAATTTTCGACAATTAGTCGTCATTTTTATTGATTTAACGTCATTTTATTCCATTTGGCGAGATTTTCATTAATTTGGCAACATTTCAAAAAATCGCCAAGTTGGCGACATTCCGCCAAATTCGTCGCCAAAATCTCGCCAAGCGTTATGGACGAAGAAATAAGTTGTTCTTACAGCAGATAAATTACTATTGGCGTTCAAATACAAAAGTATTACTCAAAGTATCTTTTTTCATGAATGGAACGAGCTAGATCCACGAAAATGATGTCACCCAACTTATCGCATGGTATTACATATGAAAAGTGAACATGTTTCTCAATAGGAAATATTTTTTTTTTCATTTTATATGACTTTTTAATATTTTTTTTGAAAAATGTGCAATATCTCGAGAACGGTTCATCTAAAATTTATGTCAATCGTTTTCTAGTGAAAAATTACATAAGAAATGTCTATTTGCGTAACGTTATTAGTGGCTTTCATTTTCTGACGATTTTTTCAAAATTTTATTCGAAAATTTAGGGGGTTCTGAACATTCGATTGAGAATAAAAACAATAGCTTCCCGTGTTTACGTATTGTGATTTTTGTACCAAATTTGGTTCAAATCGGTCCGTTCGTTCGTCAGTTATCGTCTCCACAGACTCACTGACACACACATACACACACACGGACATCATTTCAAAACTGTTTGATTCGTGATCAGTGATGCTTGAAACGTGCTCTCCCGCTGAAAACTCGATTTCGAATTTTCGACCCCGTCACAATACTTTCCTTATACATTATGTATATAAGGAAAGTAATAAAACAGTATATATGTATACACATTAACTTGGTTTCAATTATTCATTCCTATTTCAAGGTTTCGTGTTTCTAATTAACGTCAGGTAATTAACGGCAGTTGGCAGAAATGGAATATTCCACCATTTATGGAAAATATTTTAATTAAAGCCGCGATAAACGAACTGATCTAATTTGATGTTTAGATTAATTTAAATTTATCTATATTGCTTTTCTTATGCCTGAAACTCACATTGAACTACTATATTTAGCGTAATAATGAAGCGGATAACATCAATGGGATAGTGCTTTAAAAAGTGTTTAACATGATAAAAAACAAAGGGAGTTGCAGAAATCATAATTCATGGTGGTATAAAAAGTTTGTAAGAGACGCAAAAAAAAAAAAAAATACTCACTGGAAGCAAAGATGTATCGCTTCAACTTAAAGGGATAGTGATAGATATTACAACAGAAACTTCTATATATTGCAATCATAAAAGAAATAACAGATGGAAATGCGAGACCTTTTGAGAAATTTTAAGTCTGTGAACAAAGAACACAGGCGAATGAAGCCACTGTTGACAGTTTTGCTCGGAGAAGTTTGCGACTCATAAATCCATGACATCATCAGCTGGAAAAAAATCACTACGGCGGTATTAGGCTCAAACGATGCTTCCGTACCAGTCTAGCGCAAGCTCTATAGGATCCAATCAGGATGCAGTCCAAGATCGCCCACTAAATAGATAAGCCAATGAGAGTCAGAGAAAAGCAAGGCTAATGAAAATCGGTTAAGGTGTGGTTTTCCCAAACAAGACTTAATAAAATATATTTTTTACAAAGATATTGTTACTAGAGTTCGACAGAGATTGTTACTAGAGTTCGGCCGAGATGCTGACTAGAGTTCGAAGGATTTGGTGACCAAAGTTCGAGTGACGTCTTCGCACAGAACAGCGACAGCGGTATTAAAATCTTGGTGGTGCCACGAAAATAAAATGCTCTTAAATAAGGGAGAGTAATAAAATAATTACTCGCACATCAACTTCCCCAAATCAATCTCTGTGCATATATGCTGTATTACAGCAATAAACTAGGTAGTACTAAAATTATAACATAGCGAACGGTCGACTTAAAGCATTTACAATATCAGATTTGACCACGGTTTCACATTAACTTCCTAAGTTTTGCCTAAACCTTTTATAAAAGAATTAAGAATTTAAATCAACGAGTATTGCAAATTGGTTAATTATTGCGGGTTCTGGTGATGATGTATGTAGTATTGAGTGTGAGTGTACATAAATTAAATATAATTTTAAAGATAAATTGTGCATTTAATGTGTTTATTTTTAGCTACGGTAAGTTGGCTTGCACTTGGGAAATACATTTGGAAGATTATTGCAGCTACTATATGTATATGTACTTGCTAAATAAAATGTATACTACATTTTGATACTTGACCACCTTCTCTTAAGTAAATATTCATGTCACAGTAAAATATATTTATGCCAAATTTTCGTGCATCTCCCATTAATACATTGTTTCACCACAAAAGCATCACAATTAAATTCAGCTGAAAGGTAAAAGAATATCTAAAGATAAATCTAATGTTAAATTTCTAATCAATATAAATAAAATAATTTTAAGAATTGTAAGAAAATAAATGACAAACATAAGGATGAAAAATCTGTGAAAAAAGTATAATACAAAGTGTATTATTGTTGTAACTATTTGTAACGTTCATCCAGTGCAACCAGTTGTAACTATTTTCAACGTTCACATTAACCATGTAAAGCGGAACTTTACGATGATAAACATTACTAGTTGTGGCAACGGAAATAAAATAAGAGAAACCTAAAGTTAAAGTTTATACTTTATAATTAACATAAATTTAGTACTATTTATTATTTTTATTAAATTCATTAAGATGACCTGGCCGTTGATCTCATAAAGTGGTATTATCATTTAATGTACATTGCTTGTTGTGCCGCAATAAACCCTCCAATTATTTTTACCTCTTGAGTGAGTCCTGAAAATAATTATTAATTAATATAAAAAGATTAGACCAATTTAAACTTAACAATAACATTTATTTAAGACATAAAATACCTATTAAATTCATTTAGGATAATTACATGCTTATTATTCATTTAGGAAGACAGCATGTGAGAGGGGAGCACGTGAGACCCTTAACCATATATCTAATGTATTTAATAACCTGTGGAAATTTGAGGGACACACACCTTCAATTTGGACCTTTGCAATAGACCATAATGCTTGCAAATACTTGGTTGCACTGAACACATCCTAGATCTCCCTTATTTGGGAACTTCCAAGCAATATTCTGTTTCTTTAGTATTGCCGTTCTATCATAATGGCAGGCACGCCTCCGCCCAAGTCATAACGTCGCAGTCGTTGCACACATCTTATTTCAGTCAAAACTCATAATCGTCTCCTAAGTCAACATCCAACTGTTTCGTCAAAGTCTGATCTCCATCTCTTTTCGTCTACATCTCATCTCGTTCTCTCTTAGGCTGTGGTTCCTTCGGAGGGGGGGGGGGGGGGGTAGCTCCGCCTTTACTTCTTTGGCGCTCATTGGTTCTTCATAACCCAATGGCATCATTTCACATTTAGTATGGCCCAGCTCAGACCCTCTGGTATTGCACCCCTAAATTTATGGTCTTTGACCTTAAAGTTCACGTTGTCATAAACCCCGGCGGTAGCCAGACTATAGCTTTGTTTGCCGTTCAAGGCATCATAAATACTCACATAAAATTGTCTCATCAAAAAGTGAGAACACCTTCTGGTCTCACACTAGTAAATGTATGACGCAGTAGCTGTCCTCCATAGCGGGTCCGTATCTCATTGATGAATTATCTAACACTCATTCAACGGAAAATAGAAAGTCAACATTAATATTTCTTTACTTCTTTTTCGCTTGAAACCAATTCAAAATGTAGAAGACATGTTCTTATATGCCTAAATAGTAATTTCTACTTTTAACATAAACAACCTAGACATTTATATAAATATATTCTGTATTTGAAAATACTAACAAAATATATGTGTTTCAAATATGAATATTAGACAGCACATATTTTATACATAAGTGATATTTCCTAACCCCTTTTTAACACTTTACAACAAAGTTGAAAAGTGTTTATGACTTTGTTCATTCTGTCTGTCTGTCTGTCTGCCCGTTAGCACGATAACTGCCGTAAAAGTGACTGAATCGAAATGAAATTTTAGTATGCTGTTCAGGCGGTCTGCAGGACCAATGGGAATATAAATAAATAATATCGCCCAATTAGTTTTGGATTGAACTCGGGTTGAAAAAAAGAAATACATTAGAGCCCTATGGGACCTAATTTTTCAAACATTTTTTAAGCGGATTTAAAATTCACAAAGTGCTTCGAAAATATTAGATAATATTCAAATTATTCCATAAAATATATAAAAAAAAACTCAGCAAATATATATTTAGTAGTTTTTTAAATAAAATTTAAAATAATAATTACACCTCTTGTATGAAGCGATCACGTGACCATGATATGAAAAGATCACATGACCCACTTCAAAATGATATATGGCATCCATCTTGTCTCAAAATCGTGATTTTTTAAATTCTTTTTAATTCATATTGAGTGTTGTATCCGTCCTAAAATCACTTTATTTTTGCTTAAATTATGTGCATTTACATACTGAAGCAACGGAATTACAATATATTTGAGTTTAAATGATCATCCAAATTTGATTATTTCTACAACGAAGCCTATTTTTCACTTATGCAAAATGTAAACAACAAAATATGTAGAATGAGTTGTATTAGAATTGCTGCAGTTCTTTAACACATAATTATTTAGCCCATGGAGTCTGCATAACTGATATGAATGAAATATTCATTGATTTTACAAAGAGAAAAACGATTTTTTTCGATGAAGTTTTAAGCATAGAGTTTAATTACTTGTAGCTCCATGGTCTTAATTTTTAAATAAAATAAATTATTATTGTATTGTGATGAATAAAATGAATGGGAAAAAGTTATGAATGAAATGCTGTTTTTATAGAGAAATCTAGGCGTGTTATTTTTTCTATGACGTCATTTGAACGAATTTCAGTTGTTTCGATGAAGTTTTCAAATATAATAAATTATCGTAGTATTATAGTAGTTTTAAAAATATTACCGAAGAATGTATCGCATTTTAAAGATGTTTAATCCAAACAATTTATATTTCAATGCCGTCATTTGGATGAAGTTCATTTTTTTCAATGAAGGTTGAAGTTTTCAAATATAATAATTTAATGTAGTACTGTGATAAGTTTTAAAATATTACCGAGGAATGTATTGCATTTTAGACTTGTTTAAGTAAAATTGCATTGAAGTTGGAAAGTGTTTCATAATCAATGCTTTAAGCATGATTGATCTTTCTTGTATTAACTTCATCCGGCCTCTCTATGTCATTTCTTACAGCATCTTTCTCGGGCTCGTCCTCGGATCTCTGAGTACTTATAGAACTGAAACTCGGCACGTAATTTCATCTTGAGGAAAATTTTATCCATTACATTTGCATGCTATTACGTTACGTTGTTACATCATTTATGCACGTCATATTTCGCGGGGTGGCTCATTCGGTAAAACTAGAGAACTAACTCGGCGTACAGTTTTATCTCGAGAAACATTTTTATATATCAATTTTTGACGGCATTACGTCAATTCGTTACGTTATTTACTTAATTCATATCCACCTGTTCGCCCTTAACATGCATTTTCTTTGCGAATTACAGCCATGTGTTCGGATCACATATTCTCCTGCCTCTAAAGCTTGAATCGTATCAAATTACTACATTGGTTTGAACGTAAATTGGGCCCCAAAAAATCGAGAACTCAAAAGTGAAAAATTATGAAAACGAAACAGTGGCGCACGGGAAAGTAGAATATTCACACACGAAATTAAAAAAAACTGGGCGTATAGGCACTTTCAGTTTTTAAAAAAATGCTCTATAAGTCTTCACATTATCCAAATGTGATATGCAAAATTGTCGACGGAAAATACATGTGCAGAAAGATTTAATTTCAAACAATACTATGCAAATCTTTACATTATCTACAATTGATTGTAAAACCTGCACATTCATTGACCTTGATATTAATTGATAGTTAAATAAATCACTTACCTACACTCTCATTTCCTTTCGACAATTTTGCACATCATCAAAAGTGGAAAATGTTAAGATTCATATTTTGCACATCATCAATTACGGATAATGTTAAGATTCATACAACTTTGTTTTGAATTGAAACTGTCTAAATCCACAAATGGATTCAATTTCGTGTGTTAATAAAATTTACATCATGCTCACCCTTGTGCCCTTTTTTGTGTAGTGGATGTTATTTAGAAATTTGTATTTTTTCATCATTTATTACTTTCCTTATATACATAATGTATAAGGAAAGTATTGTGACGGGGTCAAAAATTCGAATTCGAGTTTTCGACGGGAGAGCACGTTTCAAGCATCCCTGCTCACGAATCGAACATTTTTGAGGTGATGTCTGTGTATGTGTGTGTATGTGTGTGTGTGTGTGTATCAGTGAGCCTGTGGAGACGATAACTGACAAGCGAATATAGCGATTCGAATGAAATTTGGTACAAAAATCACAATCTTTGAATACTGGAAGCCTATTGTTGTAAAACACAATCGAATGCTCAGAACCCCCCTATATTTTCGAGTGAAATTTTGAAAAAATCATCCAAAAATCAAAACCTTTAATAAAGTTACGCAAATAGACATTTCTTATGTAATTTTTCCTTAAAAAAACGATTGACACAAACTTTAAAACGCTAGCATAAACCGTTCTCGAGATATTGCACATTTTTCAAATAAATTTATCAAATAAATCCCATAAATTAAAAAAAAATATTAACTGTTGAGAAACATGTTTCCTTTTCATATGTAATATCATGCGATAAATTGGGTGACATCATTCTCATGGATCTAACTCGTTCCATTCGCGAGAAAAGATACTTTGAGTAATGATTTTGTATTTGAACTCACATTAGTCATTTATCTGATGTAAGAATAACATTTCTCCGTCCATAGCACTTGGCGGGTATTTGGCGACAAATTTAGCGGAATGTCGCCAACTTAGCGACATTTTCAAATATTGGCAAATTAACGGAAATCTCGCCAAAAGGATAAATATGACGCTAAATCAATGAAAATGACGACTAATTGAAAAAAATTCTATATCTTGGAAAAAGTCAAGTATCTACTATAAGGAAAACATTTTTTTTAACTGTAAAAGTAGTAAATTTATTCATTATATAAGGAAAGTCATGCATTGCCCACATCACGTTTTTTATTAAATAAAATTACTGTTTAATCTGAACTTTAAATGCTATCATTCATAATCTTTAAATAATATTACACTTTAAACTCAACTGCTATCATTCACAATAGACTTTTAAAATTTAGTGCGGCTTTCTTGTGTAATCCACTTAGACTTTGCACGTCTTTATCTTTTCTGAAAAGGAGAGAAACGATCGAATTTACTATATTTTAGAAATATATTTCCAAGTTAAAAGTTTCCATTTACTGTTTGACGAGATGAACTAAAAAGATTTTCAGCTTTAACCTAAATCTATATGTAGACTAGAAATTTTAAAGTAAAATGCTCGGAAGTAAACATTGGAAGAAAATCCAATAATGGCCATGGCTTAAAGGAATGTCTAAAAAAATATTTATTTCCACTTTTAAATTCAAAACCGTGACATTTTCTGGAGCGTCTTAATACATTTAAATGCATAATTATAACAAGAATGATCAATCATGCTTAAAGCATTGGTTATGAATTTAATTTCATTTAAACATCTATGCGATACATTCAGCGGAGATATTTTTTTAAATATCGCAGAACTACAACAATTTATTTTACTTAAAAACTTAAAACCATGGAGGTGAAAGTACTTTCTAACGCTATGCTTAAAACTTCATCAAAAAATGCGATGCTATAAAATCGCCTGCTTCTGTATGTAATATCAGTGAATATTTTATTCACATCACCTATATACCAGACTTCACAGCTAAATAAATTTGCTTTAAAAAATTAAGCAATTCTTATACAACCCATCTTACAGCTTTATTTGTTTACATTTAAACTCAAAAGCATTTAAACTCAAAAATATTGTAATTGCGTTGGCGCAGAATATAGATGCACAGAAAATACGCAAAAATAAAACGATTTTAGGACTGACGCAACAATAAATATAAATCTAAAAGAACTTAAGAAATCACGATTTCTACACTGGGAAAAAAGATGGATGACATATTTTATTTTAAAGTGGGTCACGTGATCTCTTCATATAATATGGGTGTAATTATTATTTTAATTTTTATTTAAAAAACTACCGCACATATTTTGCTCAAATTATTTTTATATATTTTATAAGATAATTTGAATATTTCCTAAAAATTTTCAAAGCAATTTGGGAATTTTAACTTCGTTTAAAAAATGTTTGAAAAATCAGGTCCCATAGGGCTCAATATATTTCATTCTTTTCAACCCCGCCTCAATCCAAAACTAGTCGGGTGATATTATTAATTTACATTCCCATATTTCCCACAGACCGTCTCAACAACATATTGAAATTTCATTTTGATAAAACTCATTTTTATCAAACAACCGCACATATTTTGCTCAAATTATTTTTATATATTTTATAAGATAATTTGAATATTTCCTAAAAATTTTCAAAGCAATTTGGGAATTTTAACTTCGTTTAAAAAATGTTTGAAAAATCAGGTCCCATAGGGCTCAATATATTTCATTCTTTTCAACCCCGCCTCAATCCAAAACTAGTCGGGTGATATTATTAATTTACATTCCCATATTTCCCACAGACCGTCTCAACAACATATTGAAATTTCATTTTGATAAAACTCATTTTTAGGGCAGTTATCTTGTGAACGGACTGACAGAATGAACAAAGTTACAAACACTTTTCAACTATAAAGTAAAGTGTTAAAAACTACTATAAAGTAAAGTGTGGATTAAAATGGGTATTATAGAAACTTTATTGTTGTACAGTATAGCAAAAATTTTCAATCTTTATATCACACTGCAAAAATGTGTCGACAACAAAAGTGTAAACATGATATGTAATTGATATACTACCATCATCAAGTTATATTATTTATATACCATTACGATATACCATTATTGATATACTAAAAATTATATGATACATAAATATATATAATCTAATATGTATATATATAATAATAATAATAGTTTGAAAGTCCAATGATAGAAAAGTGAGACGCTGCAACTCGAAAAGCCTAACTTTATAACAAACCTAAAAAATAAAAGTATAAAACAGCAAATCTTCAATCAAATGGTAAAAAATTACAAATTTCGAGTCATCAAGTTAAGGATAATCAACAAATATCAATGGTATGGAATCGATAATAGAAAATGTGAAGCCAGAATATGTCCTCGCATGAGACATTTTTATTGCAATATTTATGGTGCCTAGAACGGCTAACAAAGATTTTAGTCTGGCTGGCGCCGGAGTTTACAACAGTGTGAACTTTTAGGTCAAATGCAATAAATGTGGGTGTTCCAGGCCACAGGGGCTAAGAGGAGCATTGATATGTGAAGTGATGCCATTGGGTTCAGAAGAACCAATGAGCGCCAAGGGGAAGAAGGGCGGAGCTACCTCCCCCCCCCCCCCCCCTCCCGCCGAAAGAACCACAAGTTTAGTTTCATACGAAATGTTGTTGCAGAAATAAGTCTGATACGAAATGTTGCAGCAGTTGGACGGATACGAAAGGAGTTGGGAGCAGATACTCATACGAAAGAGGTTGCAGTTGACTATAAGTACGAGATGCAAGCCACACACCAAAGAGTTATGGCCGTACGGTCAGCAATAAGACGGATGCAAGCCTCAGCGTGATGAGCCGAAGATTAAACTGTAAGGTATGTGCTCATTTCCCCAGGTCATAGACACTATCGAAATCTAATATTTCTGGTCACATATCTCCCATTATTAAAGTAATTAAATGATAGTTGATAGTTATGATAAATTGTTGTTAGTGATCAATTGATGTTGTAAATAAATTATTTTGTTAAAGTTAAATAGGCTGATCTTTTTATAATGATTAATGAATTCTTCTCAGGACTTACACATAAGTTAAATTAATTGGAGGGATTTTGCGGCACAACGACGAGTAATGTACGTTTAAATGTTAATTCCACTATATATGAATTTACGGCAATGTTTATGTGATTTAAACTAATGAATTTAATAATTAAAGTGACTTGTAATTTCGTATTGCCACAGAAAAATATATAAAATCCAAGCATTAATGCTATACACGTGGACAAGGGCTAGGTCTAAATAATGAAATTGATCACTTCGCCAAAACTCTTCATCGGGTCCAAGTATTTTGTGGAAGCAAACACAAAATTTGCATGTTTCTGAAGAAATAGATAGATTATATCTATAAACTATTTCTACTTGGACAACATACATAAAGAAGGAAAAATAAAGGAAACAAGAATACCTGGAAGAAACACTGCATATGTCCAAACCAGTTGAACCCTGTAATCCAGAATGAAGAGACCAGTGTTGCCATTCGCAAAGAAAAAAGAAATGATCAACCATTCTCAAAGGGAACAAATGATCTACTGTTGCTATTCGTAAGAAATAAATAACAGTCATGCGAAAAGACAAGAAAAAGTAATTATCTACAATAAGAGCTACAAAACAGTGGGGCTTATAATAGTAAGGCTTATGTTTAAGTGGATGTAAAAATAAAATTATTATTAATACAAGAAAATGGTGATGTCTGCCTAATATAAGATACTGTGAATATAATTCATGAAAATCCAGCTAATCTAAACTTTTTAACTATACCATTTACTAAATAAGAGGGATATTTATATAAATTGCTGGTAATTTTTAGATTATTTGTATGCATGGAATGAAATTTTTTACTAGATAATCTATACATTCTAAAAAGCTGATTAAGTATAATATTTCTAAACAATTGAATTGAGTTGCAGGAATTAAATGGTAAGATTTTATTAATGTTAAAATTAAAATAGTATTTTTTATCATATAAATTAGTATCAATACTATTAGAAGGTTCAATCAAAAGATTTAAATCCAAAAAATTAATATTATTACTAATAGTAGCTTCATTAGGAATTAATTCCAAATTGTCTGGATAGAAATCTATATCTATGAAATAATTTTCAGTAAATACTAAGCAAATCAGATCATCAACATATCTGTAAAATGTATAATCTATTAGAGTAAAAGGATGTTCATAATGATAAAGTTATAAATTAGCTAACATACTGCTACTGCAGCCACCCTGTGAAACTCCTTAGGCTTGTAAGTATAATTTAGTTCCTTGAAAAATATAATTATTGAAAATAACAAAATGAAGAAGTTTGGGAAAATTTATAAACTTTGTTTCAGTTGATATATTAGTAATATAAGCATTATATGGAGCTAAAATTACATCATATAGATCTGACATCTTAATATTATTAAAAAGATCTTCAAAATCAAAAGTTTGAAATCCTATTAGTTTTCTAAGTTTTATATATATATATATATATATATACAGGTTAGTTTTATATATATATATACAGTTTATATATATATATATATATATATATATATATATATATATATATATATATACAGGGTGTTACCTTGAAGTGGCGATAAACTCAGAGGGGTGATATTAGACATCAAGAGAGAGAGAGGAACAAAAATTGTCATAGAACATGGTGTCGCAAATCACGTTTAGTCGGTGAACATCACAAAAATACTTATGAAGGGTGTGATATCGAATTGGACAAAAAGGTCAATAAGTAGAAAAAAACATTTATTTAACAACATGATTACAACACAGCTTGTACTGTGCAAAATAAAGTGCAATAATAAGTGCAAAATAAGTTCAAAAAGTAAAATAAATAAGTACAAAAACCATTTACTTGACAGCAGGATTACAATACAGCCTGTGCAGCACAGTTCAATGCCAGAAAGGAGAGGAAGAGAAATTATTACAGAAGTCGTTCGAAGTTGCGACCGCGAAGGTCATTGCATAGCCGACAGCGATGGAGTTACGATTGTCGGACGCGATCAAAGATACCGGATGTGCTGACGATGTCTGCCGCAACAACGACGATCCGTGCTATGAGATCCTCCAGTGTCTGCACAGGCGTCTGATACACGAGTGCTTTAAGGCGTCCCCAAAAGAAGAAGTCCAAGAGATTATGGTCTGGGGAGTGTAGAGGCCAAACAACAGGTCCGGCCCGTCCAATCCACCTCCCGGAGTATGTATCATGGAGGTCGTTACGTGCCGTAATGGAAAAA
The DNA here is from genome assembly GCA_951213105.1 of Amaurobius ferox. Taxonomy (NCBI): domain Eukaryota; kingdom Metazoa; phylum Arthropoda; class Arachnida; order Araneae; family Amaurobiidae; genus Amaurobius; species Amaurobius ferox. The sequence goes on from OX578140.1 coordinate 108,790,255, forward strand.
TATGTTGGTGCACCACCATCCATGAACCACATGCTCTGCCACATTGTGGCCCGTACACCCTGCAGCAAAACCAGGAGGACGTGCTTCAAGAAAACAAGGTACGTTGCGCCATTGAGGCGTTTGAGCAGAAGGTGCGGTCCAAACAAATTATCTCCGAGGATCCCTGCCCAGATGCTAACACTGAAATTGTGTTGAACTTTCGAGGGAACTGTGGTGTGGGGATTTTCGGACGACCACATGTGTGCATTGTGCGTCTTTCCGTGTTCTCTCGACGTCTATTTCTGCGATTTTCACCCACTAAGCGTGGTGTGCGTGTATCATGTTCTATGGCAATTTTTTTTCCTCTTGATGTCTAATATCACCCCTCTGAGTTTGTGGCCACTTCAAGGCAATACCCTGTATACATACATATATATATACATACATAAATATATACATACATAAATATATATATATATATATATATATATATATATATTCTTTTATGATGTACAAGAAAAAAAATATCTGGGTTTTAAAGCTGTTTAATATCTTTGAATCGCATTAATGAATTATAAATAAAATGAAAGAGTAACACTTACAGATTTTTCCTACAAGTGTTCAATGTAAATTCCTTTAGTAACGCGTCACACATACAACCGATAGGCGAGTTCTCTTCCCAAACCTTAATCAGCATGTCTGAAGTAATGAAAGCAATAGCTGTTTCAATCCTGTGCCTCAAATTGGATAGGTCAGTAGGTAGCGGCGGCACATACACACTATCCTGTATAATACCCCACAGATAAAAATCACATAGGCCAGATCGTGTGACTTTAGAAGGCACCTCAAGTAAGCCCTGTCATCCGGTCCATATAACGTCCAATCCAGCTGTTGGAAACAAGACCATTCAACCAATACCGTACAGTGTTATGCAAGTGAGGAGGTGCACCATCTTGTTGCCAAAGAAAATTGTATGGTCCAGCTTGAAGTTGGGGAAAGAGCCACAATTGCAGCTGACGACAATGTTGACGAATTTCGTTCGCCTTGTAAGAATCCGTGGGGATTTCTATATATCTGTATAATTAAAAATAATTAGCATCAAGCGCCAGATGATGTCTAGTCACAATAGCACTTTTACAAAATCATTATACTACTTGAAAACCAAACCTTGCTGAGATAAAAATTCATTTTCATTAGTGATTAAAGTCATCTGAAACAATTTTCGAAAGAAATAAAGTACTTAAAATTCTTTTAATGATACTTAAATATCTTGAAACCACAAGAGATAATTTTCAAGTCATGGCGACTATAAAAGAAAATGCAGCTAATCAAATCCATACAGAAGATTACATTCTTAAATCTGCTCCTGAAAATTAGCTTTTATTAATCGCAGTCTACATACAATTAAACGAGATAGAAAACTTTAATGAATAAAATAGTTCTCAATGGCCTTTAAAGTGGAATAAGCAAGTTAAAATTGCTTTTAAGCCTGAGGATTCACATCATTTAATTGTTTTTAATTCTCATTTAAGTATCGAATTTATTATATTAACCAAACTCTTAAAATATAATCATTCATATTTTGAAATGTGTGTAATTAAGTATTGTTAAAAATGCATTTTTACAGTAATATAAAGTAAAGCATTGTTTATGTGCAATGGAAAGGGAGCACTAGAAAAACGCACAGCCTCAAATGAAGTACAATCAAAGTCCCTGGGTTTAAATCCCAATGCCGCTGTATTTGTGTTTTATTTCTTTTTTTTGTTTTGTTTTTCTCGCAACTTCGAAAATATTCTAGAACTTCTAAAAACTTCTTAACACAGCTTATCCCCTATATAAATATGTATACATGTTCAAATTGATGCAATTTTAGTTCGTTTGTGCTCTAATACTTTGCTCAAATTGCACTAATTATGTATACAATCAAGTTCTGGAAAAAACCCTTTATTATTTCTGCACTGTGTGAAAATGTCATTAGTTAATACCTCATGTATAAAAGATGTCATTAATTAAATGATATACAAAATTATTTGATTGATTGCATTTCAAGCAAACTCTCTGTGACAAAAATATATCAAGGATACTTTGTAGATAAAATAAAACATTTACATTTTCAGTTATATAATTTAACAAAACAAACCAGTCATGCGTAAAGCATTGATTATGAAACACTTTACAACTGAAATGTAATTTTATTTAAACATCCAAAATGCGATACATTCAGCGGTGATATTTTTTTAATTATCACAAAACTACAATAATTTATTTTACATGAAAGCTTAAAACTTCATCGAAAAAATAAGAACTTTATTCAAATGACGTCATCGAAATATAAATCGTCTGGCTCTCTACGTACAAGCAGTGGATATTTCATTCATACACTTTTATTCCAGACTGCAGAGTTAAATAACTTTACTTGAAACAAATTCAGTAATTCTTATACAACTAATCTTACAATCGTTTGTTTACATTCCGCATCCATTAAAATTAGGCTTCGTTGTGAAAATAATCAAAGTTTGATAATCATTTAAACTTAAAAATTTCGTAATTGTGTGGGCGCAGAATATAGATGCAGGAAAAATATATAAAATAAAGTCGTTTTAGGACGGATGCAAAACTAAATATAAATTTAAAAGAATAAAAGTCACGATTTTGACTCAGGGGGAAAAATGGATGCCATATTTTATTTTAAAGTATGTCACGTGATATCTATATTATATGGGTATAATTAATATTTTAATTTTTATTTGAAAAACTACCGAACATATTTTGCTGAATTTCTCTTATATATTTCATGGATTAATCTGAATATTTCTTAAAATTTTCGAAACAATTTGAGAATTTTAACTTTGCTTAAAAAATGTTTGGACTATTAAGTCCCAAAGGGTAAATGCATTTCATTTTTTCAACCCGGGTTCAATCCAAAATTAATTGGGTGATATTATTCATTTATATTCCTGTTTATCCCACAGGCCGTCTCAACAACAAACTAAAATTTCATTTTGATAAAGTCATTTTTACCGCAGTTAGAGTGCGAACGGGCAGACAGACAGAATGAACAAAGTCATAAACCCTTTTCAAATATGCAGTAAAGTATTAAAAATGTCCATGTTGCAAATCTCAATAATAGTGTGCTTCATAAAAATCTATATTACTGGTTGTAGTAAATATATATATATATATATATATATATATATATATATATATATATATATATATATGTATATATATCTATCTATCTATATATATATATATATATATAATATATATATATATAATATATATATATATATATATATATATATATATATATATATAAGTAATGTTGGCTTTTATATATTCCATAAAAAGTCAGTATGAGGGACGAAATTCGAGCTTTGAAATTTATTATACGACAATACAGAAACTCTTAAAGACTCCTTATCTCCTTAAACAAAGTCCATTGTAGTATTAAGTATTTTTATTGACTTATAAGTGTACATAGTTGGAAAATATATTTTTAAGTAAGATATTAAGATTGCTGCCTCTTTAAATATCTTTACACAATCTCAAACACATTCTTAAATGTTTAAATAATTATTTCTACTTTCATAAATACAAAAACTAAGACGTTAAAATAAAAGCTGTTCTTCTTTAACTTCTAGCAAAATGCATGGGTTTTAAATAGGAATATTTAACAACATATATTTTCCACCTAAGTGATATTTTATTAAATAATTTTGCACTTTAAACAACTTGAAATGCTATCCTTCACGATAGATGTAGATACATTTTGCAATGTTTAAAATGTAATCAGTTTGTCTTGTGTGATTCGCTTAGGCTTACATCCTAATCCTCTTATGAAGAAAAAGAAAGATATCATATTTATTTCCTTTAACTATGTTATGCAATATGATAAAAGTTTCTAATCGCTGTATTACAAGTTAGACCAAAAATATTAGCTCCATTTCGCCAGCCCCCCCACCTCGGAATTTCAAAATTTCAATGATGCCATTCGTTTGTACTACGTTTGTACCGGATTGTACCGTCAAAATTTTCGTTTGTACCACTTCCGGAACGGGGTTATTCCCATTTCAAAGTGGGGGGGCTGGCGAAACGGCAGCCCCCCCACCTCGGAATTTCAAAATTTCAATGATGCCATTCGTTTGTACTACGTTTGTACCGGATTGTACCGTCAAAATTTTCGTTTGTACCACTTCCGGAACGGGGTTATTCTCATTTTAAAGTGGGGGGGCTGGCGAAACGGCAGCCCCCCCACCTCGGAATTTCAAAATTTCGTCGATGCCATTCGTTTGTACTACGTTTGTACCGGTTTGTACCGTAAAAATTTTCGTTTGTACCACTTCCGGTACGGCGTAATTTTAATTTTAAAATGGGTGACCTTGATCTCCGACAAACCCAACCTCGAAATTTCAAAATTTCGTCGATGCCATTCGTTTGTATTACGTTTGTACCGGTTTGTACCGTAAAAATTTTCGTTTGTACCACTTCCGGTACGGCGTAATTTTAATTTAAAAGTGGGTGACCTTGAGCTCCGGCAACCCCCCCACGTCGGAATTTCAAAATTTCGTCGATGCCATTCGTTTGTACTACGTTTGTACTGGTTTGTACCGTAAAAATTTTCGTTTGTACCACTTCCGGTACGGCATAATTTTCATTTAAATGTGGGTGACCTTGAGCTCCGGCAACCCCCCACTTCGAAATTTCAAAATTTCGTCGATGCCATTCGTTTGTATTACGTTTGTACCGGTTTGTACCGTAAAAATTTTCGTTTGTACCACTTCCGGTACGGCGTAATTTTTATTTAAAAGTGAGTGACCTTCAGCTCCAGCAACCCCCCACCTCGAAATTTCAAAATTTCGTCGATGCCGTTCGTTTGTACTACGTTTGTACCGGTTTGTACCGAAAAAATTTTCGTTTGTACCACTTCCGGTACGGCGTAATTTTTATTTAAAAATCGGTCACCTTGAGCTTCGGCAACCCCCCCACCTCGAAATTTCAAAATTTCGTCGATGCCATTCGTTTGTATTACGTTTGTACCGGTTTGTACCGTAAAAATTTTCGTTTGTACCACTTCCGGTACGGCGTAATTTTAATTTAAAAGTGGGTGACCTTGAGCTCCGGAAACCCCCCCACGTCGGAATTTCAAAATTTCGTCGATGCCATTCGTTTGTACTACGTTTGTACCGGATTGTACCGTAAAAATTTTCGTTTGTACCACTTCCGGTACGGCGTAATTTTTATTTAAAAGTGGGTGACCTTGAGATCCGCCAACCCCCCAACTCGAAATTTCAAAATTTCGTCGATGCTATTCGTTAGTACTACGTTTGTACCGGTTTGTACCGTAAAAATTTTCGTTTGTACCACTTCCGGTACGGCGTAATTTTCATTTAAATGTGGGTGACCTTGAGCTCCGGCAACCCCCCACTTCGAAATTTTAAAATTTCGTCGATGCCATTCGTTTGTATTATGTTTGTACCGGTTTGTACCGAAAAAATTTTCGTTTGTACCACTTCCGGTACGGCGTAATTTTTATTTAAAAGTGGGTCACCTTGAGTTTCGGCAAGTCCCCACCTCGAAATTTCAGAATTTAATTGATGATTCCATTCGTTTGTGGGACATTTGTACCGGATTGTACCAAAAAATGTTCGTTTGTACCACTTCCGGTACGGCGTTATTCTCATTTCAAAGTGAGAGGAGAGAAACATCAGCCCCCTCCTAAGAATTTGAAAATTTCGTCAATGCCATTCGTTTGTACTACGTTTGTACCAGTTTGTACCGTAAAAATTTTCGTTTGTACCACTTCCGGTACGGCGTAATTTTTATTTAAAAATCGGTCACCTTGAGATTCGGCAACCCCCCACCTCGAAATTTCAAAATTTCGTCGATGCCATTCGTTTGTACTACATTTGTACTGGTTTGTACCGTAAAAATTTTCGTTTGTACCACTTCCGGTACGGCGTAATTTTTATTTAAAAGTGGATGACCTTGAGCTCCGGTAACTTCCCACCTCGAAATTTCAAAATTTCGTCGATGCCATTCGTTTATATTACGTTTGTACCGGTTTGTACCGTAAAAATTTTCGTTTGTACCACTTCCGGTACGGCGTAATTTTTATTTAAAAGTGGGTGACCTTCAGCTCCAGCAACACCCCACCTCGAAATTTCAAAATTTCGTCGATGCCGTTCGTTTGTACTACGTTTGTACCGGTTTGTACCGTAAAAATTTTCGTATGTACCACTTCCGGTACGGCGTAATTTTTTATTAAATGTCGGTCACCTTGAGCTTCGGCAATCCCCCACCTCGAAATTTCAGAATTTCGTTAATGCCATTCGTTTGTACTACGTTTGTACCGTAAAAATTTTCGTTTGTACCACTTCCGGTACGGCGTAATTTTTATTTAAAAGTCGGTTACCTTGAGCTTCGGCAAGCCCCCCACCTCGAAATTTCAGAATTTAGTTCATGATTGCATTCGTTTGTAGGACGTTTGTACCGGATTGTATCGTGAAAATTTTCGTTTGTACCATTTCCGGTACGGCGTAATTTTTATTTAAAAGTCTGTGACCTTGAGCATCGGCAACCCCCACCTCGAAATTTCAAAATTTCGTTGATTCCATTCGTTTGTACTATGTTTGTACTGGATTGTACCGTGAAAGTTTTCGTTTGTATCAATTCCGGTACGGCGTAATTTTTATTTAAAAGTGAGTGGCCTTGAGCATCGGTAATCCTCCCACCTCGGAATTTCAAAATTTCGTCGATGCCATGCGTTTGGACTACGTTTGAACCGGATAATTACCGGATATTATACCATAAAAATTTTCGTTTGTACCAATTCTTAAGCTTACATGCCGTACATCTAAGCTTACATGCTGTACATCTTAAGCTTACATGATATATCTTCTTAATGTTACAGTTTAATTTTCCATCATAGTCTTTTCTGTAAGGCAAAATGTCATTAGGTGATTATTAATGCCAATAAGATCTTGTACTTTGTAATTCAAATTCACCTGGATTCAAAATTATGCAAATCAATTAATCTGTCATTAAGAAATATCATATTGTTTTTATTAATCATACCATGTTTCTAGTGATATTCATATATCATATATTTATTTGTACAATTACATCTATATAATAAAAGGCAATGTCTGTGTGTGTGTCTGTCTGTCTGTCTTATACACTATACGTTCAGCGACCGCGCGTCGGAGAGCTACGAAATTTTGCAATCGCAGACCCGGGGGGGTGGGAAGGGGACACGTGAAAACCGATTTTTAAAATTTTAATTATTTTTTTTGTTATTTAATGTTTTATGCGATTTCGACCGTTTTTTGCCATTTTTGCCCTTTTTTTTCCACGATCCGGACATCGTAGGAAAAAACAAATCACACCATCGGAAAGAGCAGAGAATTTCGAGTAAAAATATATCAATTTCAAATCTCAGAGATAAATTCTAATATTTTTTTATGATTTTAAAAGCAAAAGTCACTTTTGACTCAAAAAAACGATTTTTGGTTTTTAAATTCTCGCATAGTAAAAAGTACTCATAATTTCGACTAATAATTTACATTTTTAGAAAGGTCAAACATCTGGCATTCTTACAAGTCCAATCTGGTCAGGAAATATTCCGTATTGCCCACAGGATCGGGATTTTAAAAGTTTCCGAATTTCAATTTCTCGCCGTTCCGCTCGGCGTGCCGTTTCGTTTCTCCCCCGCTGAAGTAGGGAAGGTGGTGGGTGGGGACGTCAAGGTGGAGGTGACGTCACGGTTCTGAATTTAAATGAAATAAGAGCTTAACATATGCACTGTAGAAATTATTATATTTATATTTTAAATGATGGAACGATATGGATTTTTTAAATGGATATTTTAATTTTATGGATATTTTAAATGATGGAACGATGGATATTTTAATTTCATGGATATTTTAAATGATGGAACGATGGATATTTAAATTTTATGGATATTTTAAATGATGGAATGAGGATGATGGAATTAAGAGCTTAGAGAGCATATGGTCATTTTAAATTGTAAATTAGCGCGCGGGAAGTTAGCGGTAGGCCCGGGTACGATTCCCGCCACTGCCAAAACTGCCGAAGTGTTCACGCGGAATACGATCACGTTAAACATGTGGGCCCGTAAGTCCTTCCGAGAGGTTGGTGGTAGGGGAAGGAGGGTACGGTCCCTGTGGATGCCTCCTTCACAGGGTTCCCGTCTAAATTGGGTGAATATAAAGAAAGTTGCGGAGGGCGAGGCAGCCCAGTGGTTAGCGCTCAGGAATTGCACTCGGTAGGCCCGGGTTCGATTCCCGCCACTTCCAAAACTGCCGCCGTGTTCACGCGGAGTACGATCACGATAAACATGTGGGTCCGGAAGTCCTTCCGAGAGGTTGGTGGTAGGGGAAGGAGGGTACGGTCCCTGTGGATGCCTCCCTCACAGGGTTCCCGTCTAAATTGGGTGAATATAAAGAAAGTTGCGGAGGGCGAGGCAGCCCAGTGGTTAGCGCTCAGGAATTGCACTCGGTAGGCCCGGGTTCGATTCCCGCCACTTCCAAAACTGCCGCCGTGTTCACGCGGAGTACGATCACGATAAACATGTGGGTCCGGAAGTCCTTCCGAGAGGTTGGTGGTAGGGGAAGGAGGGTACGGTCCCTGTGGATGCCTCCCTCACAGGGTTCCCGTCTAAATTGGGTGAATATAAAGAAAGTTGCGGAGGGCGAGGCAGCCCAGTGGTTAGCGCTCAGGAATTGCACTCGGTAGGCCCGGGTTCGATTCCCGCCACTTCCAAAACTGCCGCCGTGTTCACGCGGAGTACGATCACGATAAACATGTGGGTCCGGAAGTCCTTCCGAGAGGTTGGTGGTAGGGGAAGGAGGGTACGGTCCCTGTGGATGCCTCTCCCACTGGGTTCCGTTCTAAATTGGGTAAATAAAAAGAATGTTATGGAGATAGTCGCTGGGGGCGAAGAATCCCAGTGGTTAGCGCGCGGGAATTGCACTCAGTAGGCCCGGGTTCGATTCCCAAAATTGCCGCCGTGTTTACGCGGAGTACGAGCACGTTAAACATGTGGGTCCGTGAGTCCTTCCGAGAAGTTGGTGGTAGGGGAAGGAGGGTACGGTCTAAATTGGATGAATAAAAAGAAAGTTATGGAGATTGTCGCGTAGGGCAAAGTAGCCCAATGGTTAGCGCGCGGAAATTGCACTCGGTAAGCCCGGGTTCGATTCCCAAAATTGCCGCCGTGTTTACGCGGAGTACGATCACGTTAAACATGTGGGTCTGTAAGTCCTTCCGAGAGGTTGGTGGTAGGGGAAGAAGGGTACGGTCCCTGTGGATGCTTCTCCCACTTGGTTCCGGTCTAAATTGGGTGAATAAAAAGAAAGTTATGAAGAATATCGCGGAGGGTGAAGTACCCCAGTGGTTAGTGCGCGGGATTTGCACTTGGTAGGCCCGCGTTCGATTCCCAAAATTGCCGAATAAAAATAAAGTTATGGAGATTGTCGCGGATGGCACGGTAGCCCAGTGGTTAGCGCGCGGGAATTTCACTCGGTAGGCCCGGGTTCGATTCCCGCCATTGCCAAAACTGCAGCCGTGTTCACGCGGAGTACGATCACGTTAAACGTGTGGGACTGCAAGTCCTTCCGAGAGGTTTGTGGTAGGGGAAGGAGGGTACGGTCTCTTTGGATGCCTCCCCCATTGGGTTCCGGTCTAAATTGTGTGGCACTTCCTGGCCTTCCAAGCAGTTACCTTACACCTTTCTGGTAGGTCGCGCCAACGAGTTTGCCACGGTCAGAATTTTCAAGGGTAGCGAACAGGCTGGTCGCCAAAGGCGGGTAGTAGGTAATAAAATTATTTTTATAGCTTTATAGAAAATATGCAAGACATTAAATTTGAGAAGGGGGACTATTTACTAATGGAATATTATAATTTTTGAAACTAGTTGTGTACATGGACACCACCACGTTCCAGTATAAAACTGACATTTCTGTGACAAACATTGGTGTTCAACAAGATAACTTCTTATTGTTTTATGTTTTGAACTCTTTTAATTGCTTTTAATTATTAATCTTAGTTTGTTATGAGTATTAATTAGTAATTTGGTCTATTTTTTCATTATTTCTGCATTTAAAATTAATCAGCAGTTTAGATTTTGAGGGAAATCCTTACGTTTCTGACAAGTGTTTTTAATTTAAAGGAATTCAAGGAAATATATTTCTATTAGGTATGAGATAAGTATGGTCATCCTGCTAGAGGAGTGTTGCCTTTTGCGGCAAATTTCAAAAGGAATCTATTAGAAACTAAATTTTCTAATACATACTTTTGTCGCCTACTATTTATATCGATCTTTAGTTTCGAAGACATTTCGAGTGAAAGTATAGAGAATTAAAGAAATACTTGCTTGTACAGGTACTTTAATTTTAAAAAAAAAGTTCAAAATATTACGTTAGTATATTACTAATGCTACATTGTACAACTTTATGCTGATAGAAGTTATAATATTATTATTTTATATTTTTTGTATACAATGAGATAATTCTTCAATAGCATGCAATCTAATTACTCAATGTTACATTTTCTGAAATTTCACAAGTACTAAATTGATACTCATTCGAGGATATGGGATTAGTCCACTGAAAGGTTGCGACGTCAGAGTGGCGGCCTTCCTTCTTTCTTGGCGGATTTTCTGTAAGCAGTAATTGCAATTCATATTTAAACTTTTTTCGGTGATACCCTGCTGTGCAATTGCTAATTGGCCTAATAATAAGAAAATTTGCAATGTTTGGTTTCATAGAATTGTCTAGCAAGCTGCTTGTGCAAATTAATTATCAGCTGGCTCAGAATGGATTAAAAAATCTGATGTGGGCAGAACATGACTTTTCCTACATAATGCAATGATTCTACTTCTTTCACGGCGAAACAATGGTGTACAAGGTCCACAGAACAATGTTTTTGGCATTAAAATAATACGACGTCAATTGAAATTAGGTGCTTTGGGCAAATTACTAGTCCAAACGAATGACCTTCTCATATTCACGTTTACTTAATTACAATATCATGAAATGACATCAACATTTGTTTAATATCAATTACATGAAATAAATTACTATTGGCGAATTCATAGGCGTCAAATTACTATCACTGTCAAAATGTATTTTTTCCAGTGAATGGAATGATCTAGATTTATATGAATAATGTTGCATAATATTGTATGTGGAAGGTGTTACTACACTGTTACTAAGTGTTATATGTGGCGATACTTTCTTCCCTTTTTTTAACACTTTACAACTAAGTTGAAAAGTGTTTATGACTTTGTTCATTCTGTCTGTCTGTCTGTCTGTCTGTCTGTCCGTTAGCACGATAACTGCCGTAAAAATGACTTTATCAAAATGAAATTTTAGTATGTTGTTCAGACGGTCTGTAGGCCCTATGGGAATATAAATAAATAATATCACCCAATTAGTTTTTTATTGAACCCGGGTTGAAAAAATGAAATACATTGAACCCTATGGGACCTAATTTTTCAAACATTTTTTAAGTAAATTTAAAATTCACGAATTGCTTCGAAATTTTTAGGAAATATTCACATTATCCCATAGAATATATAAAAAAAATTCAGTAAAATATGTTAAGTAGTTTTTTAATTAAAAATTATTTAATATAGGGAAAAAAACAAATTCAATTAAATTCTGACTTTGGGATATCTTCCAGAAAGAAAAGAGAGATATATTATATAATAAATATCTTTCCATTTGTTTAAACGTAGTGCATATGGGAGAGGCTTCACATTTTAAAATAAATTTTGTAGATAACAATTTTTCATTTTTTTTAAATTTTATATAACTCTTCATGATATACTTATTGGATGGCATTTTTAATGCACTTTCATACGTCCTAGAGAGTTAAAATTTGGTACACAGCTTAAATTTGTTGAACATTTTATTCGACAAAAATTTAATGGATCTTTAAATATAGATCATACATTTTTTTCGAAATGGCCTGAAAATAATCCCCGTTCACTTCTATAAATCATTGTTGTAAAATTGTTAAAAATTCTGATGTGGACAGCCCATGTCTTTCCCTGCAGACTCATATTCGTTCTCTTTATTTATTCAATAATAATTTGAGTTTATCTGCATAAAATAACAACCATAAGTATTTTAAATGACATTGAATTTACACGTTAAACTTAAATTTGGTTCTCATTTGATAGCTGGACTTATTGTCAAAGGTGGCGTAGCGAAAACGCGAAAAAACTAGAATATCTCAGGAACGGCTAGTCCTAGAGTAATGGGGTTAGTCTTATTCTTTTTGTTGTCAAAAATCACGTATAAAATAGGAATTTAATTGATATAATTGAACACACGTAGTCTTATATTTTTATATATAACGATTTTTGCGGGCCATTTCGCAAAATTAGCCAGTTCCTTTTTCCCGAATCGTAGTAGAATAATCTACAAATGATTTATATACAAAATTTTGTTAAATTTGGTATATAAATCACTTGTAGGTTATTGAAATATTATGCACCAAATTTTGTTAAATTTTTTCCATTAGTTTTTAGCTAGAGTGGATAAAGGCAATTTCTGCGGCCATTTCGCAAAGAAGGCAGATTCTTTTATTACGAATCGTACTATAATCTAATGAACATCAGGATTTCCCACAAAAAACATACCTACCAAATTGTATGAAAATCGGTCTATTAGTTTTTCAATTAGAGTGGATGTAATATCCACACAGACACACAGAAACATACACAGATACAACCTTACACACACAGACGTCTTCCTAAAAATAGTTTTTTCGTGTTCTAGAAGTCCCAAAACGTGTAGATCCTTTGAAAATTCGAGTTCCGATCTTCGGCACGATTCCAATACTTTGAGTACATACACATACACACATATATTATCTGTGTATTATCTGTGTACCTAAATTCCGTGCCTATGCAATTACAATAGTTGTGATTTTAAATGATCCCTAAAATTTTATTATTTCTTCAACGAAGCCTAATTTTAACATATGCAGAATGCAAATATCTCAAGCGATTGTAAGATGAATTACATAAGAATTGCTGAATTTTTTTCACACAAAATTATTTAGCTCTGGAGTCTGGAATACAAGTTATATGAATGAAATATTCATTGATTTTGCATAAAGAATCAGATGATTTATATTTCGATACAGTTTTAAATATTTAAGTGTAATAAATTACTGTAGTACTGTGTAATGTACTGTATAATGTAAAGGATATCACCACTGAATGTATCACATTTTAGAGATTTTTAAATGAAATTGCATTTCAGTTGGAAAGTGTTTCATAATCAATGCTTATGCATGATTGATCTTTCTTGTATTATTATGTATTTAGAGTATATGGCAATATTGTTCAGAAGAACTTTATAGGACTTTTATGTCATAAATTATAGTATATTATTTATTCCCATTATTATTTTTGTTGTATAATTTTGTTATATAATGTACATTTTGAAATTCTTCCTTATTAACACTTTATAGCATAGTTGAAAAGTGTTTATGACTTTGTTCCTTCTGTCTGTTCGTTCGCACGATAACTGCAGTAAAAATGACTTTATCAAAATGAAATTTTAGTATGTTGTTCAGACGGTCTGTGGGACCTATGGGAATATAAATGAATAATATCACCCAATTAGTTTTGCATTGAACCCGGGTTGAAAAAATGAAATACATTAAAAATGAAATACATAAAAGTATAATAAATTACTGTAGTACTGTGATAATGTAAAAGATATCACCACTAAATGTATCACATTTCAGAAATTTTTAAATGAAATTACATTTCAGTTGGAAAGTGTTTCATAATCAATGCTTATGCATGATTGATCTTTCTTGTTTAATTTAACATTATGTTTTGAATAAATTTACATGAAAAATGTGCAATATCTCGAAATGTCGTATGTGGTATGTCAATCGTTTTCTAAGTGGATATTATTTATGAAATAATTAAACATTTAACAGCATTCAGATTCTTAATTTGCTTTAATAATTTTTTCAAAAATTTATTCGAAACTTGTGTAGTATCTCGAGAATGGTTCATTCTAACATTCTAAAGTTTCTATCATTTGTCTATCAATTACGTCTGAAATGATTTTTTTTTTTTATCATTATTGAAAGTTCTGGTTAATGATTTTTTCAAGCTTTCGTTCAAAATATGGGGGAGGCGGGGGGGTCTTCCAAACTTTCGATTACATTTAAAATCAATTGGAATCCAGTATACACTGAGGTCAATAATCGTACCAAATTATATTCAAAACTCTTCATTCGCGTGTGAGATAACACCTCCGCCGACTCACAGGCACACACATACACTATGTACTGTCCCGATCATGAAGCCTTCAGTGGAAGCACTTTTGAGAACCAGAAGTGAAACACCGTACAGGCAGCCATCCCTATGATGTGGGTCTAGGGATGCCATTTCAGGACTGTCGAGCTATGGTTGCCAGATTTGGTGTTTTATTGGCGACATTTCGAATGTTCGAGAACCTTCTTAAAATGACGAGTATTCTACGAGATATGAGCCCCTTCTGGCAGTTTCTACTGAGAATATATAAAAAGAGTCATCGCTCAATTGGAGAGCAGTTGACGTGATACGAGCTACATTGAAATTATGAGATAAGTCATTGTTTTCAGGATAGCATCCGCTGTTTTGTGAAATTAACTGAGTATTTAATTGCTATTTTACTGTACCTAGCAGTTGTTTAGTAATCTTGTGAGATAGTTATCGAACCATTTGCTGTATCTTATTCCTGTTTATGTTGTGCTTATAAACGTGTTAGTTATCCAGAAATTTGGATTCTTTCTTGTATCCTGGACGCACACCCACGATTCCAGAGAATACGTCGTAACAGTATATTAGCGTGTATTCACACGTGCTAACACATACAGAAATGACTTCATAAACGTTCGGTTCTTGTTCTAGGATGCTTGAAACGTGTTCTTCCGTTGAAAACTTGCCCCAGTTAAATAAGTTCCCTATACTCTATAGGGAAACTAATATGCAGGACAGTAAAAGCAGTACTTCTGCAAAATAATTTCGCTAATTTTTATATAAATAAAATTAAATGAATGCAATTAAAATGATTTGCAACCAAATTCTCACATCCATGATAGCTAATTCCTACTTTACTTTTAAAACTATATTATACTCAATTGTGTTGGGTACATAACATTTTTTAATTAATCAATATTTTAAATACTTTATTTCCTGAAACCTATTTTAAATACTCACAAGTACCGAAATATATCTTCAAATTTTTCAATGTACATGTGCTACATATTCGTATTAGTATGTATAAGTGCTACTTTGTATAAGTGCAAATTGAGCTAAATATTTATATAAATGTCAATTGAGTTAAATATTTGTGAAAATGTAAATTAAACTAAATATTTATATAAATGTAAATTGAGTTGAATATTTGTATAAATATATGTTAAGCAAAAAAAAAAATATATATATATATATATATATATATATATATATATATATATATATTAATGGCCAGGCACTTGACTTTCGTCATTCGCCTTTCGTCAGCGGCCAGAACGTGAACCATTTAGCCGTCCTAAGACGTTGCCCCAGGCGCACCAGAGGGGGGGCGGAACACACTACGCCCGCAACACAAACATCCATGTTTTACGTGGGACTCGAACCCACAACGCGGCGGTCGAGCGATTGCTGTGGAAACACTCGCCTTGACCACTCGACCACTGCGTCGGCTTAAGCAAAATATTTGAATAATGTACTGAATAAATGTGCTGATTTGTAAAAATATATTTATTTGTATTTGTATGTTTTAATACATATATAAATTTTATTGTCATAAAAGCATGTTCTTTAATTATTTGATGCATATTGGAAATTCGGAACTGAGAAGGGGCGAAATGGAGTCTCCCACTTTGAAATGGGAACAACTATATATAGGAAACGGTATAAATGAAAATTTTAGCGGTACATTCCATGCAAATGAAGTACATGCGAACGACGTCACTGAAATATGAAAATTCCGAGGTCAAAGCTGCCATTTTTCCAGCCTCCACTTTGAAATGAATATTACGCCGTACCGGAAGTAGTACACACGAAAATTTTTGCGGTACAATCCGGTACAAACGTAGTACAAACCAATGGCATCGACGAAATTTTAAAATTACGAGGTGGGGGGTTGCCGATGCTCAAGGACACCCACATTTATATAAAAATTACGCTGTACCGGAAGTGGTACAAATGAAAATTTTTACGGTACCATTTGGTACAAACGTAGTACAAACCAATGGCATCGACGAAATTTTGAAATTCCTAGGTGAACGGGGCTGCCGTTTCTAAAGCAAGCCCACTTTGAAATGAGAACAACACCGTACCGGAAGTGGTACAAACGAATATTTTTACGGTAGTACAATCCGGTACAAACGAATGGCATTGACGAAATTTTCAAATTCTTAGGTGGGGGCTGATGTTTCTCCCCCCTCACTTTGAAATGAGAATAACGCCGTACCGGAAGTGGTACAAACGAACATTTTTTGGTACAATCCGGTACAAAAGTCCCACAAATGAATGGAATCATCAACTAAATTCTGAAATTTCGAGGTGGGGGCTTGCCGAAACTCAAGGTGACCGACTTTTAAATAAAAATTACGCCGTACCGGAAGTGGTACAAGCGAAAATTTTTACGGTACAAACCAGTACAAACGTTATACAAACGAATGGCATCGACGAAATTTTGAAATTTCGAGGTGGGGGGTTACCGGAGCTCAAGGTCACCAACTTTTAAATAGAAATTACGCCATACCGGAAGTGGTACAAACGAAAATTTTTTCGGTACAAACCGGTACAAACGTAGTACAAACGAACGGCATCGACGAAATTTTGAAATTTCGAGGTGGGGGGTTGCTGGAGCTGAAGGTCACTCACTTTTAAATAAAAATTACGTCGTACCGGAAGTGGTACAAACGAAAATTTTTACGGTACAAACCGGTACAAACGTAATACAAACGAATGGCATCGACGAAATTTTGAAATTTCGAAGTGGGGGGGTTGCCGGAGCTCAAGGTCACCCACATTTAAATGAAAATTATGCCGTACCGGAAGTGGTACAAACGAAAATTTTTACGGTACAAACCAGTACAAACGTAGTACAAACGAATGGCATCGACGAAATTTTGAAATTCCGACGTGGGGGGGTTGCCGGAGCTCAAGGTCACCCACTTTTAAATTAAAATTACGCCGTACCGGAAGTGGTACAAACGAAAATTTTTACGGTACAAACCGGTACAAACGTAATACAAACGAATGGCATCGACGAAATTTTGAAATTTCGAGGTTGGGTTTGTTGGAGCTCAAGGTCACCCATTTTTAAATTAAAATTACGCCGTACCGGAAGTGGTACAAACGAAAATTTTTACGGTACAAACCGGTACAAACGTAGTACAAACGAATGGCATCGACGAAATTTTGAAATTCCGAGGTGGGGGGGCTGCCGTTTCGCCAGCCCCCCCACTTTGAAATGAGAATAACCCCGTTCCGGAAGTGGTACAAACGAAAATTTTGACGGTACAATCCGGTACAAACGTAGTACAAACGAATGGCATCATTGAAATTTTGAAATTCCAAGGTGGGGGGGCTGCCGTTTCGCCAGCCCCCCACTTTGAAATGGGAATAACCCCGTTCCGGAAGTGGTACAAACGAAAATTTTGACGGTACAATCCGGTACAAACGTAGTACAAACGAATGGCATCATTGAAATTTTGAAATTCCGAGGTGGGGGGGCTGGCGAAATGGAGCCAAAAATATTTTAAGCTTTACCATGCATCTAAATGAAAATCAATATTTTCAAAGTAAAATGCTTGAAAGCAAATATGGAAATAAAAGCCGGTAATGTTCATGGCTTAAAATGGTTTCAAAGACAGTATTTCCTTCAACTTTTAAAAATTCGCAGCCATTACATTTAATGTACTATCTTAAAATCCATACGTTTCTAAACTTCACTGAATAGAAGGAGGATCGGTACATTTGAAAATCTATTCATTTTATAATGAAGTGTAAAAATACCTATTTCCCCCCCTGCAATACATGGTAATGTATAGGGAAAGTATTGGAATCATGCCGAAAATCGCATCTCGAGTTTTCGACGGATCTACACGTTTCGAGACCTGTAGAATACGAAAAAACTATTTTTAGCGTGACGTCTGTGTGTGTGTCTGTTTGTCTGTGTGTCTGTCTGTGTATCTGTGCAACGTATGTATCCACTCTAACTCAAAAACTTATGGACCAAATTTCATAAAATTTGGTAGTTAAGTCAGTTGGGTATAACCCTGGTGCTGATTAGATTTTAGTATTAATCGGAAAAAAAAATATGCCTTTTTTTACGAAATGGCCAGCAAAAATGTCATGTATCTACTCTAGCTAAAATACTAATTGACCAAATTTCATAAAATTTTGCAGATAAATTACTTGTGGGACGCTCTGGTGCTGATTACATTTCGGTACGATTCGGAAGAAAATAACCTGCCTTTTTTTTTTCAAAATGGCCCTCAAAAATCGTTAAAATCTAAAATAAAGTCTACGTATGCTCGAATTTATCCATTAAATGCTTGTGTTATACGTAATTTTTAACGAAGGAAAGAATAAGACCAACCCCATTACACTAGGACTAGCCGTTCTCGAGATATTTTAGTTTTTTGGCATTTTCTCTATGCCACCTTTGAAAATAAGTGCAGTTACCAAATGAGAACGAAAATTGAATTAAAAGTGAATTAAATTTAATTAAAATAGAGAACGTGGATATGAGTCTGCAGGGAAAGTCATGTGCTGCCCACATCAGATTTTTCATTCTGCAATAAATCTGATTAATTGACATACCAATTTTAGGTAAAACAATAGCTAAATAATGTTATAACGCTATAGTATGGGCTATAGTTACCTTAGTATTTTCCCTACCATGCATATTAAAAAGTAAATGTTCCTTTTTAAAATTCGGTACAAGAGCATTTATGTACGAGTACTTAACAAGAGAATGTACTTCACAGGCAGGATAGCTGAGTGTACAATTTTGACGTTTGTAAGGAATGTAACTCAGACCGAAATTATAATTCGAGTTTATGTAGGATTATCCGGGCTCTGACTAAGCGCTCGCTACTTAAATAATACAATTACAGAATCGCCTCAATTCCGAAACCGTAGAAAACAATAAATAAATAAATTGATTAAAAAAAACGTAACGGAATCAGAGAGGCGTAACTTAAAACTCACCGCGAGTTCCAAGGCAAGCCATATACAGACACGCACGTCAACTACAGAAGAAAGAACCTCGTTCTCGAGCGGAATAAAATATCTCAATTTTTATGCGTAAAATTCACAAAAAACAATTTAATCTAGAAACTAAAAATTATTTTGTTTGAATGCGTTGGGTACATCAAAATAGTTTTACATGCTGACATCCAGAAAAGCGCCAAATGTACAATTCAGCGTTAAAAACATTGCTCCGCGAATTTTGTACATCATTTTTACTTTCCTTATATACATAATGTATAAGGAAAAAATTATGACAGGGTCGAAAATTCGAATTCGAGTTTTCGACGGGAGAGCACGTTTCAAGCATCCGTGATCACGAATCAAACATTTTTAAGTGATGTCTGTGTGTGTGTGTGTGTGTGTGTGTGTGTGTGTGTGTGCGTGCGTGTGTGTGTGTGTGTGTGTGTGTGTGTGTGCGTGTGTGTGTGTGTGTCTGTGTGTGTGTGTGTGTGTTAGTGAGTCTGAAGACGATATCTCACGAATGAATGGAGCGATTCGAAAAAAATTTGGTACAAAAATCACAATCTCTGAATACTGGAAACCTATTGTTTTAAAACACAATCGAATGTTCAGAACCCCACTAAATTTTCGAATGAAATTTTGAAAAAAATCACCAAAAGATCAAAACCTTTAATAAAGTTACGCAAATAGACATTTCTTATGTAATTTTTCCGTAGAAAACGATTGGCATAAACTTTAGAACGCTAGCATGAACCGTTCTCGATATATGGCACATTTTACAAATAAATTTATCAAAAATATAAATTAAAATTAATTAATTATAAATTTTAAATATTAACTGTTGAGAAACATGTTTACTTTTCACATGTAATATCATGCGAAAAATTGGGTGACATCATTCTCGTGGATCTAACTCGTTCCATTCATGAGAAAAGATACTTTGAGTAATACTTTTGCACGTTTCAAGCATCCCTGATCAAGAATCAAACATTTTTGAGGTGATGTCTGTGTGTGTGTGTATGTGTGTGAGTGTGTGTGTGTGTCAGTGAGTCTGTGGAGACGATAACTGACGAACGAATGGACCGATTCGAACGAAATTTGGTACTAAAATCAAAATCCGTAAACACTGGAAACCTATTGTTTTATACGCAATCGAATGTTCAGAACCCTCCTAAATTTTTGAGTGAAATTTTGAAAAAATCGTCAAAAAATCAAAACCGCTAATAAAGTTACGCAAATAGACATTTCTTATGTACTTTTTCATTAGAAAACCTATACACCAATATAATACCTACACAACCTATACAAAACCTAAAAATTATTGACATAAATTTTAGAACGCTAACAGGAACCGTTCTCGAGATATTGCACATTTTTTAGAAAATAATTATCAAAAAGTCTTATAAAATAAAAAAAAACATATTTCCTATTGATAAACATGTTCACTTTTCAAATGTAATACCATGCGATAAATTGGGTGACATCATTCTCGTGGATCTAGCTCGTTCCATTCATGAAAAAAGATAGTTTGAGTAATATATTTGTATTTGAACGCCAATAGTCATTTATCTGCTGTAAGAATAACTTAATTTTTCGTTCATAATGCTTGGCGAGATTTTGGCGACGAATTTGGTGGAATGTCGCCAACTTGGCGATTTTTTAAATGTTGCTAAATTAACAAAAAATTCGCCAAATAGATAAAAATGACGCTAAATCAATGACGACTCATTGATGATGACGACATGGAAAATGACGACTCATTGACGAAAATTCAATATCTTGGAAACAATATAAGTAACTACTATAAAAATAATCTATTTTTTTTACTGTAAAAGTAGTAAATTTATTGCATTATATAAGGAAAGTTATGTGCTGCTTACATCAGATTTTTTTCCCTGCGAAAGAAGTAAATCCATTTCATTATGAAGGAAATATCATGTTCTGCTTGCTCACAGCAGGATATTTCATTGCTGTTCTTCTCACAGATTTCAATTGCTGTTATTCCTGACCAGCTATTAAAGATAACAAACTATAATAAACCTGCTACTCGCGAAGATAAATACTAGAGTATTCTTTAAGCAATTGTAAAACAGTAAAAATCAATATTACTCTAGTGAATTCCGTCATATTATGAAATTGTAGGCAACGAAGCATCTATCATACTGGGAAAGAAATTTGCGCAGATACTCCAGTCTGTTAATAACGCGATTCCTTACCATTCTGCTGTCACGACCATTGGTAAACAGTTAGAGGAATTTATATAGATTCCAAGGAAGCATTTAGAAAAAAAAATCATGCATGCAGTAATTTCCAGGATCACTTATCGTCCAGGAAGAGTGGCTGCTGCTATCTTTAGATTAATAAAGTGCTTTGCCTTTCACTTCATTTGATTCTGTTGCCTTTCATCTCCTCTGATTGTGTTACCGTTCATCGAAATCGCATAATGAAACCCCATATTTTCACTCTATCTGCTGGTAAGTGTCACAAATATTGTGATTGCCTTATGGATTGTGATTGCCTTATTGTCCTCTTCCGTTAGGAAAATACTCTGGTTGACAGTTATTTTCCAGCAAGGAAACTTTTGGCATTCATGCAACTGTTCAGAATTCTAATGTTAACATTTCATATCTACATTTTATGCTGTTTTAATACATTTATCGTAAATCCATATGTAATATTTTACGGTAGTTCTTATGTTTGTTTTGCTTATGTGTTGTGCGATACAGCTAAAAGATATCATGTCTGCACATGACTTGCTAAGTTAGAAATATAAAATTATATAATAGACTTTTTGAAATATTTTCTAGTCTTGAAAGTTGTTATAAAACGTTTTCAGAATCACATATAATAATTCAGCTTTTCTTACTTACGCGATGAAATAAACTATTTGGGATTGCACAGATGTAGTTTTTATAGTGTCCATAAAACTGCAATCAAGGTTTATGACACCCAAATTGTGTCTGGAAATGTTTACAAAATAGCTGCTATTTCAAACATTGCAAATACTTTCGTAGATATTTCTGCGTTGTGAATGTTAAAAATGGATCTAGACTTTGATATTGCAATAAAGAAAAGTTTGATCAAGGAATTCCATTTGTATTAGTAACTTCAGTATATTGATGCGTGCTATTTTACGACTTTGCGGTTCGAATTTAAATAATCTACTTCTTGTATGACACTTTTTATACGTATACTTTTTTGATTTTCATGTGTTTCAATGGTATAAACACGTACAAAGTTTTAGCTATTTATGTAGTCACCGGGGCTTTTGGAGAGACTGGAAAGCTTTTCACAGAACACCCAAGTAGTTGGGGGAGAAGTCCAAAATTCTGTTCCACAACATTCAGTTTCTGGATATAGTGTGTGAATAAGTGTGCGAATACTCAGTCTTGTAGGTCACTGTGAGGGGACGACTTCTGTAAAATATGAAAAACTTTTCAAACTGAACTAGAAAGAACTTTTCAAAATTTTCAACTTTCTCGTGTAGAGAACATACAAATTTTGGCTTTGTTATGCTCTTTCCCATAGTTAGTACTATAAGTATGCACAATCTCAGCCATCTGGGTCACTTTGGACACTTCAGAAAGGTTTGGGAAATGTTTTCAAAAACCGTGTTTTTCTCCCCTCCCCCCTCCCCCAAATTGAAACATCTGACTCCGTTAGGTTTTGTGCCATAGCCGACTTTCAAGATGAAGAATTCAAAGATTCACATTCTATGTCAAAGAAGGTTTCTACAATGACTGTAAAGACAAAAACATGTTAGGCAATTTTATAGAGATATCCGAAGGAATAGTGGAGTCTTTCGGAAGGATTATCGTATAATCACTGGTCAAGCATCCCAAACATTTTCAATAGGGTTTAGATCTGGAGAACATGCTGGCCATACGAGGCATTGAATGCCCTCGCTTGACTAAACAATCCTGAACAGCGAGTGTTCGATGACATGACGCATTTTCGTCCAGGAAAACAAATTTATCACCGACAGCACCACGGAAAAGGTAAACATGAGGCAGTAAAACGTCATCAATGTATCATTGGCCGGTCATAGCCCCAATTGCAACCACATGTAGGGGCGTGCGGCTCATGATGCCGGCTCATACCATGATATTGCATGTCGGATATCGGTCCCTTTCCTGGATATTTTGAGACGATAAGCAGTATCACTCTCACGCCAGATCAGTTGGCATCTACAATCCGGTGACAGACTGAACCAACTCTCATCTGAGAATAGAACGCAAGCCCAGTCCTGTTCGGTCCAACTGCCATGCTCACGACACCATTGCAAACGGGCGGTATGGTGCAGTCTGGACAATGACATACATACAACAGGTCCGCGGGAGTATAGTCCTCCTTCTCCCAGACGTCTGGCTACAGTTTTTTGGGAAATCAGCTGTCCTGTGGTAGCAGGAAACTGATTTGCCACCTGCTGAGCTGTGGTGCGTCGGTACCTTTTTGCCAATAGGACAATGGCCTGTCTCCTGCAGACGTCGTACTTCTAACTCGACCTCCTCAGTGACGCATGCTACACATTCCAGTTGTTTTAAATGCTTGCCACAACCGTGAAACAACGCTGTGGGCGATATCGAACTCCCTAGCAACATCTGTTGTTTTTCGCCCTTCTTCAATCTTTCCAATACTACAGCCACACGTAAACTCATCAAAGTGATATCGGTAGGCCATACCAAAAATTTCAAGTTCGTCAATTAAATATTTCCCGTAGAACCTTCACTTGGAACAACAATAGTCCATACGGGTCAAATCCTTTAAATCTCTTATTAGCGTTATCACGTGACGAACAGGCGTGGAAAATGAAATATATACATACGTACACCTCTTCTTACTGTATCCCGCACTTATTCTAATTTTCCACAATTTGCTTCCTTTCATTTTGTGGTTGCTATGGGGGTAGTGTCATCCGTCCTTAGCAATTGACCAGCAGTGTATATATATATATATTTATATATATATTCCCACTCTAGCTAAAATTGGATTCTGTTATGAAAATGTAGAGTTTAGCAACATTCCAGTTAATTTATATAACATGTGATATTCAGATCAATAAAGTTCAACTACTAATTGCCTTACAGCACTGACAAAGTGAATTATTAGGGTATTTTATTAGAGTTGACTGTAGCGCACTTTCATGTTTCGGAGGATAGGATGAAGTTAAAACTTGTGGAAAATGATACATTAGACTGGAATTCAAGTCATTGTTCCATGTATGCTGTTTCTCTAAAGACTGTTCACGCACTACTCTACGATTAATGGAATAAAAAATGCTATTCTAGACTTCTAAGTTTAAAACTTGTTAACTTAATGGTTTAAAATTATATGTGTTTAATATAGTATGTAATCTGCAATAGATAACAGCAAATTATTAAACTATTTATAAAAATCATATACAAACTTGTAACTTTATACAGAACAAAAATAAAACCTAAAAACAAGATGTCTTAGCTCTGGCGTCAAGTTGGCTTAGCCTAAAACACGCGTTCTTAGCTCTGGTGTGGAATGGGGATTTGCAGTAGTTGCAAAAATATAGAAAATATTTTAATAATGTATTTTGGCAGGGACGAAGGGTCGTATTGATCCGTATATTGATAATTCTACAAAAAGTAAAATATTATGATTTTTGTGGTGAAGAAAACTTCAAATAATAGTAAAAACCTTTTGCGGAGACATAATTAGTATGACAAGTGATATAAAACTTAGTTGATGATATAGTTTATAAATGTTCTTCTCTTATCTCATCTTGTAATTTTCCCTCCCGATAAAATAATTTGTTTAGGATCACACTTCCCATTTCATTTCATTTCAAAAAGTAAAACATTTTGTCTCTAAGCATTAATTTGATTTATTAATAATACTGTAGGAAATTTCAAATTTTATATTATTGGATGTTTGAAAGTATCCAAAAGTTATTGAATAAGCGAATGAATTGTAAATATCCAAAAAACCATTCTTCTTCCTCTTCTTCGACCCAGACCGTCCGATCTACCAGAAAGGTATAAAGTATCTGTTTGGAGGTCCGGGAAGTGCCACCCAATTTAGACCTTAATCCATTGAGTGAGGCATCCACAGGGACCGTACCCTCCTTCCCCTACCACCAACCTCTCGGAAGGACTTACGGACCCACATGTTTAAGGTGATCGTACTCCTCGTGAACACGGCGACAGTTTTGGCAGCGGCGGGAATCGAACCCAGGTCATCCGAGTGCAATTTTCATGCGCTAACCTTTGGGCTGTCGCGCCCCCCAAAAAGCCATTAAACGAACTTTGCAAATTTGCCTAATAACGATATGTAGAGATGCAATATATACACTGTTCAAGTTCTATCACCCCACCTTCTATCGCCCAAATGATACTTTGGAACTGGAAAACATTCCTTGGCAAAATATTTTCCCAAAAAGTTGTTCCACATGTATTTCTTAAGAATCAAAATTTCCTCTTGAAAGAGTACTGGATTCGTCCAACGTAACTTATATTTACTATATGTATTTTATATGGCATGCGTGCGAATTTATACGCATATTGACAATTATGAATTTATACGAAATTGTACGCATATGCCATGCGTGCAAAAAGCGTGGCTGGACAATTCTAATTATGCTAGAGGTTGAGATTCCTGTAGTGGATAATTATCAATTTCACGGTTGACGGATGAGGCCGGGTATATTTGAAAGTCTATAGAATAATTGTCTAATGTGTTTTTATATTTCCAGACCCTGCAATAGTCTCCCGATGACAGAAAGGACTGGAACTGTGCACACTTATCAGTAACGTACTCAGAAACTAATTTTGGGGACTGTCACCAAAATGTCAAAACCGCGAAATCGTAATTTTGTAGTTTGAGTTATTCCTATTTCAATATGAGACTTGATCAAAAAATCATATTTCTGCAATTGCACCAGATTGTTCAAGCCTTATGCCTAACACTTGCATAACGTTGCATTCGTATTAGACATCTGTAAATGCAATTTTATGTGACATCAAGGCAACAATCGAAAAATTCTCACATTCTTGGTTTTATCACTACAGAGATGATATCATTTCTTCTTATAAAGCGATAAAAAAATATTCATAAATTCAGAAGCATTTTTATTTTTCTCAACTGCTAATAATTACATAGTAATGTTCATTCTGTCTATTCAGGCGTAATTCTGACGTACTGTTTTATTAAAAAATTTTCAAATATTTCAACGCCTAAAATGACCACTCAGCAGAACATATCGTAACAAGCAAATATACTACATTTTTCAGCAGCTTATAAATATTTGAAAAAATAGCTGTAATGCACGTGAGTAAAGCTTCTATTTGCAAATACACTATTTTGTTCTTGAAGCAATTTTTGTTTTCATGAGGTAACTAGCAGTTAAAATGGTAACACTTAAGTCCGACACATATAAAGACTATGCATCACAGAAGCGTATCTAATTTATCTTCGTATCCAGGTTACAGGGGAAATTAATTCTCTTCTAGTTTAAAAATGTTCGAGTTCAACACTGCTTTATACTTTGCGAACACTTCCTTTAGAAACAAGATGAAAGCATCGAAGAATTGGTTAAAAGTATGTATTTTTAAAATAATATAGGAAATTGCAATTTTCCTAGTTCAACGCCTTTAATATACACTACCCGACACAGAAAATGCAGCACCATAAAAGAGCGAATAGAATGTGATGATAAAGGGCGTACAGACAGAGATAACATAAATAAAAATGTGATGGTAATTCCAGAAGGGTAATGTATATAGTAATTGTATAGACAGGATGATCAGTAGGCAGTAGGATCACCTCGTGCGGCTATACAAGCAGTAACCCTTCGAGGAACAGATGCAATGAGCATGCGTATAATTTCCTGAGGAATGGATGACCATATCCCTTCACCTATTCTCCACAAGTCGTCCTCTATTTGAGGCGGGAGCTGGGCAGTCAAGCGACGGCCAATCAGGTCCCATACATGCTCTATGGATAAGAGATCTGGAAACAGTGGAAGCCAAGGAATCACTTGCATATCTTGCAAGATTTATCTGCTGATGGCTGCCGTGTGATGTGGTGCGTTATCTTGCTGGAAAACAGCATTTTGTAACAGCTGAAAGTAGAGCAACACTACCGGCCGCAGCACCTCAGCCACATATCAAAATGCCGTCATTGTGCTTCTGATACGAACTAGAAGTGACCGACTATAGAAGCTGATGGCACCCCAAACAACGATGCCGCGTTGTCGAGCAGTATGGCGTTCAACAGTCGCAGCAGGATTGAAGCTGTTTCCACGTCGCCTCCAGACTCTCACACGGCGACTGTCATTCGACAAACGGAAACGAAACTCGTCACTGAATACTACCCTGTCCCATTCAGTCATCCAAGAGGCTCGGGCCGATACTATTGCAATCTCTCACGTCGGTGTCTTGTCGTCAGTGGCAGTCTTCTTAAAGGATGGTTTGAGTGTAAGCCGCTTTCGGCCAATCGCAGAGAAAATGTTCTGGTAGATATTGGAACGCCCAATGTACCCTGCAAATTCTGCACAATGTCGACAGTCGTCGTTCGTGGGTTCACCACCGCATACCTCCGAATGCGTCGATCAACGCGTGCTGACGTACGTCAAGATAGGTCTGTACCACTGAGCCGATTCACTTGTCCTTCTCCAATCCATCTTCTCTAAATCCTTTGCATTATAGGCGCATCTACGCGTGTTTCAATGGCGATACGTCGGTACGACCACTCCGCCGTACGTAGGCTTAAAATGACTTCCCTCGCACGATCGTCCAAATGCTGAAATGAACTGCGGCGCCATCGGCCAGGCATCTCTTCAACAGCACGTGTCTTCTGAAATGAAAAGTAGCTCGACAAATGGGTTTCCGTAGGCAACAGACTGTAACAACTTTTGGCTCATCTGTCATTTCCATCCCTTTCATCCCGCACTGTAATCACGTGACCTACTTGCGTTTCAGATCATTTGCATACATCGGACATCTGTGTCTCAATTTGCATAACTATACGACCAAAGCTTCATGGTGTTGGAATTTTCTATATCGAATAGTGTATAAGAACTTTTCCCGTACACTTATAAATGCATGTAATGCTCAAAATATAAGCATGTGTCGTATACTTAAACTGTTAAAATATCAAACTTCCCACCATACCCTATTCCACCAACCTAAGCATGAATATTTTAAGTATAATAGTGTCTAGAGGCCTTTTTAGTACGTGGTCGTCACTAAAATTTAGCTCTTGAGTTTTTAGACTATTGATCGATTACTCGACTACGTTGACATAAAATATACAGCGGGCGGGTGCTGAAATTTTCACCCCGCTGTCAAGATTTTTCCTTTTCTAATAATACTCCAACGTATATTTTTCATTTTTATTCAACTAGTTTTGTGTTTGACGGAGGGTCAGTCATATTTGACACATTATTTAATGGGTGAATATAAGATTATAAATTACTCCACAAGTGCTTTGTTTCAAAGAGAATTTTCTAAATATTTAATAAATAAATCAGTATTTGATATTGATCATAGATATTCATTTTCAATGGAAACATATCGCTCATATAATATGTAGTTTTGTAAAAAAATGAACTGTGAAGGGATAAAATGTTTGGCTATTAAATTTTGATAGATTTTAGATGTAGTACCTCGTTATACACGTTTAAATGTTTAACGCTTTGTTCAAGTGCAGACATAAAGATCAATATCGTTACAAATACTTAACATGCAACCAATAATTGGAACGAAGTGAGCGTAACTCCATTCTCATAAAATCGTTTGTAAATGTAGCACTTTAAAACGGCCAATTTAACTTTGATAAAATATTATTTTTAATAATTGGTCAATTAATAGTAATTGTAACACAATATTTGTATTACATGTTTCCACCCTAATTACAAATGCCAACCTAAATAATGAACTATCTAAATGCTGCAGAGTGAGCCAATCACAACAAATGCATTCATAAACAGTGGTCATCCCCGTCTGCAGCAACAGCGAATGGTAGATGTGGTAGGGAATGAATGGGGGAAAGAAAAAAGCGCCCCAAAGCCATATTCAAAAAACTTCAGTCGACTTAAAACTTTCGAACGAGTCAGCATCATGTCTTGGTTTTGTGAAAAGTGTCTATAGAATGTGAGCAATAAAATGGTAGCTTGTGCAAATATGAAATGTGCAACAGTGTGCAGATATCATTGAGATTGCACGAATACGTACGTAACAAAGAGTAGAGGTAAACCAAATTTCAATTGTCACTATTTAGCACGGAAGGCACACCTTTAACGTTTATTAAAATAATGGGCTACCAGTTCGTTGAGTAGATCATATGAACGAGTTCGTAGATATAGAACTAAAAGAAATATGTTGAGTATAAATTGATTAAAGGAAACTGTTTTAAGATATTTAAGTCAAAGTTGTTATGTGTGTAAATATATGTCTTAATGTAATTTGTAAGTGTTATGTGTCTTTTTAATAATAGATTTAACATAGTGTCATTACTCAAGAAATAATGGAGCTATAACTCAAAACATTAAATTAATGTAATCAATTAAGTCTAGTGTATTTGTTTATATTTTGTGTGTGTTCATCTCTGTAGCTTGAGAACCTGGGGCTACATGCTCCACCCCTAGCGACGGCATCATAGGTAAGTCCTATAATGGTAATTTTTGATAAGGACAATTTTACCTTATGACATGATGTCGCCGCAAGAATTGGTGCCGTATGTGGTCAAGCTCGGAGAGAATTATAATTTTAATAAGAGAAAGTAAAAATATAAGTAAAAGAAAAAATTAAAATTAATAATGAGTTTGAATATAAAAGTAAATTTAATAATGAATTGAATAATGAATTAAATAATGAGATGTAACTCAGTATAATGATAGGAATATGCACGAAATTTATAATTCAAATATGTATTGTATTATTGTGTATATATGTGTGTATTAGTATAAATATTTAGTATATAGTCAGAAGTGTATAACAGTGTATCAAATCATGGCGCCGAATAAAACTAGGCAATCAAATAAAAGAGCGAGGCAAGATCCTCCGATTAACAATATGCAGCAGGAGGTAAATGTAAATAGCAGAATAACAGATAATTCGGCTGTAACAAATAACGCGGTCCATGTACAGATGCCCTCAAATCAAGCGCAGCAAAATACATCGTTGCCAATTATGCAAATGTTGCCATCATTTGATGGACAAAAGGAAAATAATGTCAATTTCTTTATCATACAATTTAAGGAAATAGCGGATTTAACATCATGGTCCGAACAAGAGAAAATTATAATTGTCAAATCTAGATTAAGGGGAAAGGCACAACAATTTCTAGCAGAAAATATTGCTCTGCAAAAGGAAAAATCATATGAAAATTCATGGAATTATTAAAAAACAAATTTGAAAGGAAACAAACCTTAGTTCAAAGACATAACAATTTTAACAATCTGAAACATTTACCAAATATGACAATTAAGGAGCTTGCACAAGAAATAGAAAACCAGGCGATAATATTTTTAGAGATAGACGGAACAATTGATGCAAATGTACAAAAAATTATAGAGAAAATTAAACTTACCAAATTTTTACAGATAGTCAGAGAAGATTTAAGAACAGAAATAAAAAAAAATGACCCGAAAACCTTTGACGAAGCAGTGAGAATAGCTGAGGTAATAGAATCCGCATTGGAGGAAGATAATGATTGTGTAAATAATATTGAAGTAGAAAATAATATAATTGAGAATGTGGAAATAAATCATGTAAAAACTGAAAATAATGCAGAAAAGCCGCCACAGAAATTTTGTATAGCGTATGGCCGTAACAATCACAGGATGTCCGAATGTTTTACGCTTCAAAAAGTACAAAATAATTTAAAAAGGGCATTCACAAATGAAAACAGCAGTCAAGAAACCACCAATTATCAACAAAGACCCACTAATCAAAATAATTATGCACATTATAGTAGAGCAAATTTCAGAAGAGGTAATTACATAAATAACCGGGGAATACGGCGTCGTGCAGGAAATAACAACAGACAATTTCTAAATAATACTAGAAGACCATATCAAAATAATAGGCGACAGTTTGAAAGCAATAATGGGCAATATCAGAATAATGGAGATTTAAACTAAGAAAGGGACCTCGAAATAAAAGACAAATAGAAAGTTGTAATGCATCAAATAAGGATTCGAGATCCCATAAAATTGCAAGCAAAATGAATAAGGATGCACAAAATTTAAATGAACATTTACTTAATTCAACGTATGGACAGAGTGACGCACTGCCAATGATCAACATAAATTTAGAGAACATAAAAACAGTGGCTCTCATAGACAGTGGCGCAAGTGTCAGTTTATTATCAGATCAAATATTTCAAAAAATCAAAAATAAAATTAAAATTAACTATTTATCTAGACAAGTTAAAATTCAAACTATGACTAAAGAAAACATCCAATTCTCAAAATGCATAAGCTTCAGCTTTAAAATTGAAAACAAGAGATGCAAAAATTCATTTTTTATAACTAAACAATTAAACAACACCCCCTACGAAATAATCTTAGGATTTGATTTTCTCAAAAATCATCATGCCATAATTGATACAAATAAATTAACATTAAAATTTATTAAAGAATCCATATCTATCCCATTTAAAAACAAAAATCAGAAGAAAGCACAGGAACCAGAAAATAATAATACAAGAGTTGAACATATTCAATGCTTAAATGCAAGCTTAGCGCATAAAATTAAATTACTCCCTCAAGAAACAAAATCAATAAAATTAAAATTAAATGAAAACTATTTTGAGGATAAGGAGGTATTGTTAAATATTACAAATTCGTTAAAAGATTTACACGCTGAGTATTCTTTACATTATGTAAATAATAGAAAATTTATTTCTACTCTATTAACAAACAAAACAGAAGAAGAAATTCAACTTAATAAAAATATGATTGTCGGAACTGTAACACCGCAATTTGAAATTTTTGAAGAAAAACATAATGATGATAAAATTTTACAGGTAAACAATATAGAGAGTTTAAATAACCCACAAAAATTGGACATTTCAGCGTTACGAAAAGCGGAATTAACACCGCAAGATTTTAAACTAGATCATCTACAAGAGAATGAAAAACATATATTGCTTAAATTACTTTTACAAATTTATGATGTATTTTCGAAATCATATAAAACGCTGGGAATGACAGAGGAAATAGTACCGGAATTTAATTTACTGCATCAGCACCCAATTCAATGTAAACCTTATCCCTTGCCAAAAATGTTAAAACCTGTACTCGAAAGTGAAATAAAACAGTTGTGTGAAGCAGGAATAATTGAAAAGTCTACCAGTAACTACGCCTTCCCATGCCTACTAATTAAGAAAAAAAATAATTTTAATAATAGTCATACAGATAAAGTACAGAAGTATCGTTTAGCCGTTGATTATAGATTGCTGAATCAGATTACCGAATTACTGCCCATAAATATTAGTAAAATTAGCGACATTCTGCACAACATCGCAGGCCACAAATTGTACACGGTAATTGACTTGAAGTCCGCGTTTTTTCAAATTAAAATCAAACCTGAGGATAGTCTGCGATTAAATATCATAACAAACGGTGGCTCGTACAGACCTACAAGACTACCTTTTGGGGCAAAAAACTCATCGGCATATTTCTCATTATTAATTATGAAATGCTTAGGAGACTTAAAAGATCAGAAAATTGAATTTTATTTAGATGATATTGTAATTGCCGCAAATTCATTCCAGAAAATGTTGGAAAAATTAAAAACGGTATTTTCGAGATTAGGTAAATTTGGTTTAACTATCGATCCTTCAAAACTACAAATGTGTAAAGAGAATATTAAATTTCTGGGATTTAAGATAAGTAAGGAAGGCATAACACCTTCAGATGATAATGTACAAAAAATAACGAATTTCCCTGTGCCAACGACAGTAAAAAAAGTAAAATCATTTTTAGGTTTATGTAATTATTTCAGGCAGATCATACCAAATTTTTCTGAACTATGCAATCCATTAATTGAGTTAACAAAGAAAGATAAGAAATTTATATGGACGGAGAAATGCGAAGAAGCGTTTGTAACATTGCAAAACGCGATTTTATCGAAACCGGTAGTCAGGGCAGCTGATATGTCAAAGCCGTTCTTTTTGTCGACTGACTGTTCAAAAGTAGACGCGTCAGGAATTTTACTTCAATCAGTGAACGGAAATTTTCATCCTATCGAGTATTATAGCAGGAAACTTTCAGACAGTGAAAATAAATATCCGAGCATGAAACTAGAATTGCTAGCAATTCATGATGCTATAATACATTTCAAAGATTTTTTATATGGTACGCACTTTACGATTTTGACGGACTCTAAAGCTTTAACTCACTACATACACTTAGAAAATCAAAATTCTGATTTAATGGCAAGATGGTTATTAAATTTACAACAATATTCGTTTGACATAAAATACATTAAAGGACAAGATAATCCCAGTGATTTTATTTCGCGACAAATTTTTTCTGAACAAACTAAGACTAAATTAATAAATAATATTATTGCTAATGACAGCGCTATAACAATAGCCAAAATTTTAGAAGAGCAAGCAAAAGATAGAGAGATAAAGAAAATTATTAACGGACTGAATGCAAAATCTAAGCAGCCAAAATATGTAAATAAATACTATAAAGATGTAAATACGGGATTAATTATGATAAAGACTGCTAGATATATCAGAAATCCTATGCAAAACGACAGAATTCTAATACCTCACAGTCTAAAATTTGCAGTTATTGAGTTAGCTCATACACCACATTTTGGAGTAGAAAAAACCTATCAAATTCTGAATAGAAAATATTACTGGAAAGGGGCATACAGTGATGTAAAAAATTTTTGCGCATCATGTGATGCATGTTTATGTTACAAAAATAAGGCTATAAGACCTATGGCATTACAACGTGTCCCACGTCCATGTAAACAAAATCACACGGTGGCATTAGATATTGTAGGGAAGCTACCGAGAAGTAACGGACAGCACGAGTACATCATAACGATGATAGACCATTACTCGAGATTCCTGGAGGCAGTACCCGTGAGAAATATTACAACTGCGAGTGTATTACAGGTCCTAACGAATTGGATTGCACAAAATGGAGTTCCAATGTGGTTGTTATTAGATAATGTAAGGCAACTAAAAAGCGAGGAATTTAAAAAATTCGCAGAGCAACATGGTATAAAACTAAAATATACGTCAATTTACAAACCCAGCTCAAATGCAATTTTAGAAAGAAGCCACTTTGGAATAAAAAATTCTTTGGCAGCAATGGCTGACCAAACATTCAATTGGCATAAGGTTTTGCCATATGTAAAATTATTTCATAATGCGACACCCAGCGCAAATATAGACCACAGTCCCGCTATCTAATTTCTTACCAGAGATTTGAAATTACCCGGAGAAAATAATCTGGAAATAGCGGACCCTGATGACAGTCCGATTTTAACTCAAACTGAATATGATAATGAGGTCAGTGAAGCACTTACTTTAGCGGAAAAAATTAAAAGATATACAAAACGAAAACAAATTCAAGCCCAAAGTCGCCAAGAAAGAATTTTTAGAAGAGTTAGACAGCAGAAATTATTAAAAGGCCAAATTGTTTACTTAAAAAACCTGAGACCCACCACAGCATTACAAAAAATATTTCAAGGACCATTTCGCATCGTAAAGGTGATCCGTAACAATAATTACGCTATCACGCCTATGTACGATCCAAATAAAAAATGGATAGTTGTTCCTGCGAATAAATTATATAAAGCAGAACCGCGTAAAAAGTATTTACAAAATAAACAAACACGGCGAACTGTTGACAGAAGTCAATCGCATGTAAACAAAGAATATAACGCCAATAATCAAAATGATGGGAGTCCTAGACGTTATAATCTGAGGACACGCAAAAAATAGTATTCGAAAGCAAAATAATATATAATTATAAAAATGTAATATGAAAATTTTATGTGCGAAAACGCAAAATATGTTATATTAGTGTAACGGTAATGAAGGCATTAAATGTATAATTTTAAAAATTTAATAATTAAATAAAGGTAGTTTGTAAAATAAATATGAGGATAATATATTTGTAAAATTAATATGAGGATAATATTTTTGTAAAATAAATATGAGGATTTTGTAAATATGAGAATAAAACAAAAAATATAGGTAATAAATAAACATTTATGTATGGATACATAACTTATGAATAGAGCAATAAATTTCGGAAAAAATATGTATCAGTGGTAAATAATACATACAATACCCCTCAATGTTCTAAAATAAAATAAACTATGGTGTGTTGTAAGAGAGAGAGAGAGAGAGAGATAATTAAATTTCACTTACTTGCAATTTGTCTTGCTTGAAAACGAAAGGTGGTAACAGTCAGTAATAGCCATCAAAATTTATCAAGTGTTTCTATAATGGCAGGCATGGAATGGAATTCCTCACGATATCTTTTCTTTTTTTTTTTTCCTTTTCTTGTACAGGTTTTGAAAAAATAGTATAACATAATTAATAAAATGCAAAATAAAGTGAATGGAACATGGTAAATGCAAGTACATAATATTCAAAATCAGAAAATTATTAATTAATAGTTTATAAAAAGCTGATAGATTACAAGCAAAATCATAAATAAAAAAATAAATAAAATTTTGAAGTCAAAATAAACAGTCACAGCTGATGTCAAACATAATTAGTAAACTAATAAATATATTACATAAATGGTGTATACAGACCTTTTACAAATACACGCAATCTATAAAACAAAATAAAGGTTAATTACATAAATTAATTAATAAAACTTGAATAAGTAAGATTAGTTTCCCATCCTTCACAGTCAGCGTAAGACCTCCATAGTGGTGCATATGACGGCGAAAGCTTGTTCCCTTCAAAATAAATAACCAAGCTAAAAATAAACATCGGAGAAAATCTCCCCTGCATAGTACGAGAATAATACGAAAAATTTCTATTGTAAGCATACAATCAATGTTTCAAAATTAAAATTATAATTGCAGGCAATTATAGTTATTTAAAAATACCGGCCGGTAAAATAAAATACATTAGGAAAAGACATTAAGTTGTATGTAAATGATAAATGATTTAGTATTATTAAGAAATTATTGCAGTAATTGAACATCACATGAAATAAAAAGAAATAACAAATAAAATTAAATTGGAAAGAATAACATGTAAATAATTAAATATGTAATGTTATGCTGAAACGGGAACATAAAGTCAATTATATCAATAACATAACAAAAGCATGGTATATTCATAATACCACACATAAAATAATATATCACACGTTGTTGCAACAAGGGATAAATAAATCCAATGAATTAAAAGTACATGAAAGTAAAATCATAATTAGTCATCATTGAGATCTGTGTTAAGGTCATAAGATAAAGAAAAATATATATATATGAAATTAAATAGAATTATTAACAAGATAAGTAGAATAAATATAAATAAGAATACAAAAAAGAACTTGAAAGAAAAGATTGTAATAAAATTCCTTAAAAGATACAGCAAAAAAATACCACGTCAATGTAGAGCGTACGCACAGTCCAAAAGTCCACGCTTTGTAGATAGGATACCGCCAAAGTTGCACGATTACGATTAAATGTTTAGCGATACATGCAAAAGGCAGTTAAATCTTTTTTACGTAAGTTTGCGCTCTGCAAACAATGAAGACACTCATTCAGGGTCGCCGTCGGGGTCAACAGATTCGCAGTCGCCATGGAAACCGCGTTAGGGGAAAGGAAGGAAATTTTGTGGTCAAGCGAATTTTTTCTTTTTTTCTTTTCTCCCCTTCCTTCCGCGCAGTTGTTTCACACGAAAGGGCAGCCGAAGAGGAAATTTAAAGTGCGTATTGTGAGATGCACAGTATTTTGGAGTAGCGAAATGAGTATATATATTTGATATTTTAAATGCCGCGATGTAATATGATATAAATATGGTGTTCAAAATAGCCATGAATTATACACACAAAAAGTAGATAATATGTTAGTCATTGTAACAAATAAGAAATATATACAGCTAAAAAATTGTCTAAAAATTATTTACGTCTGTGAAAATGAGAAATCAAGGTAATGGATTGCGTATATTTTAATGTAATGTTGTGAACTTGTATATAAATAGAAATGCAAATAACAATTATGATATAGTCTTCATTTGAAGTTTACAATAGACTGTACTAAGCAACAGAATGAAAATATAAATATTGAAGTACCGGAACTTTGAAAGTTAAGTCACAGGATGGTGACTCATTCTTCCGTGATACAAAAAATATATTCTTATAAGATCAATAGTGTGCCTTCCATGTGACAATAAGGTGTTTTCCGTGCTCATGATAATTCCATGTGACAATGTGTCTTCCTTGCTCATGATAATTCCATGTGACAATAAGGTGTCTTCCGAACAGTAATAATTTCTTCATATGCATCAATATATGTGTTACCAAGTACGATATAGTGTGCCTTCCGAACAGTAATAATTTCTTCATGTGCATCAATATATGTGTTACCAAGTACGATATAGTGTGCCTTCCGAACAGTAATCATTTCTTCATGTGCATCAATATATGTGTTACCAAGTACGATATAGTGTGCCTTCCGAACAGTAATAATTTCTTCAGGTGCATCAATATATGTGTTACCAAGTGCGATATGGTGTATCTTCCGAACAGTGAGTTCCTTCATTTTACTGACATGTCGGGTGTAATGCACCGATGTATGTATTCCAATGTGACAATATTGAATTTTACGTGCTGATGATATACTTCTAATCTTACAATAAGGTGTTTTCCTCGAGGGTCATACTCATTCATGTAGCAGATGTGTGTGCAGTGCTTCAGATCAAGATTTCCACAGTGCGCACAATGTGTACACATATGTGTTCAGTGCAATGTTTACCGTGTGCTGAAATTTTCTCTCTGCAAGGGGGGATATCATGTAACACAATATTTGTATTACATGTTTCCACCCTAATTACAAATGCCAACCTAAATAATGAACTATCTAAATGCTGCAGAGTGAGCCAATCACAACAAATGCATTCATAAACAGTGATCATGGTCGTCCGCAACAGCGAATGGTAGATGTGGTAGGGAATGAATGGGGGAAAGAAAAAAGCGCCCCAAAGCCATATTCAAAAAACTTCAGTCGACTTAAAACTTTCGAACGAGTCAGCATCATGTCTTGGTTTTGTGAAAAGTGTCTATAGAATGTGAGCAATAAAATGGTAGCTTGTGCAAATATGAGATGTGCAACAGTTTGCAGATATCATTGAGATTGCACAAATACGTACGTAACAAAGAGTAGAGGTAAACCAAATTTCAATTGTCATTATTTAGCACGGAAGGCACACCTTTAACGTTTATTAAAATAATGAACTACCAGTTCGTTGAGTAGATCATATGAACGAGTTCGTAGATATAGAACTAAAAGAAATATGTTGAGTATAAATTGATTAAAGGAAACTGTTTTAAGATATTTAAGTCAAAGTTGTTATGTGTGTAAATATATGTATTAATGTAATTTGTAAGTGTTATGTGTCTTTTTAATAATAGATTTAACATAGTGTCATTACTCAAGAAATAATGGAGCTATAACTCAAAACATTAAATTAATTTAATCAATTAAGTCTAGTGTATTTGTTTATATTTTGTGTGTGTTCATCTCTGTAGCTTGAGAACCTGGGGCTACATGCTCCACCCCTAGCGACTGCATCATAGGTAAGTCCTATAATGGTAATTTTTGATAAGGACAATTTTACCTTATGACAGTAATCTATAGATCTTTTGAGGACAAAAAGTCATTACCAATAAAAAGGATAACCTAACAATGAAATTCAACAAGTTTAATTTTAATTTTAGGGCAGATAGTGTTATGAAGCATAACACCATGTTACAATATGTGCAAACATTTTCATCCTCACCAGGATCGAACCATAAGAAAAATGGAGGAGGAAGTAATAACTCGCAGTAAGTTATAGTGTGCGGTGTAGATTTTAATTGCTAGCACGAGGCCTCCTCAGATATACGAGGAGATAGTTCGGCGCCATGAAATGAATAACATGTGAGAAAGGTCATGAAATTCAACAATGAGATATTGAAATAAATGTCAGAAGTGAAACGACAAATCTCTTGAAAATTATGGCCCCTGTCAAGTGTTAAGTCATTCCGGGATAAACATCAGACCTCCTGGCAGTTGGGAACCCGCAGGACATTGGGAATAATATGTACTAATAGAAAATGAGCCTCATCCCAAGAACCAATGAATAGTTCGTGAATTAGTCCCACCCGATTCTCGCACAAAAGGCTGCAACGAATGAACGGTAGCAAAAGCTTCGCGCCCCATTTGTTGCGCCCTTCACGAAAAAGGAAAGAATCAGAATTCAAAAATTAAGTGAGATTCAATTTTGAATATCTCTAGAGAAGATACTCCACCTGGTCACCCTGACCTTCGAAGGTTTCTGCTCACGCAGCGAGCTGACCTCGAGTAAAATGTCTAACCCACAATGAAAGAATCTGCAAGCAGCCGTACTCCCGTAGCGAGCTGCCCATCAATACATACCTAGTCTCGAAGCGATTGGACTTGCTGGCGTAGCCTGCTATCGCAGCGAACGGACCCTTCGACTTAGCCACCTCAAACAGAGATTGGCCCCATTCGACTCAGACTGCTTTCTCAGCGACTGGACTCTTCATAGTAGCTTGCTCTCGCAGCAAATGGACTCTTCGTCGCGCCCTAGTCTCGCAGCAATTGGACTCTTCGGCGTGCTTAGATCGACAGCGATTGGACTCTTCGTGGTAGTCTGTTTTCGGAGCAATCGGGTTCTTCGACCTAGTCTGCTGTCACTGCTATCGGACTCTTTGGAGTAACCTGCTCTCAGTGATCGGACCTTTCGACGTATCCTACTCGCACAGCAATCTGACATGAGAGACTGACCCTGCACTCGCAACGAGAGGACCAGCCAAAATGGTATGTGGATCACCACACGTCTGGAAAAGACGCTGAATAGGCCGATTTCGTATAGGGAAGTAAATTAAAATACATCTTATAAGAAACTAAAATGAAGAGACAAATTTTAAACAGAAGGAAATAAACATTTATTTTGCGATAACCATTATTAATATTTGATAAAGTCAACAATTCCACAATGAACGTTTAATAATTCCAGAACTCGTAATAACTCATTTAATTTTACAATCATGCAACAAAACCATTATAATTACCACATCGTGTCTTTCCTACTTTACCTATAGGATAAAATGTCTCACATACAATATTTCAATTCATATACTGAAAATCTCCTTTATCAACATCTGCCTTACGTGTGACATACATTTCACACTTGCATAATTAAATTCAATAAAACCTTTTATCACTCCTAATGCTATCCTTAATTAATAGAGAGAGAGAGAGAGAGCATACTGAACAATTGACCTTCGTGCAAAATACATGCAAAGAAATTGCCTACCTCGGACATTGCCGTCGACCCGAACTTGTCAGCGGCTGGGAGCGGCCTTCTCCGGTCGGCTCCGTCTTTCTTATCGTCGCGCACTTGCGACCTCCTTTCAGCACCGTCCAAAATCAACCCCTCTCTCGATTTTCAAATTTTAAAAGTTTAAGTCTCTCTTCATCTCTCCCCTCTCTCTTAGGCCCCCAGACTCTCATTGGTTCCGTAAATATATAACTCCGCCTTCCGGCTGTCTAACTGGGCGAAGCCCCCCTTGAAATATCAGATCTTTGAGTATTGTCTTTTTGGTGCAGAAAGTTCTCACGGACATTTTCCCATGTCCATCTGGAAATTAATTGACCTCTCGGGTCAGGAAATTCAACCCCTTCCGTCTGATATAGCACCAAGTGCTGGCGTGAATACGAGAAGCACCCTTTTTCATTCTCGAACTACGTCCGGTCCAGCTGTGTCCAAGGGAACGTTATATAAATTGTCTCGCTGTATGAGGGACCATCTTCTTAGGTCTTGTTTCACCTTCCAAAACGGCAATGTTACATTGTGATTGAAAATCACAATATAACATAGATATTGATTTTAGTTTTAAGATATAAAACACATTTTGTAAAAGGAATAGATATATTATAAACTTTAAAAACGGAAAATTTTCACTCTTTTTCAACTTGACAAGACGGTTACTCGAAAATTATTAGATATTTTATTAAAAATTAAATATAGATATTTTAAACTAAATTTCCTCATATATATTTTTCGTCACTTACTATTTATATTTATATTTTACAATTTCGAAGATATTTCGAGTAAAATTAAAAAAAAAAATGGAAAGAAAAACTCGTTCAGACATATACATGTATATATATTTTTATTTTTTTTTAAGAAAAAGAGATCGATCTAAAATTCAATTATATTCACTCGTAGTTCTTTCAATGGGTTACAAATTCTTGTTTACTGATCAATGCTAGCTTTTTTATTTTTTTCAGATATAAGAATTACAAACTTGAAAAACGAAAAATTTTCAAACTTCTTCATGACACGACGATTACTCGAAAACTAAAAGAACTTTTTTTGCAATAATAAATGTAGATTATAATTCTAAACTCGCTAGTACACATTTTTGTCGTTTACTATGTATACCTATCTTTTATTTATAGTTTACTATATGTTTCCAGTGAAAGTTAGAAAAATTAAAATAACACTGGATCGGAGCGCTACGTCTTTTATTATTTTTTTTTCAAAATATTAAAATATTGAACTTATTTTTATATGTTCATTTTCTGTACCGTATTCGGGACGAAACAAGAAACATTATTTGCATAATCATCTATTAGGTTCGGTGGTATAAACGTCTAAAGTGTTTACATTTTTCATAACGGTCTGCTTTTCGCATATAAACCCAAAGTATAGATGTTAACCACATCAAAAAATATTTTTTTTAGAAAATAACTATTTCACTTGCATTTAATTTTATTTAGAAACGGCTGACAAACCACAGACATTATTTACAGAGCATGATGATTTAAAAGGCAACTCTTGCTATTTTCGAGTAACTTA
The DNA here is from genome assembly GCA_951213105.1 of Amaurobius ferox. NCBI lineage: Eukaryota > Metazoa > Arthropoda > Arachnida > Araneae > Amaurobiidae > Amaurobius > Amaurobius ferox. Next base: position 108,832,568 of record OX578140.1, read on the forward strand.
AAATCTACAAACTCATAAAATGCTTAAATACAATCACGATAATCAAAGGAGCAGTACCTTATAGATATTCAAATCAGAAATAAACAGAAACTATAGTTAAGTAACTATCACGAGTCTTTCTCGAGATATTCGGAATTTTATTTTTTGTAGGAAGGACCTGATATCTCAGGATATAGTAAATTAAATTATATAATATAGTTATATAATAATGTATAGTTATATAATAATGTAATATAGTTATTCAAGACAACAATTTTCTGCGCTGTATGAATGTAAAAAAATCTCTAACTAAATTTTATTGTTTTGTTATACTATCGAAATGCGTTAATCTGTAGTGAAAATTGTATGTTGGACACATCGGAAATTTTTTACTTAGAGGTTATTAATTTAAAAGTTGCTAGTTTAATGAATTTCTTGCATTCAGGCTGTCAGTTTTATTATTTTTTTTTCAATGTTTAAGGAATAAATCTATAAATGAAATATTAAATCATTTTATAACTGTTTCTATGTACAATGCCCAGAAAAATAAAAATATATATTTAAATGTAAAATATTAATTTATATGAATTACGTCTAGAATTCTTTAAATATATTTTTAGAAAACATGGCCGTTTTTTCTGTAAAACATAGGTCATGTGATGTGAAAAACAATAATCTTTAAACAGTATTGTCACAGACAAGGTGGGAGTTGGGTTCTTCCCAATCACAACCATCTCCCACTTAGACAGAAGTTGGGAGTTGGGAAAATCGACAAAAGTTAGGTATACTTTACTAAATGCATTCTGCAACTAGCTGCTCGTAAGTGCAGTTTTGAATTTTTAACAGCCAGTTTCTTAAAAAAAAAAAAGAAAGAAAGCGTTGAAGGAGCATAATGTGCCTTAAATAAGTTTCAAAACACTATTTTGCTTACTGAGTGAAAACACATGAGGCTACTACAGAGGTCGTTTGCACTTTATGGAAACGATTTTGTATTTATGTTTTTCGTTAGCATTTTGAGATAAAGATTTGGCATTTTCAATATAATCGTCTGCTACTGTTTTGTTTTCATTAGAATGTAGAATAAAAGATTTATTTTGAAAATGGCTTCTAAAATTGATAGATGGTTCGAAGGTTACGTAAATGCGCTTCTTTTGAAAAATATTCGTATCAACAAATTGTAAAGCTGTGTAAAATTCGAGGTTATTGCATTTCAAAGAAAGGTATTTTTAATATATTAAATTTCAAAACGGAAAAGCATTTAGCTGAAAATAAAAATGAAAAAATGGCCGCAAAATCGCGCATCCTAAGACTATTCGAACGCGGGTAAATATGAAGAAAGTGATCTCTCTGCTCCTAAAACAAAATCCACCGACTCAAAGATCCATTGCATCGGAACTGAGAATGTCTTCTGGCACTGTACGTAAAATCATTCATAAGGATTTGAAGTTAAAAAAGATGTTTAAATCTACAGTTCATCTCCTTTTGCCAAAGCATAGCGCGGAAAGAAAAAAAAAATTGTAGAAAATTATATGTAAAACAAATAACTGCTGATAAATGTAATTTTGTGGTAACACTCGATGAGGCATTACTGTATTTAAGTGACTGTAATGAAAAAAAAGCAATTTTCTATTGCTCAACTGACGAAAATGACCGTACGAAATAATGGTTTCGTCAACGTACAGAAAAGTTCCCAAAAGGATTCATGATAGTTGCAAGATTTTGTTACAACGGTAAATTAAAACTCAAAAAGGTCTCAAGTAAAGCTAAAATTAATTCACTCTACTATCACCAGAATATTTTAGAACCAATTTTTGAAGCAGAAAATCCAGCCTTTCATGGAAAGAACATCAATAAAGTGGAGCTTCATATGGACAAAGCATCTAGTCACACGTCTAAGTCAACTGCCGTATATATAGCAAAGAAATAATCAGAAACAGGAATAAAATGTATCCCATTTAATGAAATAGGTGTAAAGTTACGTGACGCTTCTCCTATGGACGTTTGAGCTTTCGGTTTGTTAAAACGAGCCTTCGGAAAACGGCATCCAAGAACACTGAACGGACTTTGGAATACGACCCAAGAGAAGTGGAATAAAATTGACATGACGGTGCTAAGAAAAGTTTACTTTCATGGAAAATTCGAGTTATAGTCAAGAATCAAGGCTATCAGATAGAAGCAAATCGCGGCAAAAAATACGCCCTTTATGCATAAAAATAATTATCAAACTCGTTTCCATAAAGTGCAAACGACCTTCTGTACAAGCCCAAGTACACCGAAAATAATTCCAAATACATCCGCAATTAATGGGGGTATTTTTGTTTAATTTCTTTTTTCTAAATTCATTTTCATAATCATTCAACTCTTGCGCATCAAATGTGTAATTTTTTTTGTTTTGTTTTCTACGAAATGTTCCCGTTCAATGAAGTTCTTATGGCTCAGATCCAACTCAAATTTTAATTCATTTAAAACAATTTTTGATCTGAACTAGCATTTTTCTAATTTGGTGGTATTTCATATTTAACATCCCAATGAAGATCTACCCAAATGGGGTTATAATAGCGTAAAGGGAGTTAAATCGCTGAAGTAAAATCACACAAACTGCTGTAAAAAAAACTGTAAATTAAAAATAACTGTATTTCGTATAACTTCCAAAAATATATCAATTTTGTAATATAAATTGTTATTCAAAATTTTTATCAGAACTTCTATAAATATACTAATTGTGTGTTTGTGTCTCGTTGTTAGAAAACAAACCGACGTTCGATACCATTTATACTCTATAGCATGCTGCATGCTTTCCTTTTAAAAGAACGCTTTTTAAATTGGATTTTTAATGTTTCATCTACACAATACATTTTATCAAAACAAAAAATTCATTGTTTAAAAAATGAACGTTTCAAAAAACGTATTTATAAAGGTTCAAAAAATCTAAAAATAAAATAATAAAACATCTAAAAGTAAAATATTAAAAAATCTGATGTGGGCAACACATGACTTTCCTTATATAATGCAATGAATTCACTATTTTTGCAGTGAAAAAACAGATTTTTCTTATAGTGGATACTTATATTCTTTCCAAGATATTGAATTTTCAACGATTATTCAACGATTCATTGATTTAGCGTCATTTTTACCATTCCGCCAAATTCGTCGCCAAAATCTCCCCAAGTGTTATGGATGGAGAAATAAGTTATTCTCTTATAGCGGATAAATGACTATTGGCATTCAAATACAAAAGTATTACTCAAAGTATCTTTTCTCATGAATGGAACGAGTTAGATCCACGAGAATGATGTTACCAAATTCATCGTATGATATTACATATGAAAAGCGAACATGTTTCTCAACAGTTCATATTTTTTTTAATTTATGGGATTTTTTGAAAAATGTGTTTGAAAAATGCGCAATATCTCGAGAACGGTTCATGTTAGCGTTCTAAAATTTATGTCAATCGTTTTCTAAGGAAAAATTGAGTAAGGAATGTCTATTTACGTAACTTTATTAAGCGTTTTGATTTTTTGATAATTTTTTGAAAATTTCAATCGAAAATTTATGAAGGTTCTGAACATTCGATTATGTTTAAAAACAATAAGCTTCCAGTATTCACGGATTGTGATTTTTGTACCAAATTTCATTCGAATGGCTCCATTCGTTCGTAAGATATCGTCTTGAGAGACTCACTGACACACACACGCACACACACACACACACATACTTTCACGCGCACACACACGCACACAGACATCACCGCAAAAATGTTTGCCTCATGATCAGGGATGATCGAAAAGTGCTCTTCCGTCGAGAACTCGAATTCGAATTTTCGATCCAGTCACAATACTTTCCTTATACATTATGTATATAAGGAAAGTAAAAATCTAAAAAAAAAAAGTAATATAAATTGTCATTCGAAATTTTTTGCACTTAAAATACCATAAATACGTCAATATTGCGTTTTTGACTCATTGGTAAACATTAAACGACGCTCAAAACCACCTATAGAGTACTTTTACTTTCAAAAGAACGCTTTTTAAATTGGATCTTGAACGTCTCATTCTCATAACGCAATTTATCGAAAAAAAGTTCATTGTTGAAACACTAATCGCACCACATTTCATAAAAATGCATTTTTAAGGACTTAAATCTAAAAAATAAAATTCTAAGTAACTTATATAAATTATTATTCCAACTGGTTTATTTCTCATAAATTCCGTAAATATATCAATTATGTGTTTTTTGCTCGTTGTAAGGACAACCATTATACATCGTCTTTCGACGATATAATGGTAACAACTCTGTAAAAATACTTTCGGTTGCTAATGTACCGATTTGTGTGAACTTCTAGCAAAATCATGCTTAAACATACAATAACTAAAAATCTAATTTAAATTTTTAAAATACGAGATGTATTTTCCCTGGTCCTGAAGTACCTCTGTACCAAATTTCATCGCTGTCCGACGCTTGGACTTCCCTCTACAGACGACAGACACACACGCAGAAACGCGCAAACATTTTCATTATGTAAGATAATACATATATGCATAAAATTTAAAGAAAAAGTCCAAAACGGGTGTTAGAACAAAATTAATATAAAATCTTATAAATATAGAATACAATAAAGTATTTATACTGAAATTTTCTATTAATTTACATAAAATTTCATGCTGATACAAGTTTCCGTTAGTGAGTTGTACTGACCAAAAATAATAACCAAGACTCTCCACGAAGGGGAGCCACCATTGGTATGCTTTCGCCACCGACCTACTACAGTAGCGTCTCCAGGGGGTATGTCAAGAAACCTCGCCCGCCAGGAAGCTATCGGAAGTTCAGAGAGAAAATGGGGAACACAACATTGAGAAAATGGAAAACACAACATGTGGTTATACTCGCCCTTTATTTTTGTCTCTGGCAACACTACTGACCCACTATATTGCTTAGTGCATGGACACGTGACGTAACACGGAAAATTTTGCCTTTACGTTTCCAAAGCAAAATACTGACATGTTTAATAGTATGGAAATTTTCAATATTTCCGCATCAAGAACGATTATTTTAGAATTTTACAATTGTTTAGCCCCTAATTTTAGTAGGATATATCTAAATTCATCTTCTTTCATGGAAATTTTTAATTTCCCCGAAAAATAAATTCCTCATTTTGAATAAAAATATATACAGATGTTTCTTTACCAAAATTCGTTACACACCTTTTCGTTCAGGGCGCGGTAGCCCATTGGTTAGCGCGCTGGAGTTGTACTCGGTAGGCCCGGGTTCGATTCCAGCCACTGCCAAAACTGCCGCCGTGTTCATGCGGAGTACGATCACGTTAAACATGTGGGTCCGAATGTCCTTCCGAGAGGTTGGTGGTAGGGGGAGGAGGGTACGGTCCCTGTGGATGCCTCCCCCACTGGGTTCCGGTCTAAATTGGGTGGCACTTCCCGACCGTCCAAACAGTTACCTTACACCTTTCTGGTAGATCGGACGGTCTGGGTTTTAACAACAACACCTTTTCGTTCTAGATCGCATACATATTGCAGAATTTACTAGTGAACTTCCTTGTCTACAGAATGCTAGTTAATAACTACGGTAAAAATAAATAATGTCATTAACCTAAAATCACTTAAAAGACACTTTAGCGAATGAGATGTTTTAGCATATATTGTTACACAAGTTTTCTAAAAAGCTTATTTTTAGTACAAAGTTAAATTTCGATGTTTAATGGATCTAGTTTTAATTTTTATTTGCCATTATCGTCAGTTTATATTTGCCGGCTATGGTAGAAATAATGTCCTTTTGCCCTTATGTTTCTGGGTATTCTACTACACAGGCTGTTTATTTACGCCCGTGCCCATGCTCTATTGTCCTCCTTAGACGCAACCATCAACGTAAGTGGGCATGTGAGAACTGAACTTAGGGGTGAGTGTTGCAACATAGGGGTGAGTGTTGCAACCAAATGTACATAAATAATAAACCCTGCCTTGTGGGTCGAGTGACATATTAATAAACAAAGAAGATCAAACATGCATAAAGTATTGATTATTAAACACTTTTGAACTAAAATGCAATTTTATTTAGACATCTAAAATACGATAAGTGTCAGCGGTGATATTTATTTAATTATCATAGAACTACAATAACTTATTTTACTTGAAACTTAAAACTTCATCGAAAAAAATAACTTTATTCAAATGACGTCATCGAACTATAAATCATCTGGCTATCTATGAAAAATTAGTGAATATTTAATTCATACACTTTTATTCTAGACTAAATAATTTTACGTGAAAAAAATTCAGCAAATCTTATGCTTCAGTATTCATCAAAATCAGGCTTCATTCTAGAAATAATCAAAGTTTGATGATCATTTAAACTCAGAAATATTGTAATTGCGTCGGCCCAGAATATAGATGCACAGAAAATATACAAAAATAAAGCGGTTTTAGGACGGACGCAACACTAAATATAAATTTAAAAGAACTTTAAAAATCACGATTTTTTTTTACTATGGGGAAAAAGATCGTGGCCATATTTTATTTTGAAGCGGGTCACGTAATCGCTTCATATTATATGGGTGTAATTATTATTTTAATTATTATTTTAAAAACTACCGAACACATTTTTCTGAATTTTGTTATGTATTTTATGGGATAATTTGAATGTTTCCTAAAACTAATTTTAACTTAAAAAATGTTTAAAAAATTAGGTCCCATAGGGTTCAATGTATTCCACTTTTTCAACCCAGTGTTCAATCCAAAACTAATTGGGTGATATTATTCATTTACAGTCCCATATGTCCCACAGACCGTCTCAACAACATACTAAAATTTCATTTTGATACAGTCATTTTTACGGCAGTTTTCGTGCAAAATGTTAAAAACGTACCCCCCACTCCCCCCCCCATGGAAATTAGCTTTATGCAAGCGATAGTTTTTCTGAGAATTATTTTGAAGAAAATTATATCATGTTGCTTAACAACTCATTTAAAATAAAATATCACCCCTCTTTGTTGTGGGTGGTTTCTCAAAGTATATGCAGATAATTGCACTTTTATAACACTTTACAACATAGCTGAAAAGTGTTTATGACTTTGTTCATTCTGTCTGTCTGTCCGTCTGTCTGTCTGTCTGTCTGTCTGTCTGTCTGTCTGTCTGTCCGTTAGCACGATAACTGCCGTAAAATGACTTTATCAAAATGCAATTTTAGTATGCTTTTCAGACGATCTGTGGGACCTATGGGAATATAAATAAATCATATCACCCAATTAGTTTTTTATTGAACCCGGGTAGAAAAAATGAAATACATTGAACCCTATGGGATCCAATTTTTCAAACATTTTTTAAGTACATTTAAAATTCACAAATGGCTTCGAAATTTTTAAGAAATATTCACATTGTTCCATAAAATATATAAAAAAAAATTCAGTAAAATATGTAAGGTAGTTTTTCAATTAAAAATTATTTAATATAGGGAGAAAAACGAATTCAATTAAATTCCGACTTTTGCGATATCCTGCAGAAAGAAAAAATAGATATATTATATAATAAATATCTTTCCAAGAGTTTAATTAATTTGTATATGAGAGAGGCTTCACATTTTAAAATAAATTTGGTAAATAACAATTTTTCAATTTTTTTTTAAATTTTACATAACTTTTCATGATATACTTATTTGACGACGTTTTTAATGCACTTTCCTACGTCCTAGAGAGTTAAAATTTGGTATACAGCTTAAATTTATAGAACATTTTATTCTACAACAAATTGGTGGATCTTTAAATATAGATCCTACATTTTTTTCGAAATGGCCTGCAAATGATCCCCGTTCACTTCTATAAATCATTGTTGTAATATTGTTAAAAATTCTGATGTGGGCAGCACATGTCTTTCCCAGCAGACTCATATTCACGTTCTCTTTATTTCTTCAATAATAATTTAAGTTTATCTGCACAAAATAACATCCATAAGTATTTTAAATGACATTGAATTTGCACCTTAAACTTAAATTTGGTTCTCATTTGATAGATGGACTTATTGTCATAAGTGGCGTAGCGAAAACGCAAAAAAACTAAAATATCTCAAGAACGGCCAGTCCTAGAGTAATGGGTTTAATCTCATTCTTTGGTTGTCAAAAATCACGTATTAAATAGGAATTTAACTGATATAATTGAGCGCACGTAGTCTTTTATTTTTAGATTTAACGATTTTTGCGAGCCATTTCGCAAAAATAACCCTTTCCTTTTTTCTGAATCGTACTAGAATAACCTACAAGTGAGTTATATAACAAATATTGTTAAATTTGGTATATAAATCACTTGTAGGTTATTGAAATATAATACACCAAATTGTGTTAATTTTGGTCCACGAATTTTTAGCTAGAGTGGATAAAGGCAATTTCTGCCAGCCATTTCGCAAAGAAGGCAGATTCTTTTATTACGAATCGTACTATAATCAAATGAACATCAGGGTTTCCCACAAAAAACTTACTTACCAACTTTTATTAAATTCGGTCCATTAGTTTTTCAGTTAGAGTGGATGCAATATCCTCACAGACACACAGAAACACACACAGATACATCCTTACACACACGGACATCTTCCTAAAAATAGTTTTTTCGTGTTCTGGAAGTCCCAAAACGTGTAGATCCTTCGAAAATTCGAGTTCCGATCTTCGGCACGATTCCAATACTTTGAATACATACTCACGCCCACACATATATTATCTGTGTATCTAAGTTCCGTGCCTACGCAATTACAATAGTTGTGATTTTAAATGATCCCTAAACTTTTATTATTTCTTCAACGAAGCCTAATTTTAACTTATGCAGAATGCAAATATCTCAAGCGATTGCAAGGTGAGTTACATAAGAATTGCTGAATTTTTTTTTCGCACAAAATTATTTAGCTCTGGAGTCTGGAATACAAGTTATATGAATAAAATATTCATTGATTTTGCATAGAGAATCAGATGATTTATATTTCGATAGAGTTTTAAACATTTAAGTATAATAAATTACTGTAGTACTGTGACAATGTAAAAGATATCACCACTGAATGTATCACATTTTAGAGATTTTTAAATGAAATTGCATTTCAGTTGGAAAGTGTTTCATAATCAATGCTTATGCATGATTGATCTTTCTTGTTAATATCTTATCCTGGTCTTGTAGATCTCCACCAAATGGTGGTTGAGTTCTTTTAAACCTTCTAATCATGTGATCATTTTAATGAATGATTTTTCGGTACAACCAAGAGATAAAGCCATTGTGTCTAGGTGCTCCGAGAATTAGACCAATACACTGGCTGGCAGAACTAAAACCAAGAGCTTTGCTTATATAGAGCACCTTTTATATATATCCTAGAACGCGATTAAGCTATTTTTAGAGTGAGGACTCTCTGCGTCAGTATTTATGTGATATATGTATGCGTCTCGAAATAAATTAGTTAATTTCTAATGAACCTTTATAACGAAAATATGAACTTCGAATAAGAAATTTGAAACGCTTTATATAACTGCTGGTTAGATTTCAATATAAATAAAAAAATAGATTTACGAAGATTAAAACGAAAACATGTTTAATTAAATAGTCAAACTAAAGTAATTAAACTAAAGTAATTAACTAAACTAATTTATTTGTTTAAATTAAAGTTTATATACAATTTCCTACAGCGAAATGAATGAATGTATATATATATATAAATATATATATATATATTATATATATATAATACTTTAGAAGAGATTATATAACTTAAAGTTCATATAATTATACCATTATTTCCTCGCATATTTTCTATATCTTCTTTTCTTTGACTTAGCTATTCACAGTTATGAAAATGTTTCCGAATATATTTAAATATATTTAAAAATAAATTTCAAGGACACTGTAACTAACGGTAATGACTTTTCTCATGAAATCTCATTACCATTTTAAATTTTATCTCCATCCTTGCAATCTCATTACAATCATAGAGATACTTTTGTCAGACATTGAAAAGCGTTTTTATACATAATAAACAGAAATTCTCGACTGCTAATGCAGGGGTTAGATTCATACATATAAGTTTATTCATTTTTATAATAAAGGATGCATCAGATATGCAATGCAATGCATTAATGCAATGCATTAATGCAATGCAATATTGCAATTAATATTAACGCAATAATGCAATAATTATTAATGCAATTCATTAGTGCAATTATTAATGCAATGCATTAATGCAATGCATTAGTGCAATTATTAATGCAATGCAATGCATTAGTGCAATTATTAATGCAATGCAATGCATTAGTGCAATTATTAATGCAATGCAATGCATTAGTGCAATTATTAATGCAATGCAATGCATTAATTATATGCAATGCATTCCTTTGCAGCTAGTTCCCGATCGTTCCTTTCAATTCCTATGATACGCTTTAGTTGCGTTGTGTAATGTTTACAGCAAAGTCTTATGTATAAATAACCCTTAATCATTTCAATCTATGTCAGTATCATAGTGTCTTCCGATTTTTTTTTTAATTTCTTTTTTGCATTTTAGATATTATAAAATCTTTCTATACGGTAACTCGAAACATATATGCATTCCCTCGAGAACATTTAATGTTTACATTCTAAATGTAGTACCATGCATTTGAAAATGCAAAATTATGTATATAATTATTGTTACTTTAATATAATAGACCATCAAAGTCCGCGCGTTCATGCTCTACTACCGTCCAAGTACATCCATCCGGCGGCCATGTATAAGAAAGAGGAACCGACTGATAATAACTAGCGTCGACCCTTCCATTCGCTCCTAATATCCACAGGCACATGCACGCCATACTCCCTCTCATTAATGCTATTTCTTTCTCCTATCAAAATATACATACTGTACCAATCGATAACATAAACCAATTTATTTACTCTCAACTAGGGCCTCTAACAAACCAATTTATCAAATTTAATACCTCAAACTTTTTATCTCCAAGTTTTATTTTCAGGTCATACCATGGAAGAAAAGGGACTAACTCCCTTTAATTTTATGGGTTATGCAATGCAACTTCCAACAATATATCTATAAACGAAGTTTGCATTAATTGCTTTGTTTTAAATGTGAATTTGAAGATAAAGCAGGAAGAAAGTCTCTCTAACACCATGGTTTAAAAATTCATATTCTGAATTTTTTAATTGGGATGCCCTCTCGATAGTGACTTTCCTATTCAGCTAAATCACAGAGGTTGCCTCATCTCTAATTCCATGAGCTAACTAGAGTTTTCAATTATTTCTTCTGGCATTAAAGTCATGTGACCATGCAATTGCATCATGTTGTGTCAACGCCTTATGGACAATATGAACACAACAATAAAAATCTGATCTGGACAGCACATGACTGTCCCTGCAGACCCAAATTTATATTTTCTTTATTTCTTTAATAATTCATTAGATTAAGTTTAATTGAACCAAATAACACGAAATTTTCATTTTTAATTCAATTTTTACTTTCCCTGCAATACATGGTAATGTATAGGGAAAGTATTGGAATCATACCGAAAATCACAACTCGAGTTTTCGACGGATCTACACGTTTCGAGACCTCTAGAATACGAAAAAACCATTTTTAGCGTGACGTCTGTGCGTGTGTCTGTCTGTCTGTCTGTGTGTCTGTCTGTCTGTCTGTCTGTCTGTGTGTCTGTCTGTCTGTGCAGATTTTGTATCCACTGTAACTAAGAAACTAATGGACCGAATTTCACAAAATTTGGTAGGTAAGTCACTTGTGGGCGGGGCTGGTGCTGATTAGTTTTGGGTACGATTCGGAATAAAAGAACCCGCATTTTTTTGCGAAATGGCCCGCAAAAGCTTGTATCCACTCTAGCTGAAAAACTAATGGACCGAATTTCACAAAATTCGGTAGATGAGTCACGTATAGGTCACTCTGGTGCTGATTAGATTTTGGTACGATTCGGAAAAAAATAACCTGCTTTTTTTTGCAAAACGGCCCGCAAAAATCTTCAAAATCTAAACTAAAGAACTAGGTATACTCAGATATATCCATAAAATGCCCGTTTAATACGTAATGTTTAACGACGAAAATAATAAGACCAACCCCATTACACTAGGACTAGCCGTTCTCGAGATATTTTAGTTTTTCGTACTTTCCCTACGCCACCTTTGAAAATAAGCCCGGTTACCGAATGAGAACGAAAATTCAATAAAAGTGAAATAAATGTAATTAAAATAAAGAGAACGTGAATATAAGTCTGCAGGGAAAGTCATGTGCTGCCCACATCAGATTTTTACTTTCCCTGCAATACTTGGTAATGTATAGGGAAAGTATTGGAATCATGCCGAAAATCACAACTCGAGTTTTCGACGGATCTACACGTTTCAAGACCTATAGAATACGAAAAAACCATTTTAGCGTGACGTCTGTGTGTGTGTCTGTGTGTCTGTGTGTCTGTGTGTCTGTCTGTGCAGATATTGTATCCACTCTAACTAAAAAACTAATGGACCGAATTTCACAAAATTTTGTAGGTAAGTCACTTGTGGCCGGGGCTGGTGCTGATTAGTTTTGGGTACGATTCAGAATAAAAGAACCCGCCTTTTTTGTGAAATGGCCCGCAAAAGCTTGTATCCACTGTAGCTGAAAAACTAATGCACCGAATTTCACAAAATTCGGTAGATGAGTTATGTATAGGTCACCCTGGTGCTGATTAGATTTTGGTACGATTCAGAAAAACATAACCTGCCTTTTTTTGCAAAATGGCCCGCAAAAATTGCCAAAATCTAAAATAAAAAACTGGGTATATTCAAATACATCCATTAAATGCTGATTTAATACGTAATTTTTAACGATGAAAAGAATAAGACCAACCCCATTACATTAGGACTAGCCGTTCTCGAGATATTTTAGTTTTTCGTATTTTTCCTACATCATTTTTGAAAATAAGTCCGGTTTTCAAATGAGAACGAAAATTGAATTAAAAATTAATTAAATTTAATTGAAATAAATAGAACGTGAATATAAGTCTGCAGGGAAAGTCATGTGCTGCCCACATCAGATTTTTACTTTCCCTGCAGTACATGGTAACGTATAGGGAAAGTATTGGAATCATGCCGCAAATCACAACTCGAGTTTTCGACGGATCTACACGTTTCGAGACTTCTAGAATACGAAAAAACTATTTTTAGCGTGACGTCTTTGTGTGTGTCTGTGTGTCTGTCTGTGTGTCTGTGTGTCTGTGTGTCTGTCTGTCTGTCTGTGCAGATTTTGTATCCACTCTAACTAAAAAACTAATGGATCGAATTTCACAAAATTTGGTAGGTAAGTTACTTGTGAGCGAGTCTGGTGCTGATTAGTTTTGGGTACGATTCGGAATAAAAGAACCCGCCTTTTTTTGCGAAATGGCCCGCAAAAGCTTGTATCCACTCTAACTGAAAAAATGATGGACCGAATTTCACAAAATTCGGTAGATGAGTCATTTGTGGGTTACCTTGGTGCTGATTAGATTTTGGTACGATTCGGAAAAAAACGACCTGCCTTTTTTCGCAAAAATCGTCCAAATCTAAACTAAAGAACTGGGTATACTCAAATATATCCATTAAATGCTGATTTAATACGTAATTTTTAACGACGAAAAGAATAAGACCAACCCCATTACACTAGGACTAGCCGTTCTCGAGATATTTTAGTTTTTCGTACTTTCCCTACGCCACCTTTGAAAATAAGCCCGGTTACCGAATGAGAACGAAAATTGAATTAAAAGTGAAATAAATTTAGTTAAAATAAAGAGAACGTTAATATAAGTCTGCAGAGAAAGTCATGTGCTGCCCACATCAGATTTTTGTTTTTATTTGGTAATTGGACATTTTTCCGAAGTCGGCGTGACAAAAATGCAAGAAATCTCAAATATCTTGGGACCGGTTAGTCCTAAAGTATAATGGAGTGTGTTATATTATTTTCCTCTTCAAAAATTGCGTATAAAACAAGAATTTAATTCATACATTTGAGCATACACTACTTTTTTTTAGATTTTGGTGATTTTGACGGGCCATTTCGTAAAAAAAAGGCAGGTTGTTCTTTTCCGAATCTTATCAAAATCTAATCAACGCCAGAGTATCCCATAAGTAACTTATCTACCAATTTTTTTTTTTTAATTTGGTCAATTAGTATTTTAGCTAGAATTGAGACCTGAAATTTTTGGGAGCCTTTTTGTTAAATAAGGTGAGGTTTTCTTTTCCGAATCGTACGAAATTCTAATCTGCACCAGATTATCCAGCAAGTAACTTCTCTACCAATTTTTGTGAAATTTTGGACAATTAGTATTTTAGCTAGAGCGGGTAAATGCAATTTTTACGGGCCATTTTGCAAGAAAAGGCGAGTTCTGTTCTTACGAATCGTACCAAAAACTAATCAGCACCAGGGTCACATCAAGTGACTTACCTACAAAATTTTATGAAATTCGGTCCATTAGTGTTTGAGTTAGAGTGAATACATACATTGTACAGACACACAGACAGACACATAGACACACAGCCACACAGACAGACATCACGCTAAAAATAGTTTTTTCGTATTCTAGAGATCTCGAAACGTGTAGATCCGCCGAAAACTCGAGTTGCGATTTTCGACATGATTCCAATACTTTACCTAAACATTACCATGTATTGCAGGGAAAGTAACAAAAAAATCCAAATTTCAAACTACTATTTCTCCAGATACAAAAGTTATTTTGAAAACAAGTTTCCAGATTTGAATTCAGCGAATTAGTATATATTAGTATTTGGTCGAATTCGTACGAGTTTTTTCGTCCGCCCTTGTTGTTGCATTTGGTGCTCTAAGATACTGACACTGCTCTGTTAGAGAGAGGTGATTGCCATGATTTCGTATGCATTATTTCACACAAACTGTCGGGGGCGCGGTAGCCCATTGGTTAGCGCGCTGGAGTTGCACTCGGTAGGCCCGGGTTCGATTCCAGCCACTGCCAAAACTGCCGCCGTGTTCATGCGGAGTACGATCACGTTAAACATGTGGGTCCGAAAGTCCTTCCGAGAGGTTGGTGGTAGGGGAAGGAAGGTACGGTCCCTGTGGATGCCTCCCCCACTGGGTTCCGGTCTAAATTGGGTGGCACTTCCCGACCGTCCAAACAGTTACCTTACACCTTTCTGGTAGGTCGGACGGTCTGGGTTTCAACAATCAACAACAACAACACAAACTGTCGGAAAAATAAGTTTACACTGTTTCTGAGAAATTAGGGGGGTTACAGTATTCATAAGTTGCAATCATTAAACAAAGTTCTAGTCAAATCGCCATTTTTGTTTCATAAACAAAATAAAAAATCTGATGTGGGCAGCACATGACTTTCCCTGCAAACTTATATTAACGTTCTCTTTATTTTAATTAAATTTATTTCACTTTTATTCAATTTTCGTTCTCATTCGGTAATGGGGCTTATTTTCAAAGGTGGTGTAGGGAAAGTACGAAAAACTAAAATATCTCGAGAACGGCTAGACCTAGTGTAATGGGGTTGGTTTTATTCTTTTCTTCGTTAAAAATTACGCATTAAACACGCATTTAATGGATATATTTGAGCATACGTAGCTTTTTAGTTTAGATTTTGGCAATTTTTGCGGGCCATTCTGCAAAAAAAGGCAGGTTATTTTCTTCTGAATCGTACCAAAATCTAATCAGCACCAGGGTGACCTATACGCGACTCATCTACAGAATTTTGTGAAATTCGGTCCATTAGTTTTTCAGCTAGAGTAGATACAAGCTTTTGTGGGCCATTTCGCAAAAAAAGGCGGGTTCTTTTATTCCGAATCGTACCCAAAACTAATCAGCACCAGCCCCGCCCACAAGTGACTTACCTACAAAATTTTGTGAAATTCGGTCCATTAGTTTTTTAGTTAGAGTGGATACAAAATCTGCACACACAGACACACACACAGACGTCACGCTAAAAATGGTTTTTTCGTATTCTAGAGGTCTCGAAACGTGTAGATCCGTCGAAAACTCGAGTTGTGATTTTCGGCATGATTCCAATACTTTCCCTATACATTACCATGTATTGCAGGGAAAGTAAAAAATCTGATGTGGGAAACACATGACTTTCCTTATATAATGCAATGAATTTACAACTTTTACAGTTAGAAAAATCTGATGTGGGCAGCACATGACTTTCCCTGCAGACTTATATCCATGTTCTCTTTATTTTAATTAAATTTATTTCACTTTTAATTCAATTTTCGTTCTCATTCGGTAACCGGACTTATTTTCAAAGGTGGCGTAGAGAAAATAGGAAAAACTAAAATATCTCGAGAACGGCTAGTCCTACTGTAATGGGGTTGGTCTTATTCTTTTCTTCGCTAAAAATTACGTATTAAACAAGCATTTAATGGATATATTTGAGCATACGTAGTTCTCTAGTTTAGATTTGGACGATTTTTGCGGGCCATTCTGCAAAAAAAGGCAGGTTATTTTTTTCTGAATCGTACCAAAATCTAATCAGCACCAGGGTGACCTATACGTGACTCATCTACCGAATTTTGTGAAATTCGGTCCATTAGTTTTTCAGCTACAGTGGATACAAGATTTTGCGGGCTATTTCACAAAAAAAGGCGGGTTCTTTTATTCCGAATCGTACCCAAAACTAATCAGCACCAGCCCCGCCCACAAGTGACTGACCTACAAAATTTTGTGAAATTCGGTTCTTTAGTTTTTTAGTTAGAGTGGATACAAAATCTGCACAGACAGACACACAGACACACAGACACACAGACAGACACACACACAGACGTCACGCTAAAAATGGTTTTTTCGTATTCTAGAGGTCTCGAAACGTGTAGATCCGTCGAAAACTCGAGTTGTGATTTTCGGCATGATTCCAATACTTTCCCTATACATTACCATGTATTGCAGGGAAAGTAAATATCTGATGTGAACAGCACATGACTTTCCTTGCAGATTCCAATTTAATTTGTAATTTTTTATTTCATTATTTCATTATCCATTAAATCGTGTTTATTTGCAGAAAACAACATTGATGCTTTCTGGATATTATATCAAATTTGGCTTTTCATTGCATCTTCGTTTCGTTTGACAACGTAATTCAGTTTAAATTTATCATGTCCTCAAAATTCCAAAATAAAAAATCGGAAATATATAGAAAACGGTTTATCCCACAGTCATGGGGCTAATCTTATTCGCTTTGTCGTCATAATTAACCTGAAGGACATATAATTAATTAATATATTTCGAAAAATTTAATTATTAATCTTCTTTCAAAGTTTCGATGTAACATCACTCTATCTCAAATAAATCGATATAATCAGAAAAATCTGATGTGAACAGTTATGACTTTGCCTGCAGATTCAAATTCATTTTTTAATTTTTTATTTCATTATGCATTAAATGGAGCTTAATTGTGGAACGTAACATGGATACTTTCTTGATATTATATCCAATTTTCCTTTTTATTGCATCCTCATTTCATTTGGCAACTTAATTCAGTTTAAATTTATTAGGTTCTCAAAATTCTAAAAAAACAAAAATCTAAAATATATCGAGTTCATCCTACAGTCATAGGGTTAGTCTTATTCGCTTTGTTGTCAAAATTAGCCTGAAGGATAAGTAATTAATTAATATATTTAAAGAATCTGATGTGGGCAAAACATGATTTTCCTTATATAATGTAAAGAATTTACTACTTTTACAGTAAAAAAAATCTGATGTGGGCAGCACATGACTTTCCCTGCAGACTTATATTAACGTTCTCTATATTTTAATTAAATTTATTTCACTTTTAATACAATTTTCGTTCTCATTCGATAACCGGACTTATTTTCAAAGGTGGCGTAGGGAAAGTAGGAAAAACTAAAATATCTCGAGAACGGCTAGTCCTAGTGTAATGGGGTTGGTCTTATTCTTTTCGTCGATAAAAATTACGTATTAAATCAGCATTTAATGGATATATTTGAGTATACCCAGTTCTTTAGTTTAGATTTGGACGATTTTTGCGGGCCATTTTGCAAAAAAAGGCAGGTCATTTTTTTCCGAATCGTACCAAAATCTAATCAGCACCAAGGTAACCCACAAGTGACTCATCTACCGAATTTTGTGAAATTCGGTCCATCAGTTTTTCAGTTAGAGTGGATACAAGCTTTTGCGGGCCATTTCGCAAAAAAAGGCGGGTTCTTTTATTCCGAATCGTACCCAAAACTAATCAGCACCAGCCCCGGACACAAGTGACTAACCTACAAAATTTTGTGAAATTCGGTCCATTAGTTTTTTAGTTAGAGTGGATACAAATCTGCACAGACAGACACACAGACACACAGACACACAGACAGACACACACACAGACGTCACGCTAAAAATGGTTTTTTCGTATTCTAGAGGTCTTGAAACGTGTAGATCCGTCGAAAACTCGAGTTGTGATTTTCGGCATGATTCCAATACTTTCCCTATACATTACCATGTATTGCAGGGAAAGTAAAAATAGGTTTTTCTTATAGTAGATACTTATACTCTATCCAAGATATTGAATTTTCGACAATTAGTTGTCATTTTCATTGATTTAGCGTCATTTTTATCCATTTGGCGAAATTTTCTTTAATTTGGCAACAATTCAAAGCGTCGCCAAATTGGCGACATTCCGCCAAATTCGTCGCCAAAATCTCATCAAGCTTTACTGACAGAGAAATAAGTTATTCTTATAGCAGATAAATGACTATTGGCGTTCAAATACAAAAGTATTACTCGAAGTATCTTTTCTCATGAATGGAACGAGCTAGATCCACGAGAATGATGTCACTCAATCTATCACATGATATTACACATGAAAAGTGAACATGTTTCACAACAGTTAATATATTTTTTTAATTTATGGCATTTTTGATAAATTTATTTGACAAATATGCAATATCTCGAGAACGGTTCATGCTAGCTTTCTAAAGTTTATGTCAATCGTTTTCTACGGAAAAATTACATAAAAAATATCTCTATTTGCGTAACTTTAATTAAAGTTTCGATTTTTTGATGATTTTTTCCAAAATTTCACTCGAAAATTTGGGTGGGGTCTGAACATTCGATTACGTTTACAAACAATAGGCTTCCAGTGTTCACAGATTGCGATTTTTGAACCAAATTTCATTTGAATCGCTCCATCCGTTCGTGAGATATCGTCTCCACAGACTCACTGATACGCACACACTCCCACAGACATTGCCTCAAATATGTTTGATTCGTGATCAGGGATGCTTGAAACGTGCTCTCCCGTCGAAAATTCGAATTCGAATTTTCGACCCCGTCACAATGATTTCCTTATACATTATGTATATAAGGAAAGTAATTATGCTCCGGAAAATATGATTTGGTTGTGAATTTAGGCAAAAACCCTGGGAAAATCCGAAAGTCGAAACGTCATTAATTTTCAGAATTAAAATATCGACTGAGTACCAGAACTAAAACATATTATATACGTGGACTATTAAAATCAACATGTGTGTATGGAGAATACCCGACACACATTGATACCTATGCAGACATAATACGTCTAACCAGGCATCAAACGATTTCCCAAGTGTCAATTTCGCATTTACATAGCTCAGTCTGCTAGATGACCACTTCGTCAAAAATATCGCCTTCATTATTCGCTATAATTGGGAACGAAACAATGATCCTTGTTTACAAAGTTTTCCCTTTCTTTATGTAAGGACCAATTATTCAGGATGAATAAGTTATTTATAGGATATGTTCATTATAAATGATTTATCCAAGCACTATTTCAACCGACCTCTGTAATAGAGAGTTGGGAAGAGTTATTAAATAGGAGGTGTTCATTACATGACTTTCAGTGTAGATTCACACAATTGCATACATATATATATATATATATATATATATATATATATATATATATATATATATGTACAGGGTGTCCAGTGCTATAGGTGCCCAATGATTATTTCCTCAACAGTTAGTCACAGAGATATACTTCCAATTGCAAAAATGTTTTAAATTTTAAAATCTATTATCTTAGAGACAGTTTAAATCAATAAATACATTTGTGAAATAAATACGAAATATAATTTTTTATACGGTCCCCCGGTCCTACCAATTATATTTAAGAAAATCATCCTCATATAATTTGATGCAAAAAAAAAATATCTTCCTTTTGCGACTAAAATTCACCGAGTTATGAAGCATTAAACTTTATGACTTAAGTGGCATTTCCACGCATAAAAATGCCCCGTTTCAGGCAAACAACCAATCAGAGACCGTATTGACCATTTCTCAGCACAGAAAAGTGGTCCAGCTTTAAACAGCTATAAGTCGATCAATTTTGGTCCTAAAAGTAGATTTTTTTTTATTTTGCATAAAATTGTATGATTGATGATTTTACTATATATAATTGGTAGGACCGGGGTACTGTATAAAAATTTATATTTCATATTTCTTTCAGAAATGCATTTATTGATTTAAACTGTTTCGAAGATAATAGGTTTTTAAATTTAAAACATTTTTGCAACTGAAAGTGTATCTCTGTGAGTAACGGTTGAAGAAATAGCCATTGGGCATCGATAGCACTGGACACCCTGTATATATATATATATATATATATATATATATATGTGTGTGTGTGTGTGTGTGTGTGTGTGTGTTGGGTTTTCAGCGAGATTAGTTGTCCATAAAGCAGTTTGTGTGTGTTTAATTTTCGTGATACTATCGTGGAATTTTAGTCGTTAGGTCATTTCAAATTAAATTGCAGTCAATGTAGAGTTACAGCACAAAAGTCTCCGACCTCGAGTAGTAAATATAAAAAGTAGATAAGTACTTTACTGTTTGTTGAAAGGCATGCATATTAGTTCCAAAAATGAACATATTTTAATATTTTAAATACTATTAACATTTTATATGTTAAATGTAATTAAAAATAAATGAAAGAAAATGTTGATAAGAAAGTGTATAATTTATGACCCTTGTAAAGTTCTTTGCCAGAGTAAATGGATAATAAAATTTTAAACCTAAAATCACATAGCTCAATTTCTATTCTGAAATGAACGTCTAATAACCAAGGATTGCATACGAATAGTTTTAAAACCTAAAAACATATTTATTAAAATTAAATACTCAGCTTCAACCCAGACATAATAAACTTAAAAGATTTACCTTACACCATCAAACTAATGACCTGAAATTAGACCAAAATCACAACTACATGCAAGTGACAATACTGAAACCCTAATATTTCGTACTCATGAAAACCACGCGAAGCCCTCAATAAAAGCACAATATTGTCTCTATGCTAGACACGTAGGACACAAATTAAGCAAGGACTATATTTTCTGTTTCCCTCTCCCTTTAACGACCATCCATCGTCAATCACAGTTCTCTAGATCTTCATACAAGCGCGATCCTGCTGAAAACAACCCCGAGCATACACATCGTTGGTTAACAATTCAAAAACATGATCTGATCTAAACATAAATTCTAGCTCAACCAATATGGAATCGCAAACTTGCCTGGGCAACCTTGTGATTGGCCCTCTTGACCAGAAGCTGTAATGTTCTGTTAGTTAACATATAAATCATATTATAATGCAAATGAGGGATATGGTAACAAAATGGTTATCGTGACTCACAACTGATATTAATTCAATGGACGTTCAATAAAATAGAAGTTATTGATTAAATAAATTCATCGTCAAATTTGTTTGGTCGAAATATCTAAATTTTAAGAATTGAACTGTAAGATAATTGTTCATATTGTTAAGGAGGCTATTTAAGGCACTTCTTGCAGCCTTAAGTTCTCATTGTTGAATTAGCACAGTTCTCATTATTGAATTTGTAAGTAGGATCGAATTCTATCACAGGCTGCATGTCTGAGTATCTTGATACGAATTGATTATAATTTTTCGTCTTGCACAAATTTAATTTTTTGATACACCATTAAAATAAGCTATTTAACAAACTAAATAGACCATTAAAATAAACTGTTTAACCGAACAAATAAACCATTAAAGTAAACTAACGAACTAAATAAACTATTAAAATAAACTATTTAACATACTAAATAAACTATATGACAAACAAAAAAAACATTAAAATAAACTATTAACATAAACTATTTTTATCTTTTAAATAACTTTTATTCTCATAACGTCATGATTATGTACAAAAAATTTAAATCGGTAAGTTATATATGTCAAATAGTATTTCATATATCTTTCTAAGCACTATCAATTTCTTAAAAAAGTCAAGAATCTTCAAAAGCTGTGCAAATAGGAAATCAATCATTTCACAAATTCTTGCCTATGGAAATAAATTTAGTTTGGTCTTTGAACAAGTTACATACTGCATCACTGGTTTTGTTTGATAATTGCGATAAAATGTCAGCTATATCTTTTCCTTTTCCTTTTCAAAATGATGATAAAGATTTGAAAGTAAGTGCTTGAAAAACTATTCTATGGCAACAGTCGTGCAGATAATTTCGTTATGAATCATTCTATTTCTAAAAGCTTTGAAAATTGTTATGCTGCTTTAATGGATGATTTCTAAATTAAAAAATCTGATGTGGGCAACACATGACTTTCCTTATATAATGTAATGAATTTACTACTTTTACAATAAAAAATAGGCTTTTCTTATAGTAGATACTAATATTCTTTCCAAGATATTGAATTTTCGACAATTAGTCGTCATTTTTATCGATTTAGCGTCATTTTTATCCATTTGGCGAGATTTTCGTTAATTTTGCAACATTTCAAAAAGTCACCAAGTTGGCGACATTCCGCCAAATTCATCGCCAAAATCTCGCCAAGCGTTATGCACTAAGAAATAAGTTATTCTTACAGCAGATAAATGACTATTGGCGTTCAAATACAAAAGTATTACTCAGAGTATCTTTTTTCATGAATGGAACGAGCTAGATCCACGAGAATGATGTCACCCAATTTATCGCATGGTATTACGTATGAAAAGTGAACATGTTTATCAATAGGAAATATTTTTTTATATGACTTTTTGATATATTTTTTTAAATGTACAATATCTCGAGAACGGTTCGTGTTAGCGTTCAAAAAGTTATGTCAATCGTTTTCTAATGAAAAATTACATGAGAAATGTCTATTTGCGTAACTTTATTAGTGGTTTTGATTTTTTGACGATTTTTTCAAAATTTCATTCGAAAATTTAGGGGGGTTCTGAACATTCGATTGCGTATAAAAACAATAGGCTTCCAGTGTTTATGGATTGTGATTTTTGTACCAAATTTGGTTCAAATTGGTCCATCCGTTCGTCAGTTATCGTCTCCACAGACCCACTGACACACACACACACACACACACACACACACACACACATACTTTCACACACACACACACACACACATACTTTCACACACACACACACACACACACACACACACACACACACACACAGACATCACTTCAAAAATGTTTGATTCGTGATCAGGGATGCTTGAAACGTGCTCTCCCGTCGAAAACTCGAATTCGAATTTTCGACCCCGTCACAATACTTTCCTTATACATTATGTATATAAGGAAAGTAAAAATATGATGTTGGGAGCACTAGACTAGCCCTGCAGACTTATATTCACGTTCTCTTTATTTTAATTAAATTTAATTCACTTTTAAATCACTTTTCATTCTCATTTGGTAACTGGACTTATTTTCAAATGTGGCGCAGAGAAAAGAAAATATGGAAAACTAAAATATCTCGAGAACGGCTAGTCCTAGTATAATGGGGTTGGTCTTATTCTTTTTTCGCTAAAAATTACGTATAAAATAAGAATTTAATGAGTATATTTGAGCATACGTAATTTTTGTAGATTTTGACGATTTTTGAGGGCCATTTTGCAAAGAAATTCAGGTTATTTTTTTCCGAATCATACCAAAATCTAATCAGAACCAGGGTAACATACAAGTAACTTCTCAACCGATTTTTGTAAAATTTGGTCCATTAGTTTTTCAGTTAGATTGGATACAGGCTTTTGCGGGCCATTTCGCAAAACAGGGCGTGTTCTTTTATCGTGAATCGTACTCAAAACTAATCAGCACCATATTCGCCCACAAGTAACTTATCTACCAAATTTTATGAAATCCTGTCAATTAGTTTCTTAGTTAGAGTGGATACAAAATCTGCACAGGCAGACAGACGCACAGAGATACACAGACAGACACACAGACACACACACAGACGTCAAGCTAAAAATAGTTTTTTCGTATTCTAGAGGTCTCGAAACGCGTAGATCCGTCGAAAACGCGAGTTGCAATTTTCGACATGTTTCCAATACTTTCCCTATACATTACCATGTATTGCAGGGAAAGTGAAAATCTGATATGGGCAGCACTTGACACCCTACATAATGCAAGTAATTTACTTCTTTCGATTCGAAATAATGATGAACACAATCTGCAACACAATGTTTTTAATGTTGAATGTGCACCGACATTTAGCGCTCTTTTGGATGATAACATGTAAAATTACTTTAAAGTACCTAATTAACTTATACTTTGCGCAGATATAACTTGGCAATTGGAAATGTTGCTGATACCTGCTAAGTAGTATTCTCCATTACAATAAAACATGTTAATTACTAATTCTTAAATTTGTTTTTCAATTAATTCTACAATTAATTCTTCATTTTTGCGAATTTGGAGATATTTTTGTCAATTTGGCACCACATTAAAATCGCCAAGTTTTATATCATGTGTTACATATTTCATAATACTACTTTTCATTTTTATGTAATTTTTTTAGATACATTTGTTTGAAAAACGTGCAATATCTGAATCGGTTCAAGCTGATGTTCTAAAGATTATGTTATTCAATATAGAATAAAATAATCGACGTACAAACTTATTATTTAATTAACATTATTGAATGTTCTGATCCTTTTATGATTTCTTCGAAAATTCATTCGAAAATTTGGGGGGTTCCAAACGTTCAATCGCATTTAATACTTATAGGGTTCCAATATTAACAGATGGTAGTAATCTTACCAAATTACGTTCAAAAGGCTCCATTTATTCGTGAGATATCGCATTTATACACTCACGGATACACGCACACACATATATATATGCTACATACAGGGTGTCCCAAAACGATTGAAACGCACTATAATTCTTTACCTGTTGGAGTTAAGTGGGCAATGTAAATTGCAAAAATGTTGAAAGTAAGGTAGGAAATAAGACTACGTTAATGAAATAGTCCTTCCATTCATTTTCAAAGAGTTACACTTTTTAAATTTTTATACGACCCTCTTAGACAAATGTAGTCAATCAGAATTTTTTTTATTTTTAATGCAACAAGATCATTGAAAAAAAACCCGCATATCTGTATCTTCAACATCAACTGAATTATGATAAAGGAAAAAATCTGACTTAAGCAACTTTTCCGTATCATGTGAAAGGCTGCTTCATCAGTGAAAATAGGGATCATAAATAAATTGATGATGAAAATTGTTTAGATAAAAAATACGTTAATATGTGTCAATTTTTTTTATCACAAATGCATCTAAATAAAGCATTACACAGATAGAAACCATATAAGCAGTGGTACTCACTACGCGGTTGGGTATCCTATGTATTATCATCCAGTTTTATCTTATTTGTGATATGTTACAAATTTACATTTCTAATTTGATATATAATCCTCATTCACGATGTTCAATTTTCAATTAAATATAACTCGCTCAATTTTAAAGATACAGATATGCGGTTATTTTTTAAAGATATTGTTGCATTAAAAATAAAACAATTCTGATTGACCAAATTTGTCTAAGGGGGTCGTATAAAAATTTTAAATGTGTAACTTTTTGAAAATCAACGGGATGACTATTTCATTAACGTAGTCTTATTTCCTGCCTTATTTTCAACAGTTTTGCAATTTACATTGCCCACTTATCTCCAAAATGTAAAGAATTAAAGGGCGTTTCAATTTTTTTGGGACACTCTGTATATACTATATATATATACGCACATACACCACTCAAAAACGTGAATCTCCTTGCACGATCGTCCAAAAAGCTGAAACGAACTTCGTCGTTGGCCAGGCATTTATTTCTTCAACAGCAGGTGTCTTCTGAAATGAAAAACAGCTCCGAAAACGGATTTCCGTAGGCGATAGACAGTAACAACTGTTGGCTCATCTGCCATTTCCATCCTTTTTATCTCTCGATCTAATCGCGTGATCTACTTGTTTCGAGTTCAGGGATGCTTGAAACGTGCTCTTCCGTCGAAAACTTGAATTCGAATCATCGACCCCATTTTTAATACTTTCCCTATACAGTGCACATTATACTGTATATGGAATATAAGGAATATATGCATGTAGGGAATTATGTAGGCACATTATATGTATGTAGGACAAGTAAAAAAGTCTATATAATGGCAGAAATACAGAAACCGTCTGTGTATTATTATCATTTTTATCATTTATGGACTTCTTACAGTTGATCTGCCGACATTTCTATATCCTTTAATGATAAAATATTTCGTTCATACGGTCTTAATAAATAATTTCGGCTGGACTTAATAAATAACTTCATTTATGGATTGTTTCTTTTCGACTCCAAACCACTCTCATAGAAAGTAGAATTCCAAAAGGAAATTGAAAAGGTTGGTGCTGAAGTATGAGCTGTTCTCAAATAACCTTCGAAAACTGTGCGGATTATTACGCTCATTTAGAAATACGAAACCGTTTCACATTTCATCACTTGATAGAATGTAGCAGCGATAGCGAAGATCAAATGGAAGAGGTTATTCATGAAATTGAAAATAGCAGATTCCTTGAAACGTAAATCTGTAGTAACTCTGTGAGTTAATTTTATGTTTGAAGTCAATTGAAGCGGGAAAAAGAGAGGTTTGTGGTTTTAAAGTGAAAAAATCATAAAAATAGCTGCATGTAAATTGATTTTGAAGTCGGTGATTACGAAACGTAGAATAGAAATGGAAATGTTGGTTCGTAAAGATATTTAATAATCGAAAATGTTTAAAATATGTATAAAAGTGGAGATTGAAATTTATTTATAACGATGTACGACGTAATGATGGAATAGAAAGAATAAAATTGTCAATGGATGTTATTTACATAAAAAAATTGTGATTTATGTGCAAATCGCTGTTCTAGGTTTTGAGATCATTTCTATGAGACCGTCTAGAGTCCAGTTCTTGACCCATTGTTAACTAAGTTAAAAGGTTAATTACTTTCCTTATATACAACAATCTATAAGGAAAGTATTCTGACGTGGTCGAAAATTAGAATTCGAGTTTTCGACGGGAGAGCACGTTTCAAGTAACCCTGATCACGAATCGAACATTTTTGAAGTGATGTCTGTGTGTGTGTGTGTGAAAGTATGTGTGTGTATGTGTGTGTGTCAGTGAGCCTGTGGAGACGATAACTGACGGACAAATGGACTGATTCGAACAAAATTTGGTACAAAAATTGCAATCTCTAAACACTGGAAGCCTATTACTTTTATACGCAATCGAATGCTCAGAATCCTCCTAAATTTTCGAGTGAAATTTTGAAAAAATCGTTAATAAAACAAAATCTCTAATAAAGTTACGCAAATAGACAATTTCTTATGTAATTTTTCATTAGAAAACGATTGACATAAATTTTAGAACGCTAACATGAACCTTTCTCGAGATATTGCACATTTTTCAAAAAAATTATCAAAAAGTCATATAAAATAAAATAAAAATCCTATTGAGAAACATGATCTCTCTTCATATGTAATACCATGTGATAAATTTGGTGACATCATTCTCGTGGATCTAGCTCGTTCCATTCATGAAAAAATATACTTTGAGTAATAATTTTGTATTTGAACGCCAATAGTCATTTATCTGCTGTAAGAATAACTTATTTCTCCGTCCATAACGCTTGAAGAGATTTTGGTGACGAATTTGGTGACTGTCGCCAACTTGGCGACTTTTTTTAATGTTGATAAATTAGCTAAAAACTCGCCAAATGGATAAAAATGGCGTTATATCAATGAAAATGACGACTCATTGATGAAAATTCAATATCTTGGAAAGAATATAAATATCTACTATAAAAATAATCTTTTTTTTTTACTGTAAAAGTAGTATATCCATTGCATTATATAAGGAAAGTCATGTGCTGCCCATATCAGATTTTTTTGTTCTGTATTGAGACATGTTTTTCCCCTTGGATTATTCCAAAATTTAAGAAATGATCGCATGGGGTCTTTAAGCAACGACGAATAGGTTGGGTACTCAGAGTGAAGATTTAAAAAATGATACCCATCATAGGTTAGCCGCTCTGTAAAACGAAACTGGTGATAATTGGAGTCTGGCAGTCAAATCTCACTCCGATGGAAAGTAAGCGGGACGGAATCGGAGATGTAGGTATTTGGCTTTTGACTGGTGAGGAATGGGGCAAGTTAGTTTTGCACGGTAATTTTGTACGGTCGATCCCGTTTAGAGGGATCGGGCAAACTATATGTTGGTTGGACTATGTGTGAGGTCTAATTAACCTTTCAATTATTATTTCCCTCAGTTTGCATTATAATTTATGTTCATTTAAACTTACCATTCTAACTGGTTCGGTTGATAGACCAATCAGCGACTGCGTTCCTAAGATAGAATAGGAATCTGTTTCGTATCGTGAGAGTTTCAGTGGGTTCTGTTGAATGAAAGAAGGGTTCGTTGGGAGTTCAGAGAAAGGAGGGGGATGAAGGATTCGATTAGTAAGTGAAAGAATTCTAGGAAGAGTTTGGACGGTAGTGAGCTGGAGTGAAGTAAAAGCCATGATGATAGATTTAGAGGAGCTCGGAAGCTGACCGGTAGCCTCGTGGAAGGAAACCCCATTCGATACAACGATGACTAGGAAGAGTCTAGTATTCAGGTGTGGCCGCAATACGGAGCGAAGTAACAGAATGCCGAGGTAAGCATATAAGCTTTATAAATTCGCATCCATGTAAGCATTTATCACCATTCAACGAAAAGTGACGTATCTGATATTGTATTATCATTATGACCGTGATAAATACAAGTGATTAGTAATGTATCCAATTTAGAAATACAGCAGATGTTGTAGTAAGAATTAAAATTGAAAGGTGCTTGTATTCATGATAAGAATTGAAAGTGCATATATAGTATATATAGTGTAATTGAAAGTGCATATATAGTATATTAGTGTAGTACGAATATTAAGTTCAGTTTGGTCTTTACAACTTTCAAAGTGTTCAGTCATTTTAAACTAAACGTTAATGAATTATTGATAATCAATAATCATCAGTTTTCAAAAGTTTGATGCTATAGCCAACATATGATTTCGGAATTTAAACATAACTCGGTTATAATAGTTATTACAATGGAATAAAGAACTATAAAAAATTCATTAATAAAATATAAAAAATAACCATCTACTGTAAATATAAATTGAAATGTCTCAAGAGCGGTTGATTATAGAGCAACATAATTAATTAAGGAAATTGAATATATTTTTTGTGTGTAGGATGGTGTAAAATCCAATGTTGTGTGCATAGCCGTTCTCGAGTTGTAGCTGAAAGGTTGTTATTACAAATCATTCCACGATTTATGCAGTTATCGAGTAACATTCCGAGATCTAGATTTTTCTCATTATTTTTAGGTCAATTCCTTCGTGTATGCAAAGTTTCAAGTTTCTATATTCAGCATTTTGGGCTATATAGATGGGTTGTATGTAAATGGACTGTGTGTTATCACTTAGTCGGTCAGCCT
The DNA here is from genome assembly GCA_951213105.1 of Amaurobius ferox. Taxonomy (NCBI): domain Eukaryota; kingdom Metazoa; phylum Arthropoda; class Arachnida; order Araneae; family Amaurobiidae; genus Amaurobius; species Amaurobius ferox. The sequence goes on from OX578140.1 coordinate 108,862,274, forward strand.
TACTCAGGTTATGATATATAGATAAGGCTGAAAGCAGCTGACGTGAAAATACCATAAATATCTATATTAATTTATAATATTATTATCAAACACGATAAATGGAACATTTTCAAATTGTGTTTTATCAAATAATATTGCATAAATAGATTTGAATTTTCTAATTACAACCCAGAATGTGAACAGATTATTTATACCGATATTTAAAAAAAATTACACTAAGACGCTCTTGAGAAAATTAAGCTGATATTTCGAAAGAATAGAATGTACATGGAAAAGGTAACAATGTAACTGAAAAGTTATTAAATGACTTCTATAATGACTCTTCTTTCTGCAGATATTGCAACTTTCATCGCCTGTGAGAAAAATAAATAAATTTGATGCCGTTACTTTATTTACCAGATATTTTTCGATATATGTTTCTAACGGTTTCCTCAGATATCTCATCTCTTTCAAGCTTTTAAAGACATTTATTTTTCTCTACATAATTTGTTATTTCTTTCTATTATAAAAAACATTTTATTTTCTTATGTCTTTAAATTCAATACAGAAGTTTACATAAATTTAGTCTTTTGCTCACTCAAGATATTTATTTGCTTCTAAAACTCATTAATTCAATAGATCATTACTTATATAAATACATTTAATAATCCATTATATATATATATATATATATATATATACATAATATATACATATATATATATATTTATATATATATATATATATACATAATATATACATATATATATATATTTATATATATATATATATATACATGCATATATATATATATACACTACCCGACACAGAAAATGCAACGCCTTGAAAGAGCGAATAGAGTGTGATGATGAAAGACACACACAGGAAAGGCATATATAAATAAGTGATGTTAATTCCAGAAGGATAATGCAATGCAGTAATTGCATAGATAGCAGTATGCAGTAGGGCCGCCTCTTGCGGCGATACAAGCAGAAACCATTCGAGAAACGGATGTAATGAGCGTGCGATAGTTCCTGAGGCATGGACGAATACATCCTCATGATGTATTCGACCATCCTCCACAGGTTGCCCTCTGTTTGAGGCGGGGGCACTGTAATCACACGACAGCCAATCACGTCTCATACATGCTCGATGAGACATCCCTCGATGAAACATGCTCGATGAGACGTCAAATACAGGCTCGAGATCCTGGATACCTTGCAAGGCTGGTCTGCTGACGGTTGTCATGTGCGGTCCGCGCAGTATCTTGCTGGAAAACAGCATTTTACAACCACTGAAGGTAGGACAGTGCAACCGGCCGCAGCACCTCATCCACAAATCGCCGTGCCGTCATTGTGCCTCTCATATGAAACAGAGGTGACCGGATATCGAAGTCGATAGCACCCAAAACCATGATGCCGCGTTGTTGAACAGTATGGCATTGAACAGTCTCAGCAGGATTGGATTTGTTTCCACGTCGCCTCCAAACTCTCACACGGCGACTGTTATTCGGCAAACAGAAACGAGACTCGTCACTGAACAATACCCTGTCCCATTCATTCGACCGTGAGGTTCGGGCCCGATACTATTGCAATCTCTCACGTCGGTGTCTTGTCACCAATAGCAGTCTCCGTAAAGGATTGAATGCAAGCCGCTTTCGACCAATCGTTGAGAAACTGTTCTCACTGATATTGGATCATCCAATGTATCCTGCAAATTCTGCAGAATGTCGACAGTCGTCGTTTATGGGGCCGCCACCACATGCCTTCGAGTGCGTCGATCAACTCTTGCTGAAGTTCGTCTGGATGGACCTGTACCACTGCGACGAATCAGATGCCCCTCTTCAATCCACCTTATCCAAATCCTTTGCACAGTAAACGCATCTGCGCGTGTTTTAGCGACGATACGCCGGCGCGACCACCCAGCCGTACGTATTTCTAAAATGAATCTCCTTGCACGCTCGTCCAAAAAGCTGAAAAGGACTTCGGCGTCGTCATCCAGGCATCTCTTAAACAACACGTGTCTTCTGAAATGAAAAACAGCTCTGAAAACGGGTTTCCGTAGGCGATAGACAGTACCCTGCCATTATATTAAAATGTATAAACTTAGACCTAGGTAAATATATTCATAAAATAGTATGCAAAGATGCACAGCCATTAAAAGCATTTAATGTATGGAAATATACTGTAGAAGACCCAGACCGTCCGACTCGTCCAGGGGACTAAGAGCTGCTATTTGGACGGCCGGACGGAAATATACTGTATTAAAAATCATACTGTATTAAAATAATACAGAAATATACTGTATTAAAAAATATACTGTATTAAAAATATACTGTATTAAAAAATATACTGTACTGTATAAAATATACTGTATTAAAAATCATTAAAATACCATTAATAGTATAAGAATTTCTAAATCATTGTATACTATTGGTAAATGGAAAAGTCTAATCATTGATTTACAGAAATCTTTTATAACAACCTATGTAAAGATAGTCTCTAATAATTATGCAATTATATGTAAAAATTTTATATACAATATTTCATAAATTATTTAAAGAATTATATTATTTTTAAACCTGACTCACATTCTCCTATTAGTATCAAACAAAAAATTATTAATATACATAGTGATTTGCATTTACACTAAAAATTTTTAACATTTCCATATATTGCTTTTATTCCAAAATTTCATAAAAACCCCATAAAATTTTGATTTGTCACATGCGGCCATAATACATTCTTTATTACTGCTAGTAAATTATTACTTACTCTTAACTAAATAATATAACTAAATAAAATAATATAACTAAGTAATATAATTAAATAAAATAATATGACTAAACAAAATAACTAAATAATAGCCTTCGCTATTCACGAATTGATTATTTAATTCCACTTAACAGTAAAATATTAAATGACAAATTGGATAAAATGGATAATAATTATGGTTTAGAGACATTTGATTTTAAAGATCTCTTTAATAACATTATATTCTGGATCTTTATAATATCCTTTTAGCACTTAACAGTGCATTTGTTGGTGATCACGTTGAATATATTAAAATATTAAAATTTTAACTATTATAAAATACTAAAATAACTTAAAATACCGGGTGGTCAGAATTAAAACACCCCTATTCTGAGCTCACTATAGATCGAACTACTCAGTGTAACGGCTCCAAAATAGTTGAACATACTATTCAAGACATGGGGAAAGGGATTACGCGAAAAAAAAATTAGTTCCAGAAACACCGATAGGTGGCGCTGTACAACAGAAAATATGCTGAAAAGACACAAAATACACATTTGTAACACATTTTATTTGAACATACCAAACATTCATATCACAATGATCTTATCGATGCAGGGAATGCTGCGTATAACGTTATCCATTGATTGTTCAACAATAGCGGTGGCAACATCGTCAACGACATCTGAACGAGTCGATTTGCATCCTCGACCCGGCTGAATTCCAAGATGTCCAGTTTTCTCGAATCGAGCGATTATTCTCCTGAGAGCTTGTGGAAGTAATGGTCCTTTGCGCAAATTCTCAAGTCGACGAAACTCTCGAAGTGCAGCTGCAGCATGTCCTTTGTTTTCATAAAACAGCTTCACAAGCAAAGCGCGTTCTGGCAGTGTGACAGACATCGCTGATAAGAATGAAAATTTCCCAGTTTTATCCCCTTTTATGCCCAGAACATAGTAGCTGCAAACCAAGGGTTTATGCAAATTTTTGTGCTTACAGTGCAAAATTGCAGTTACAATGACAGTTTAAGTTTCTTCACTCTTTTATCTTCTTTTTTTTTTATATCAGCAAAAGAAATTAAAAAGAAAAAATTCCATATCGCATGTGTTTGTTTTTTGTGTGATTATTTTGTGTCTTTTCAGCATATTTTCTGTTGTACAGCGCCACATATCGGTGTTTCTGGAACTAATTTTTTTTTCGCGTAATCCCTTTCCCCATGTCTTGAATAGTAGTTTCAACAATTTTGGAGCCTTTACACTGAGTAGTTCGATGTATAGAGAGCTCAGAGTAGGGGTGTTTTAATTCTGACCACCCGGTATTAAAATTTAAAATATTATAACTTAAAATACTAAAATACTTAAAATATTAAAATTTTAACTATTATTAACTACTGTTGGTGATCACGCTGAACATATTAAAATTTCCTAAACTTTCCCTATTTGTATTATTTACCAATTACATACGACAGGGAAATCAATCGGATGCCCCCGCAAGGTGGTTGTAGTTGTAGTAAATTGGGTAATTTGTATCTTTATCATTACGAACATTCTTTTACATCTTCTGACTTCCTCTACTTATAGATATGTTGATGATTTAAACTGTATGAGAACTTAACATAAGAATTTAATAATAACCCAAGAATTTAATGATTCCAAATAGATTTATTTCCGGATAATCTGGAATTGTTGCCTTATTAACCATCCATTAGTCATAATGTTATGCTTCTGGATTTAAATCTCTGTAACGACACATCTTATAAGATTATTATTAATCTATATGATAAGAAAGAAAATTTTGATTTTGATAATTATAAATTACTACCATTTGCTTCATGGAATTCAATTCAATTATTTCGCAATATAATTATTGTTACGATGTATCCCCTGGTATCGTGGTTCAGGCTTTGACTTGTATCCATACTTGTATACTGAGCACTCGGGATACAAGTATGAGTCGAAATCTCTAGATAACTAACACGTTTATTCACAAGCATAGCGTAAACAAAAACAATGCACAGTAAAACAAAACTTAAATGCTTCACTAATTTCACAAAATAACAGATACTATTCTCAAAACATTGACAAAAATCACAGTTCACTGTAGCTCGTATCACGTCACCGTTCTCCAACGGAGTGATGACTTCATAGTCTCTCTATAGAAACTTATGGAATTCTTTCATATCTCGTAGAATGCTCGTTATTTCGCGGACTTTCTCGAACCTTCGAAAATTCGCCAAATGTCACACCATTTGCAATAAATCTCCAAATTTGGAAACCCTCCTCCTAATTTCAGATTCTAGCAATCCTACGCCACGTCATGAGAAAAGATGCCTGTACGGATATTTCTCCGTCTGGTCTTCAAAAGAGAAGAATGTAAGGAGGGGAAAAGAGATTTCGAAGCATTTAACAAGTCCGCAACATTATTAATCAATCATTTAGAATTTAGAGATTATCTAATAAAAAATTTCATAAATTATATATTAATAACTTATACAAACTAGTAAATTATATTATTACCCATTAGTTGTATTGAACAGTTTAATAAATAAGTTTGGGCTGACTAGGAATTGTTAAATGCATCTTTTATATCAGCATTATAACAGTGAACTTAGTATTCACTACCTACTTCTATCGGTTCTTATATATAATGTTATCTGCTTTTCACCAGTGCCTATTCTAACTGAGCATTCTGCTAGGAGGTGTTGCACTGTATTTTTGATTAATTAATCAAAATTTAAAATTCGATATTTATAATAATAATAATTATTATTAAACACATCACTACTGTCAATGATTTAGAAATGTTAAGGTTTATTAACGTAAAGTTATTGGTCAGATTAATAATAATATTTTATATAAATATCTATATGTATCCAATAGTTATTTGTTGTACGTCAAATGTTATATATCTTGTGACTTTCTGCTTCTGCTTTTGATTAGTAATTATATTTATATTTTTTGAATGGCAACACTGTTTTATATTTTATTCTTCATATTTGGCAACGCTAACTTTTAACTTCATGTGTGGCAACAGTATTGAAAATATTACTCCCATCTATGCACGTATAAGTAGTAGGCTTAATTTATTTTTCCATTTTTTAAAAATATATTGCATTCTTTCCATTATTATTCTTGGTTTTTTCTCCTAGTTCTCTGAGATTTAAATTAAAATTTTGTTCAATGTAACAAGGTTATTTAACGAAAATAACTATATCTAGAAGACAATTGATTTAAATATACCTCCTAATGATTTTACAATTTCTTTGCCATTTATCCATTGTTATTCATTCTATTTTTAATTAAATTTATTTCCTACGGATTGTTTTTCTGTTTACCGCTACTAATTTATATTTTACTGACTTGCATTCCATTAATTTCTATTCTAGTATTCCTTAAGAGCGTTTTAATTAGATTTAAGTGATATACAATGTCTCTTTACATTCAATTTTAACTCTGTTGGTTAAGTTATTAATTTCATCTATTTTATAGGCTGCAATTAGCGCAATAATTAGATATACTTTTAATAAACAGTTATATACTGAAAATAAGAGAATGTATTGTCGATCTAACATGTGGTGCTGCTTAGTGTTTGCCATTCAAAATTTAAATTGTTTTCACTCTTTGTATGTTAAATCTGTTTATATTGTATATATATATATATATATATATGTAAGGGAAATGAATCAGCCAGAAGAACTTATAAAGAACAACATTCTAGCATAACTTAGTAAAGGTTTATTAAATTACATCGTCGTCATCGCATCGTAACAAACCAAAATATATAGTACATCGAGTGCGGGCATCAACGTCGAACATCGTATTACATCGTATGCGGACATCAATCGTACATCATAGGCGAGCATCAAACGTCGAATATATATATCATCACGAGATTCACTGAACTGAGTCCTGCTAGCGCAAGGTGAGTGTGCGTGCGTGCGTGCGTGTGTGTGTGTGTGTGTATTCACTACCCAACATAAAATAGGCAACACCATGCGGCCTTGGACGTATAATTATGCAATTTGCGAGACAAACGCTGCTGACAGATATATATGCAAATGAAATGAAATACAAGTGAGTGCTGCGGCTGGTTGCACTGTCGTACCATCAGCGTTTACAGAATACTATTCTCCAGTAAGATAACGTGCAAGCGCATACGGCAACCATCAGCACTCAAGCATTGCAAAGTTTCTAGGTGCTTTCTTGGCCTTCGCTTTCTCCAGATCTCTCCTCCATTAAGCCAGCGAACCAGCGGACGAACTCCACTCGACGAGGGTAATTTGCTGCAGTCATTGCTTGAATTCGCTGGAGATAGTATTGGTGTAACTGTGCCTCATGTAGAACAAGGCATACCGTAAATTGTAGCACACCAAGAATGTTCCCTATTGCTCTTGTGCCTGGACGAACTACTACTGTGTCCAGAATCGCCTGTTCCACACTTGACGTTCTAACAGGCTTTGCAAGACCTGCATCAGATCTGGTAGCGCGAAGGATTCGCTTCCAATGCAAGCGTTCGAATGTTTTACAATTTGGCAACCGGCTATGGGGCAACGTTTCTCGTACAGTCGCTGTGCCTCTCTCCCATTCTTATTTGTAGCTCCATAGATAAAATGTACATCGACTTTTCCCTTATTTGTAAATTCCTCCATCGTCTAAAAAGGTGGAGCTGCGAATAACTGCTGCAAACTGATAAGGCCCTACATTCAGTGTTACAAAAATTTGCATGAGGATTCTTCTTCTTCCCCAGATTAAATTTGTATACATGGTTTCCTTCTTCAACCAGAATGATGCTTTTAAATTTGAGGAGCGGCTGCTTCCCAACGAGTAAGCGGCCTGTAACGTCTTTAAATTTCATTGCGATCCTGTAAAATATGACAAAAATGTTTAGTTTGGTATATATATTTCATATATATATATATATATATATATATATATATATATATATATATATATATATATACATATACATACATATATATATATATATATATATATATACATATACATACATATATATATATATATATATATATAAATATATACATATATATATATATACATATACATATACATACATATATATATATATATATATACATATATATATATATACATATACATACATATATATATATATATATATATATATATACATATACATACATATATATATATATATATATATATATATATATATATATATATATATATATATATATTTGAAATGTAATAATAAGAATTATGTAAAAATAAAAAAAAAATAAAAATACAATTCAAGTAACATTAACATCACCATAGAAGCAAATTCACGGCCATAATAGCGATAAGAGAAAAGAACAGAACCTTGCCAAATTCGATGATTAATCAGAATTAAATTCATCTTCAGGTCTGAGTATTTAATTCTAATTAACCCAAACAAATGCCTGTTTCAGATTAAGCAATAGTACATTACTATAAATGCTTAAACTCAGACTACAGGCATCAAAAAATGAAAAAATGAAAAAAGGATACATTAAGAAAATTGTATTACCATGCGGCAAGAACCCTTCCTCTTCTACCACGTGTATACACGATCAACCTCAACAGCTTAATCTAGAAGCACCGGAATGAACAAGTCGAAATTCTACCAGGGAGGCAGTACGAACGTTCACGGAAATACTCCCAAACCCGTCCAGTGAGTCTAAGCTGGAGACTGGACAAGCAATTCAGAATACAACTTCCCAAACATGCAGAACTGAATATGAATATGAATCAAAGATGAAAATTCCTACTAAACAAGTAATTCATAGGAAAACTGGATAATCGAGAATGCCACTATACACCATTATAAGGGCGCTCAAAACGTAGTTTCAATACTGACAAAAGTTACATTTTTTTGCGAAAATAAAATTCAAAACATTAATGTTAATGCATCTTATTTTCCGATTTTTTGATTTTTCTAATGTTTTTGACTTAGTTTACTATTTTTCATTTTTATTTATTTATATAATTAATAAATAATTATATATAACATACACACACACACATATATATATATATATATATATATATATATATATATATATATATATTTTCCCTCTCTCCTGTATGTTAGTCACTATAATTGGGAATGTTTTCTAGGATGTTATCGAGTGAAATTTGATACACTGAGTTGATAATTTTAATAACAAAATTGGGGGGATATGCATTATTAGTCGCTGTACTCAATAATTCCATAAAGTGCGCTAATTTATAATATTCATCACAAATTTTATTGATTATAAGAGCCTGGTTTATTATAATATTTCTAAATACAGATATATGCAGACAAGAGTCAAAATGTTGAATTTTTGATGTATTAAATTTAAAATCCTGTCTTTTATCATACAAGTTTATAACCATATTACAATTTTGTAAATTTAAATTTAAATCTAAAAAGTTTGCAACATTTGTGTCATTATTACTTGCATTTAATTGTAAATTTTTTGGATAAAAGTTTAATACTATAGGGATATTATTATTTGGGGATACACATAAAATGTCATCTAAATATCTAAACATGTGCATATTATGCAAGCTTGGATTAAAGTTTTTTTCATAGAAGAATAAACACAGATTAGCTAACAATGATGAGGCACACCCCCCTTGTGGGATACCAACCTGTTGTTTAAAAATAGTACCACCATGTTGAATATAATTCTCATAAAGAGTGAAGTTAAGTAATTTTTTAAAAAGAAAATTTGAATATTTTAGGTTGATATTATATTTTTCAAAAATTCCTGAAATAATTCTATACAGATCATCTATATTAATATTATTAAGTAAATCTTTGAAATCAAAGGTATAAATACTACGAATATTATTAAGAGTTTTCAATTTCTTAACTCTTTCAAAACTGTTTTTTACAATATGACAATTATTTGAGATTTCATCTGACGAGGATACTTCATGTAATATCTTTAATAATAATTTTCCAGCATTAGTAATGTAAGAATTATGCCCACTGGTAATGGTTCGAAAAGCAACAGGGGATTTATGAAACTTGGGTACTAAAACAATATATGGAATGTTATTACAACTATTTTTTAGATGGATTTGCTTATATTTGGCTGATATTCTATTGTATAAGATTTTAAGGTTAGTTTTATGTAAATTATAGATATGATTATTAAGTAAGTGTGACTGAAGGGTATTTTTATAATAATATTTACATATAATTGAGTAGTTTCCACTTGCCTTATCGACATATGTAATGACAAAATCATTTTGTATTTCTTTAATATCATTTTTAATTGAATTAAGTTTATATGAATTATTAATTTTCTGATTATATATATAATGATTTAAGTATTGCTCTATTAAGACTCTCCAAGGTTTAAAGGCTTCTACAGGGATTTGATATTTATAACTGATTTTATAGATAAATTTATTTGAGTCAAGAAATAAACCTTTACATATTAATTTATGTTTAAATTTAGTAGGTATACGGTACTTAGTGTTATATTGTAATTTTCAATTCCCAATATAACATTGCTATTTTGAAAGTGGAAGGGGATCTAAGAAGATGGTCCCTCATACAGCGAGACAATACATATAACGTTCCCTTGAACACAGCTGGCCCGGACGTAGTTCGAGGGTGAAAAAGGGTGCTTCTCGTATTCACGTCATCACTAGGTACTATATCAGACGGAACCTCTTGACCCGAGAAGTCAATTAACTTCCTGATGGACATGGGAAAATGTCCGTGAGAACTTTCTGCACGAAAAAGACAATACTCAAATATCTGATATTTCAAGGGGGGCTTCGGCCAGTTAGATAGCCGGAAGGCGGAGTTATGTATTTACGGAACCAATGAGAGTCTGGGGGCCTAAAAGAGAGGGGAGAGATGAAGATAGACTTAAACTTTTAAAATTTGAAAATCGAGGAGAAAGGGAGTGGAATTTTGTGAGTGCGGAAAGGTGGTCGCTAGAGAGAGCGACAAGGAGACACGGAGAAGTCCGAGCGGAGAGGTCCGATTCCCGCCAATGACAAGTTTCCGTCGACGACGATGCCAGAGGTAGGCAATTTCTTTACATGTATTTTGCACGAAGGTCAATTTGTTCAATATGCTCTCACCCTCTCTCCCCATTAATTAAGACTAGTGTTAAGAGTGACAAAAGGGTTCTATTAAATTTAATTATGCCATTGTGTAATGTATGCCTCACGCAAGGCAGATGTTGATAAAGGAGATCTATCAGTATATGATTTGAAATATTGGTTCCGCGGCATGATTGTAAAATTAGATGAGTTGATACGAGGTCTGGAGTATTAAACATGCATTGTGGAATTGTTGAATTTATCAAATATTAGTAATGGTTATCGCATAAATAAATGTTTATTTACTTCTGTTTTAAAATTTGTCTCTTCATTTTTTAGTTTCTTATTAGATGTATTTTAATTTACTCCACTTTACGAGATCGGTCTATATAGCGTCAATACCTGACGTGTGATGACTCACATATCATTTTGGCGCCCGCGACCAGTCGAACCTGGACTCAAAATTATTACACGCATATCATTTTGGTGCCGTTTAGACCAGTTTCGAACCTGGACTCAAAATTATCGCACCCATATCATATTGGTGCTCATGACCAATCAAACCTGGATTCAAAATTATTTCACCCTTCTGGCGACTTTGCTGTTGTAGACAAGTTATATGCCAGAATTTAAATTTTAATGAAGAGAATAAAAATATTTGGAATTAATGAAAAATGAAAATATTGAATAAAATTTTTTTTGTGTAAAATAAGGATTAAATTAAAGAAAGAATTTTAAAATTAAAATAAATATAAGTAAATTTAAGAAAATTTATTTCACAGTATGAGAAGCAAACAGAATAGTGAATCATTATGTGTTCTTAATGAGACATGCCATATTGTATGTGAAAATATAGTTATTAGGGAACTTGAAGCTTTTAAGAAATTTTTGAATTATATAAATATTTGTGTAATATTTTAGGAGTTTATTATGAGGATTGAAGTATTTGCATGCGTAGATAGTGAAATGATTAGAATTATGTTTTTGAATTTATGTGATATTATATTTAAATATTTTGGGGGAACATTTTGAGGTGTAAAAACAGGAAATAATTTTAGATATAGAATTTTTGCGAGAAAGTGAAATTTAGAATGACGGAAAGCGGAGAAAATCCTCCAGCAACGAGGGGCAGGTTACCAGGACTTATACACCTATTAGGGGAATGCAATGGTATAGAGAATGATATAGAGTTTTTTTTTTGACCAGGTCAAATATCTCAGTAGCTTAGGGAATTGGTCAGAGGAGGAGAAGCTGGCAATTGTCAAATCCCGGTTAAGAGGGAATGCAAGAAAATTTTATATAGGATCACAAGAATTAAAAAGAGAAACATCTTTCGAAAAATTTAGGGATAGGTTATTAGAGTTCTTTACAGAAAAACCGAACATTACGACAAATCAAACCCTTTTCACTACCACATACAGACAGGAAATTGAGACGCTCCGCGAAGAACAACAGAAATTTAAGACACACATTTTAAATTATATAACCCAAAAGAGGAATGCATTAAAAATCCAAGAAAAAGTACAAATTCCCACGACACAAACAAAAAAACTCGTAACATGCCATTACTGTAAGAAAAGTGGACATTTCATGAGAGAATGCCGAATATACAAAGCTGATCATTTTAAGCAAACCCAGAGTCAAAACATAAACAACGCGAGAACCCATTGGCATAATCAAATACAGTCTCCTCCCCACTCATTTCAAACCCAGCCGTATGATGACCACAGAACTTACTCCTCCCAGCCGGACACATACAATTACATTTCAAACCACGCCTTCCCGAGAAAATATCACCAGAGCAGAAATTACTATGCAGAACCCCCTACACAAAACAGAGACCTAGAAAGGGGTACGCAAAGGAATAGAGAAGGAATTAGAAAAAGGAATGTTACACAAATAAATATTGAGAACGAGGGACGAAACGTTGAAAAATATAAAACTCAAATTGATAATGGAAATATTGGTAATGACAGAACCCAAAATAATGGAGAGAGAGAGGACATTAAGGACAGGAAGGACAAAGTTGAACATATCGCGTCAATTGGAGATGAATTAAACAGGGAATTACACAAGGTGGAAAATAAATTTCAAAACACGGAAACAAAAATTCGCTTAGACTCTGACACATCTTTTTCGGTTTGGCCTATTGATACTTTAAAAAAAAATAAAGAACAAACTCAGAAATTAAATGAAAACAAAATAACGGACGTTTCGGTTGATGAGAGCGCTTATTCCAAAAATTCACAAAACACAAGTACAAACTATGGCAATGAAGACATCAAAATTTCAAATGAAAACAAAATAATGGATGTTTTGATTAGCAAAAATGCTGATCCCGAAAATTCACAAAACACTGGTACAAACTATGGCAATAAAGATATCAAAAATCCAAATGAAAACAAAATAACGGAGGTTTTGATTAGAGAAAGGGTTCATTTTGAAAATATTCAATATACAAATAAAAGTCACAGTAATGAAAATATTTGGAAAGCAGATGAAAACAAAGTAATGAAAGTTAATAGAAATCTAAATGTTATTTTCCAACAAGCCCAAAATGAGAATGGAAAGGTTAATTGTCAAAAAAGTCGAAAAGAAAATGCAAAATGCAAGCTTCAGGACATTCGAATTACGAATGAGAATCACATGATACAAGATACACAAAATTCAAATGAAAGTGAAATGATGGATATTATGGACAATGATAATGGAAATACTAACTCTCAAAATTTACAAAATTCAAAGGATACCACTAAAAATATTCAAAATGAAAATTCTAGTACAAATAGAGAGAAAAGCCAAAACGATAGCGAAGTGAATTGTGTTCAAAAACCTTCAGAAATAGATGAGGATCAAAACAAAAAGTATGCTAGGCAAAGAATAGAGGTTCCACAGAAAATACAAGTTTGTAACAATAGTGAAATTGAAGAGATCCAAAAGCGGAATGAAAGAAAACTTGGGTCACATTTTTTCATAAAACCAAAAATTTTTAGGAACTTAATATCGTATGACGATCGCTATTTGGAAAATTTCAAGATGAGAAAGAGGTAAAAATAATAATTTGTCAAAAAATGAATTCTTTGGAAATGGATCTGGCAATGGATAAATTATAAAAATGAAAAATGGATATGAAGTCAAAATTGTTAATGGAAAGCAATATTCTCTTCCCGCTTTTATTAGTTAACGTACTTGCGACAGATATGTAGCAAAATACACGGCATTCACAAAATGTCAGCACAACACAACACCAGCGAACGATCCCCCTCCCCCCTCCTCGAACAGTGCAAAATGTCAACAAACACACATTTGCTAGCGAAAAGGTTTCTTTCTCCCTTCTCTTAAACAGCAAGCGGGTCTGGTTTACAGAGAGACGGGGTTCAGAGCAGGTTGCCATTCTTACAAAGCACTCGGTGGCGACAATTTCAGGGAGGCAGAATTTCTCAGTGGTGACTCACGGTTAGAGAGTGGAGATGGGTTCCACTCAAGGTCAGTTTTCAGAGGGAAACAAGGGGAAATGGGATCTCACAAAGGGGGTGAATTGCAAGTTCAGTCTACAAAGAAGCAGGGTACGCAGGTATTCACAGGGGAGAACTAGTTTCGAATACAAGTGAGAAACAAATGGAGCGGGGAAACACGGAATCAGCAGAAAATTTACAAGGGGACGGTATAAACAGTACAAGTTGTTCACGCACAGCGCTACTTCCAACACCGATTAGGCCTAAACACAGCTATGCGTTGAGATCTTTAAAGAATTTAAATTTAAATTGATTCAATTAAAGCACGAAAGAAATTTAAACATAGGTGAGAGCGCGGACAAACCGTAATTCAAATTTTTGAAAATTTTGTAACAAAGAAAACACACGGCATTCACAAAATGCAACGCGAAAGGTGGAACGCAAATTCTAAATAAACATTGAATTATAAATTAAGGAAGTTTAAATAAATATTACATTAATTAAGGAAGTGTAAACAAATTGTGAAATAAAAAAAATTGAGGAAATGTTAAATAATTCTTACATTAATAAGATGAAAGTTTAAATAAATATCAATTACAGGGGATATAAGAAAAGCAAATGTACATTTTGGTATTCAAGTATGGGATTTCAATTGAGTTAGATGATATTTGAGAGAAAATTTGTAATTATGTATGCATTGAGAGAATTTCAGTGAGTGATAAGATTTACGAAAAAAAAAAAAATTCAAGTATGGTTTCATTAAGCGGGAAAGTGAATAATTTAATGAATTCGGGAAATTCCGTATCCAAGTATAAGATTTGGATTAAACCAGGTGATATGTGAAAGAAAATGTATAATTATGGATATTGTAATATAGAATCGCAGGGGAGTTATAAGATTTTCAGTAGGATGATAATTAAATGATTACATGGATTTTTTTTTTTTCTGTCATCTCAGTTTGTAGGAAAATTTTAAAGTATTGTGCGGAAATTTTTGGAGTTATATAGGTCTTATCTTGATAGTATTTGAGAGAATAGTGTAATTGTTTAAGTATTTTATTATAAATATGTACATGAGTTATATTTATGGCACGTTCAATTGAGAACACATGATGAGGTCAGGAAAATATAAATTGATAAGAGTGGTGAAGTTTAATGTATAGAGAGTGTAAGAATTTCAATATTTTAAGTATTAAATAAGATATCAAACTTAAGTGGATTGGATTTTAGATAAGAAGTGTATATAAAAAAAAAAAAAAAAAAAAAAATGTATATATTATGTGGAAGGATTTAAAGTAGATAAATGGTTAGGATGTTAAATAAGAAATGTATATATATAATGTGGAAAAACATAAGGCAGAGAAATGTAAAATAAATAAATTGTAGGAATTTGAAAAATTTAAGTTTGAAGAGAGTATCAAATTTAAGTAAAAAAAAATGTATATATTATGTGGAAGGATTTAAAGTAGATAAATGGTTAGGATGTTAAATAAGAAATGTATATATATAATGTGGAAAAACATAAGGCAGAGAAATGTAAAATAAATAAATTGTAGGAATTTGAAAAATTTAAGTTTGAAGGGTGTATCAAATTTGAAAAAAAAAATGTATATATTATAGGGAAGGATTTAAAGTAGATAAAGTATAGAAATTTCAATGGGGCAAATTTTGAGAATGTTAACAAATTTAAATGAGTTTGAGAAAAAAAAAAAAGAAGCTTTTTGTAATGTTTCGTGTGCCGGGTGACAAATTAAAATTATGGAAATTGAATTTGTAAAAAATATACTTTGGTGAGTTTTAAGAGAGAGGAGAGTAATAATAAGTTGGCCTGAGTGTAATGTATATGTATTGATTTGCTTAAACAAAACATGAAATAGCATACAGATCCTGTTGCACAATGATTCTCAAGTGGTCAGCGATTCAACAATTCCAGACGTGCAACGATTCCCAAACGGTCAACGATTCCTTACCCAGCAATTCCAGCGATTCATGTCCATTTCTGCAACAAGGCCAGTGTTTAATCATAAGGAGATAGTGTACACTCAATCGTACCATTACAAAGATGAACAGTTTAAACATTTTTCTTTACTATAAACTTTTCAAAAGACATTCCACGAATGCAGCTACAATGTTTCAGATACAGAATAACAATAAATCGAACTGATGCTTACAAAAAAAAAAAAAAACTTTCCAGGAACACTGTGATTTGTATTGGTGCAAAGAGTATTTGATATTTTGTTACCAGTAATATTTTTGTTGTACTGAAATGACTGATATATGTATATATAGTGTAATGTTACAGATGATTCAGTATTTGAGAGAGGAAGGAGATGATGTCACAGGTAACTCTACCAGTGTGATGGTGAACCCGCAACTCGATAATTGGCTTTTTTCCCACCAAATGTTGGGGGGGGAAGAAGGGTAATTGTTATATTGTAATTTTCAATTCCCAATATAACATTGCTATTTTGAAAGTGGAAGGGGATCTAAGAAGATGGTCCCTCATACAGCGAGACAATACATATAACGTTCCCTTGAACACAGCTGGCCCGGACGTAGTTCGAGGGTGAAAAAGGGTGCTTCTCGTATTCACGTCATCACTAGGTACTATATCAGACGGAACCTCTTGACCCGAGAAGTCAATTAACTTCCTGATGGACATGGGAAAATGTCCGTGAGAACTTTCTGCACGAAAAAGACAATACTCAAATATCTGATATTTCAAGGGGGGCTTCGGCCAGTTAGATAGCCGGAAGGCGGAGTTATGTATTTACGGAACCAATGAGAGTCTGGGGGCCTAAAAGAGAGGGGAGAGATGAAGATAGACTTAAACTTTTAAAATTTGAAAATCGAGGAGAAAGGGAGTGGAATTTTGTGAGTGCGGAAAGGTGGTCGCTAGAGAGAGCGACAAGGAGACACGGAGAAGTCCGAGCGGAGAGGTCCGATTCCCGCCAATGACAAGTTTCCGTCGACGACGATGCCAGAGGTAGGCAATTTCTTTACATGTATTTTGCACGAAGGTCAATTTGTTCAATATGCTCTCACCCTCTCTCCCCATTAATTAAGACTAGTGTTAAGAGTGACAAAAGGGTTTTATTAAATTTAATTATGCCATTGTGTAATGTATGCCTCACGCAAGGCAGATGTTGATAAAGGAGATCTATCAGTATATGATTTGAAATATTGGTTCCGCGGCATGATTGTAAAATTAGATGAGTTGATACGAGGTCTGGAGTATTAAACATGCATTGTTGATGTTGAAACCCAGACCGTCCGACCTACCAGAAAGGTGTAAGATAACTGTTTGGACGGTCGGGAAGTGCCACCCAATTTAGACCGGAACCCAGTGGGGGAGGCATCCACAGGGACCGTACCCTCCTTCCCCTGCCACCAACCTCTCGGAAGGAATTTCGGACCCACATGTTTAACGTGATCGTACTCCGCATGAACACGGCGG